>JAGPOW010003648.1:23861136-23885480 GCA_030014935.1 Caiman crocodilus | reverse complement strand
ACAGGTTCAGGTCCCGTAGCCTCTCCTCATAAGGCCTGCCCTGCTGACCCCCGATCATACGGGTGGCCCTCCTCTGGACCCTCTCCATATCATCCACGTACACCATGGTAAAGTGTATCTATTCTACCTAACATTCATATAGAGTTTTTGATGGGGTGAAAGATCATTCACCCCAGTATTTTTCTGTTTAAAACTTAATGTTATTTTCTCTCAATTCAGCTATAATTATTGCCAGTCTCTTTCTGCCATGCTCTCTCTCTGTGTTCTGCCCATTGCCATTTGTATTTCTAGTAGAAAAAATACTATACTTTACTTTCTATACTTGTGTTCTGCTTCTTGGTCCATTGGCCAGCAAATGGCTAAGCACTGGGTGCAGGAAGAATCAAGACTCTTGCTCAAGATGCCATTCACATTCCTCTGGATAGGATTTATTCACTTGTGGAAACATACATTTTGAGGATCTGTATAAAAGATCCATGATCACCAAAATGTTGTAGTTAACTAGAAAGACCAGTGCACATGCTCCAAGGTATTGGAACGTTTCTCAGAAATCTAATTTTCAGTTATATGTGTAGTCTTACTCAGCTACAAGTGAAACAAAGTGATTTGCTTTTTAAAAAAAAAAGTTACTTGGCCAAGTTAAAAAAAACAACAACACTGTTTCAAAGCTAATTATGGCTTCACCATGATATTCATCAATGTCTGAAAAAGTGCAAAGAAACATTTTCTAAAACACCTAAGTGTTTTAGGAGTTTTAGCTGTGTTTTCTAAAAATGCCTTTGGAAGAGTGTCATTTCAAAAGTACCTTTATCTGTGTTGCACTTCTGCTGCATTTAAACTAACTAGCTCAGTTTTCACTTGTTGTTTAGTGTCAACAATGTGGGATGCCTGCTTCAACACGGTGTTAGAAAATGTTGAAGCCGAGTTGATTAATCTAACCAGTCAAGCAGTTAGTTAATGTAATTAGAACTCTTCAGCAGCCTTACCATCATGTGTATTCAATATCCCTCCATTTTGAAATAGTGGCATTAAAGATCATCAAACCAGCTTTAGTTAAAGTGCCCCACCACCATTTTGAAGTGCACAATGATGACTACACGAGACACTGTGGGCATTTTAATTAGAGCTGCTCCTGAGGGTAACTCTAATTAAAATGTATCCCCCTCCATCCAATAGTACAGGCTGATTAGTGTTTAATTTACTTGCTACTTAGGTTGATTTTGCAGCTGGTGCTGAACTTCATGCTACTGTAGCTAAACAAGTAGCAGTACCAGCTCAGGTATGCCTTCATTACAGTGCTATCACTGCTGTGATATCAGCACAGACATGCAGGTCTCTGTGAAAGTCAATAGAAGAACATTTCTAAACACTCAGATAATTTTTGGCACTTTGGTTTCGGCTGTTAAGTCACGATAATATGTTGCACATACATTGGTTTGTAAAACAGAATTAAGGAAGTTTTTTAATCCAGCTGCAGCCACCCTTAAAACAAGAATGCATGTTTGGATGCATGCAATGTAAAGTGCCAGTTTGTAGGCATCTTAAGTTTTATTTTATTTGCTCCGGACATGGGCTCCTCAAAGTGCATTTGTTTTGGTCAGAAGTGAAAAGTCTCCCAAAGATTTTCCATGAATTTGCTTTTAATTAAATTTTGGCATAGTTTGTCCAGTCTGATATGTATTTTGCCTAAAATAAAAATGCTCTTATTTCCAGGGCTGAAAAGAAAGTATTTTAAATACTGTGGTTCCAGTGATATTGATCTACACAGTGTAGAGAAATCTCCTTCAGAATTGCATTGAAATCAATTAAGTTAAAATTGGGCTAAATCTGGTCCCTCCTCACTGCCTGTATTTGTGAAACTTTTGATTGTTGCTAACACTAAGTTCAGCTATGGCATTGGTAGCTACAGTAAGAGCCATAGTATAAATGAACCACTGAAAAGGGAAGCATTCCAGAAATTTCTTGAAGACCCCTACGGACTTAATTATTACTACCGACTTTACACTGATGGTACTTGAATACTACAGTGGTATACAGAAGTACAAATCCCCATGGTAAATACTAAGTAAATAAATGTAGTAGACAAATTAGGGGCATATTGCCTATTAATTTTCAGTGTCATAATTTTGGCTCCATTCAATATTTTTCCTCTTTTTCACAGATTGGGTTCTATAATGCAGTAGCCATCCCATGTTACACCACTCTCACACAGATCTTCCCTCCTACTGGGCCACTACTACGAGCCTGCAGGTGAGTTGCAGCATCTGTTTTTGCACAGCCTACATCTTGCCCGAGAGACTGCATACACACTATGCATATGCCTGGAGATAAAGGTACCACATTTCAAATATTGCATGCAGACAAACATAAATATTCTTCTCATGCAAATGTTTTCATCTCTCCAGAGCAACTGGTAGCTAGGGTAAGCTAACAAAGGTACACAGAGCTAGCTCATTAAAATGTGTTTGAGGAGAAGAGTACCTAGAGGTAAACAGGTTCAGTGGTTACATGTCCCTAGTTAATGACTTCCATCTAGCCCAGTGCAACTCGGGTTCACTCTAGCTACTTCTGCTTTACTCCACAGTGCTGGCTGGAAAACAAGAATTCTGCTTCTCAAAATGTTGAAGTTTTGGCACTTGATTTTGTTCTGCGATAGGACAAAACGAGACCTTTCAAAACCTTCTATGTAAAAGCAGGGAGAAAGAAGAATTAGTCAATAATATGGTAATAAGTGTACTCATTTGGGATGGAGAAGATACAGGTTCAGCTGCCTAGTTCGAGTCGGGCAGAATTTGTTTCTGTCTTCCCCAGCAAAAACAAGCTCCTTGGTGGATGTTCTGAAGTGGTTATGTTTTTTGTGCCTTTGCTTCCTCTCTCATTTTGACCAGAAAGACCATCTTGGACCCAAGAAGCCTTGCCCACCAAACGTTTCATTGAAACCAATACATTTCCCCACAACATTTTGGGTCCAGTTGTTGGCTCCACCAACAACAAAGAAAAACATTTTTTTTTAAATATTCTAACCAGATATATTCATGACACCAAAGAATTAATGTGGGGGTTTTTTTTCTACACTTCTACTGTCACCTCATCTTTCTTGTATTCCTTTTCTGCCTGTTATGTCCCTGAATCTAGCTAAACAGGAGTTTCTTCCTCTTATATAATAGACCAAGCACATAAGCTCTCCTCATTTTCCAGGTCTTTGAACCACTAGGATTTTCTCTTCTGGTTACAACGGCTCTATAAAGTAACAAAAAGAAATCCACTTTATACAGGTTCTTTGTGAGATTATGCATATTGCTACTACTGTGGACCTGGTTGTAATAGGGTTACCCCTGACACTCAGCACTTACTCACTAATGTGTTTTAGCATGCACTCGCTTGCTTGCTTTCACTCCCTCTCGTGCTCTCTCTGCCTCCACAGAACTTTGGGTGCAGACAGAAGTGACCGTTTTTAACCTATCTGAAAATACAAAGTGGTCTATAGCCATGACCAAACACAAGAATCTGACTACAGACTACTTCAAAAATGGCTGATCAGGTGAATATCTGAACCTTTGTTGCATGAGGGGGTCAGATGAAGTTCCAAAACAGCATCATCTGTAACTTGTGCCTGCATTGCCTCCCAGCACGTGAGCTGGTTTCAGCATGCTTTTTTCAGTGTTGACTGGGGAACCCTTAAAACAAGCTCCCTCTCCTCCCTTTTCCCCCTCCCATTCTGAAAACAGACACAGGCTGGGAGGAAAGAGGGGCCATTTCTAGGGGAAACAGACTGCAGCCAACAGCTAGATTCCCCTTCCCCTAGAACCAACACTGAACTTCTGTTTGATCCAGGGAATTGTTAAACTCAGACCACTTCCTGAAAAATATTCTCAGTTAAAGGGGGAGCTGCACATCTGTCTGCACCTTCTTAGTCTCAATCTTTCCAGGCTAATCTGTTCTCATTCTATTTCTTCCTACCTACTTCTGGAACTGGCAAGCATAACGAGGCATCACTTCTTCTGTCTTATGTCCTCTAACTCCTAAGAAATCTGACCTCTCTTCATTCTCACCTTTTATGCGTATCCATGTGAGATCATCAGTGACCCAGAAGTAATTTTGGGACTCAGCCCTACTTGTGCCTATTTCAGATGGTCCTATCTCCTTAAACATAGTTTTTATTATTGTGCTGAGTTTCTCTCAGTGGGACCTTGTCACAGTCCCTTTGGGGATGGAAGCTTCAGACTCATTTCCTAATGCCAGAAACAAAAGGCCAGACCTTTTGGAAATTGCTCAGCAGGTTTGTTTAAATAGAAGAAAAAATAAAGCATTGTGACTCGGCTGTCAGTTCAAATGGAACTCAAGTCATGTGTCTCTGGAGCTGGCAGTCTGACAACTTTATAGATTCAATAAGACTATATACTTTCAGAATGTTATTACTAAAGTGATTTCATTAAAAATCAGCCATCTCAAGTGGTTGTCATGCTATATCTGCAGTTATTCAGTACTTACAGCCATGTGCAAGATCACACATCCAAGAGAGAAAGCATGCAAGTTATACTACCCAAATGGAGGACTGTAGCCTGGAAAATAGTGATTCAGAAATTGGTTTTGGGGGTCTTGGCTAATAATTAGCTGAAAAAAGACTCTTAATGCAGTGCCATTGCCATAGCCAAGAAAGTTGATGTGACCCTTGCAAGTAGAGGCAGAGAGAGGAATATCAAACACTAGTAGGGATGTGATATTATTTTCCTACATGGAATTAGTTAAACCATTACTAGAATATGAATACTACTTTATAGAGTTCACAGTTAACAAAGGATGCTACAAACTGTAAACTTTAGAAAAGATCTAAAAGGATGATTTGAGATCCAGAAAACCTGCTGTGTAATGAAAGACTAAAGAAACTTGGTGATTTAGTTATCTAAGAGTAGTAAAAGGTTAGCTGATCATAGATTAGTCTTCTAATGACCATATTTACCCAACCCAAGATTACTTTGAATTTTAGACAACTGCCCCTGCCCTCAATAATTAGATTTACATAGAATACTCTTAACTTTATTCTAATTAATGTCCTCGTATAGAACCTAATTACTGGAGAGTCATCTCAAATTTGTTCCTTCCATCACTGCAACAGGGAAAGCAGTGAGAGGGGTGCAATTGTCAGGGGCTGGATTTGGGGTGCAAGTGAAATAAGAAATACTACTTACTGAGTCGGACCATAGGTCCGTCTTGCCCCAGTATCTTGTCACACAGTGGCACATGGTGGATACTGAAAGAGAGAGAGCAAACAGGTATGACCAAGGTTTTCTCATGGCTCTTGTATTATGAGAGAGAGAGAGAGTAAACAATAAATCTCTATTTACTTTCTCTTCATCATTTAACATTTTGTAAACCCTTATCTTGTCCCCTCCCCCACAAGCATCTCCTTTTCTAAACTGAACAGGCCTAGCCTCTTCCAATCTCTCCTCACATGGAAGCCATTCTGTACCACTAATCATCCTTGTTGCCTTTCTCTGAACTTTCTTTAGTTCTTGAGTTGTGGGACCCAAATTAGGCATAGTATTCAAAGTGTGGATGTGCTGTGTATTTATAAAGGGGCATGATGGTTCTTTCTGTTTTGTTTACAAATGTTTTCTTTATAATTCCTAACATTTCTTTTTGTGATAGCATAACTCCTGCCCCTTGTCCCTCTGATGCCTTTCTCACTCCAGTTGCACCCTGCTTGTGCCTGTACCTCTGAACTTTGTCCTCCCTGCCACTTGATCCCCCTGACAGTACATATCTCCCTCCGCACTGCTGCTTACCCTTTGCAGCTGCTCTGGCTTGGGGTCACAGAGCACGTGGTGGCCCCAGTCCCGGTCAAATGGCAACTCCAGTCCTGGCTGTAGCCAGGCAGCCATGGTGGCTCAGGCCCTGGCCCTACCAGGCAGCAGCAGCAGCACTGGTAGTTCTGGCCCTGGCCCTAGCCCCAGCCCTGGCCAGGAAACATAGTGGTGGGTGCAGCTTTGGCCCCAGTCCAGGGTAGTCGGCAACTGCAGCTCCAGCTGTGGCCTTAGGCTTGGGTTATGGGCAGAACTGGAGCTGCTCCCACTGCCCTGCCCCAGGCTGGTACTCAAATCCAGGCAAGGCTTTTTCCCCCCTCATGTTAAATGGGCGGGGGTGTGGGGGGACTTGTCTTGGATTCAAGGAAATATGGGAATTGCATAGTGAGTAGACTTCTGATAGTACATTCTAATAGTGAACTTTGTCACTTGGAGACTTTAAGACTTCATCTATTTCTATTCTAGGATTATTTGGTGCAGAAAATTACTAAGTGAAATAGTATGTGGTATGTAAAGAATAAATGTTACACCATAATGGTGTTCACTTTTGGACTTAAAATCCCTGAAAATATTAAGTTCCTTACGTGAGAAGAAGAAATAATTATCTCAGTCTGTGCTATGCAGATTATTCACTAGTGCATATTGATTAAATTGTAACATTTTAATATCTCCCTCATTTCACAATACTGCAGTCTGTTTTCAGCAAAATAGCATGAAAATCTGGATCTAGTTACAACATTGGGCAAGAATGGATGTGCTCTAAACCACATTGCTTAAAGTAGGTACTTACTGATGCAGAGCAGTGGTCACCAACCACTCGGAGATCTCGGAGTCTCTTGGCTCCAAGATCTGAGGCTAAGGTGGGGGGCTGAGTGCCTGCATGCATTCATGTGCGTGTCCCAGCCCAGCAGGTCAGTCCGTGGGGGAGGGAAGGGGTGGGAGCTAGATCGAGGCCTTTGCAGTGAGGGACAGTGCCACGGACACAGGAGCAGTGGTAAGTAGAGTGGGGCCCTGGCTGGGTAGGACTTACCTACTGGGGAGGCACACCCACAAATAATTTTTTCTCCCTCTGCCTTGATCTGCCCTCCTCCCATTCACTCCCCACATATTTACCTGCTGGGTGGGAAGTGGCAGCAGCACACAGTAGATCTTGAGTTGTTTGTAAATGCCAATGGTGATCTCCCACTTAAAAAGGTTGGAGACCACTGATATAGAGTTTGATTATACTCCTGAAATCATGTGTACACTGACAAACAAATGTTGCTTTCAGTACAGAATTACATAGGCTGTCACCTATAAAAGCGTGTGCCTTTCTGAACAATTTGTTAAGGTGCTACCCTGACCTGTTTTCTGTCTGACTTCAGACTAACACAGCTAACTGTCCATGTCTATAAAAGTACCTGTATGCATTCCTGATTTTATCAGGTAATGAATTAGTAGTCTTACCAAAGGGCATAGCTAAATTAGTTTTACAACCTGCTCATAGCTTAAATATATATATGTGTACATGTAATCTGACACATTTGTGGAAAATACCTTCCCAAGAGCAATGATTAATAGATTAAACTCAAGAGTCAGAAATCAGAGAACCCAAGTAATGGTATCACATTAGTCAAATGCCTGGTTTTGCATTTACCTTACAAATGTTTACATAAACCTCATAATACTTCTGTGAAATATTGTAGCACCATTATGCCCATTTTACAGATATAGAAAGTGAATCCCAGAGAGGATAAGTAAAATGCATAAGCTTATACAGCATATCTTTGCCAGGACCAGAATTCCCATAAGAATGGAGAGGTTTTTTGTTCCTGGCTATATTATTAGGCCATCAAAATTATGTCTTCCCCACTGCCAACAAGTTTGCCAACAATAAGTTATATAAAGTACTGCTAATTTTTTATGCCTCTCTTTCCTAGTGCTTAACTAGAAATGCTTTAAGTGGAGTTTCAGTGGTGGGAAACACCCACAAATTTAGTGTATGCCTGCAAAGTGCAGTGTAGAGATACCCATTTAGAGTTAGCTCGGGTACCTGAAGTAATGTAGCCACATGAGCGCAGTCCTCTGCCTGGGCTAATAGCCTTACTGAGACACAGGGTATAATTCACACTAAAGTGGCTACATTGCTTGAGGTATCCAAGCTACCTTGTTTAGAGATTACTTGAGTATCTTTACATGGAGCTGCAATGTGCAGTGTAATGTAATTAGTGGTGCCCTGCATCTCTGACGGTCAAGCATAGAACCTTGCAGAGTAAGTGCAAACATCTTTTGAAGAATTTGTTTTCTGTGAACTAGTATGTATAGTGTAAATCAACAACAATCAGGTGACTTTGTATGGACTGTGTCGGTGCTGTCTGCCTCAGCAGTCATGCTTAATCTAAGATGCACTAGTTTTATTTCTAAAAGCTATCTTGCCTTAATCACTGATTTGGGAATAGCCCTTGTTAACTACAATCAAAACTCAATCATCCAAGTACTGGTTAAGTTACATTCTTTATATCTAGGTCCCATACAGTCCCCACATTTAGACCATGGTTATACTAAATTTCTAAACTCTATATGGAGCAAATTTTAGGGTTTCTTCAAGATGGAACGGTCCCCTCACAAACTGCAGTCATCCATTGGAAGGAGCCACCAATTCTGTGATCTTGAGCTTAGGCACTGCATGAGTGAAGCTCCAGCAGCAGCAGAGCTCCTAAATTGTAACTGGGGGAGCTGAACAGTAAACTTTGAGCTCTGTGCTCAGAGTAGGAGGACACTGATAAGAGATTTCATAGCTCAGTAACATGGTCCTCTCTGACTGTTAAAATTATGTGGCTTGCTCTGCAGGTTTTGAGTTTCCCCAGGGCTCATCAGATCACGAGACATATGCCTCATATAGCTCTAATGATAGAAATAAAAAGTACAATCTCACTTCCATTTGATGCTGTTCCAGATGCTACATGAATTATTTTGATATCACTCTAAAACTGATAATGTATATTAGTTTCTGGAATACAGCGCTTAAGATGCTGTCGTCTTGAGTTCTTTGGAATGAAACATATACTGCAAATTAATACCAACAGAAACATTAATAGGGGTGTGTCTTGCAAATCAAGGGAAGCAATTCTTCTGCTCTCTTCAGCACAGGTGGGTCTTCACCTGGCAAACTGTGTCCAGTTTTGGGCCTTACACTTTAAGAAAGATGTGAACAGATTGAAAAGTGTCTAACAGAGAAAATAATTAGAGACCTGCAAAATGTAATTTAAGAGGAAAGGCTGAAAGAATTAGGTTTGTTTAGTCTGGAGAAGAGAAGATTGAGTGGGGATTCAATGGCAGTCTTCAGGTACCTGATGGGTGATTACAAAGGGGATGGAGATGGACTTTTCTCTGTGACCATAGAGGATAGTTAGGGGAAGGAGCAATGGCCTCAAGCTGCAGCAGATAAAATTTAGGTTGGAACATAGGAAGAATTTTTGGACTACAAGGGTGGTCAAGCAGTGGAACAGGCTTCCAAGAGAAGTTGTGGAATCTCCATCCCTGGAAATTTTGAACAGTGGTTTAGATAGATGCTGGACTTGGATGGTTCAGTGAAGGATGATCCTGCCTTGAGGAGGTGGCTGAATAGAATGATCCCATTTGGGTCCTTCCAGCCCTACTTTTCTATGATCCTGAGAAATAGCAAAGACCTCATGTTAGTGTCAAGTTTTTTACTTGGAGAGCCTGTAGACATTTATTCCAAACACTTACGAGCCAAGTCTTTGCTGGTGAGTGGACAAGCAAATGAATTATACCTTCTGCACCTTTAAAAATGTGTAGTCAGTTCTGTCTCCAATGTAGGATAGTACCTACAACTAGAAGAAGGGTGCTGAACCTCTAGCCTGCAGGCCAGATATAGCCCACAGATCTCTGGACTGTGAGACTTCCCATGGGTTGGAAATTTGGCAGCAGGGGAGTGGTGGCAATTAATACAGCCACCCCTTCCCTGCTGCCAAATCCCAAACCCCGAGTCCTGTGCAGTGGGTCAAGCCCCCTTCACCTTTCTCCTTCCCCCTCTGCAAAGCCATGCTGAGGCTGCCTTAAGCCCCCTTTCCTCCTATGGGGCTAGGTTGGGGCCAGGCTCTGCATGGCTAGATGGGGTCATACAATGACCACCCAGGTGTCAGATTGAGAACACAGTAGCTCCAGCCCACAGATTGACTGGTCACTGCCTATCTGGCCTGCTGGCCAAAAAAGTTGACCACCACTATTCTAGAAATCATTTTTTTTTCTAATGATTTATTCCCCTTTTGTATTTTCATAACCTTTTGCCTACAATCAATTTAGTTTGTTATTGAGTTTAAAGAATTTTTTTTGTGTGTTCTGTGCAGGTCAGAGGCACAACTTGTATATTAGTGTGGAATCACTTCCACTAGTGGGCTCTGGACTGCATGTCTGTTAGTCGCACCAGAACAGTCGCATCTGGGTAATATACCTATTTGAGGGATAAAAAGGGAGGAAGTGATTTGTCCAAATTCAAACAATTTTCTAATAGCTTTCTATCAGTTTGATTTAAGCAAATGATGATTTGACCCCTTTTGGGAGGCTTCCTTAGATGTCTTCCTGTTTATAGACGGCAAGTGAATTAAGAGTGGTGGCTTCTATTTTATTATTCCTACAACCCTTGGTATCTTTCCAGATTTGTACCACATGCTGCTGCTTCCATCGTTCTTTGGCTGTCTGGTACCTCCTATATTTTTCAGATATGATGAACTGGATCCATAGAAAACATGGTTTTCTGATCCTAAAAAGGACTGTGGAACATACCTTCATTTACCTGTGGCCAAGATGCCACCCAAATTGTTTTATATCAGTTATATTCAATTATATTAAATTTTCCTGCCAACTTTCAGCTTCTCACCCCATCTGCCCATCACTTAGTTTCTGTAGGACTAGAACTATATGGGCAGAGATTGAGGCAGCATCATGGAGAGGCTTAATGTGGAGGGAGAAGATAGAGAGCACAGCTTCCATCCTGGCACTCCTAGCAAGTGTGAAGCTCTGTTTTTGAGTTCTAGGTGACTCAAGCCATCCTTGCTAGGCTTCATCTACTCCCCCCAAATGGTGTTACTACCTGTTCCCTGCACTTAGAACTAAGTCATCCATCTTAGAACTAGGACATCTAATTGATTTAGTTGCATTTTACCAAGTATTTCAGTGAAGCTCTGTCACGTAAGTTATGGGAGCCTTGCTACAACACTTAGATCTGATATGATTTGCATAAGATTGTGCATTTGTATGCTTGATGTGATTTGTATGCTTGTAATTCTCTTCACTTACTGCTAATATCTGTGTGAGAGCAAGAGTAACTAAATGCTAGATTTGACAGAATTAACAGAAATAGTAGGACTTTCTCTCACATACCATTTAAAAACCAAATGGCAGATTTTAGTCATATGTACGCATCATGGGCCAGATCATCGACTGTTGTAAATCAGCACTGCCCCATTTAAGCCACTAGAGTGCCAGTTTGCATCTGGTGGGAATCTGGCTCTATATTTTTTTCAGCTTCTGCTATTTGACATTTTTATGACTTAAAAGAATAGGCCCACATGATACAGTAATGAATACCTCATGCTTCAAGGAGGGGTGGGGATTTCAGATATAAACATGATTGTTGTTTGAACAGTCTTCGTTCTGAAGGAGATGGATTTGTACGAAAACATAAGTGTCTGAAAGGTAACATGCACTATTCTGGCAGCAGAATTGTATTGTTACACTGCCCTAAAGCATACATTTTTATGAGGAACTGTAGCTTGTTGTGGTTTCCAAAGAAGCAAGCTCCATGGCAAAAAATTGAGAATTTTCTGGCAACTTCAAAAAACACCGAACTATGCTGTTGTATCAATCCATAGAGACCTGAGTGAGGCTTGGTAGAATTTGATTTTTTTTTTATTGTTATTATTTCGAGAGCTAAAATTGATATTTATTTTTAAGCATTTATTTTGATTTGAATTGATTTAAATTTTCCAGATTGTGCAAAATTAGGGCAGACAGTTTAGTAATATAAAACAATAAATATCCATAAATGGATAAAGCATACCTTTACACAAGCAGAAAGTATCTATTCTCATCAATAAAGCAGTATGCCCTGGAATTCAGAACAGCACCACAGAGCCCCATGGGAGTTTGGCACACACACGTGCAGGGGGCTGGGCAGCGGGGTTGGAGGCGCAGGACTGGTAGCAGCCTGGGAGGCAAGTGCCTGCCCAGGTCCTAACCTGAGCAGGGGCCAAACTCCAGTAGAGCCTGATCCAGCCTCAGAAGGAGTTCAGCCCTTGCCCTTGCTGGGACCTGGACAGTACAAGCTAGGTGTCAGTGGTACTGGGCTCCTGGGCCCCCAGCTCCTGCAGCATAACCTTACTTGCATAGCCCCCAGCTCCTGTAGCAGCTGCTCTGTGTGTGTGTGTGTGCATGCACATGTGCACCACACCCTCCTGTCCTGGATTTCCTTACCTCCATCCCATATTATGTTTATGTATCCTTTATGTAGATTTCAGTGATTACTGATGGAAATATTTTTCCATCGATCTTTGAGTGTCAGGTGAAATTGATGTTTATTGGTGTTTATCAATAATAATTGAATCCTGCTAAGTCTAGATATGGGACAGATCACATCTCTGAAGAGCTATCTTTTCAGTTATTCACAGACTTCAGCAGGTGTTGGTACATTGGTTCATATTTTTATCTGTGAGGGATGGGAATATTTTTTTTTTTAATGGAAACAGCTTCTGTAGTCCAGGCCAGAAGCAAAGGGTAAATTCTGTGGCAAATTTGGTAGCTTCATGTACTGGCTATCAGCAAGACCACATGGCCAATATTCACGACCATATCTAGGTTGAAGGCACCTGAAAAAAACAAGGTGAAATAGTTCACTGTTAATGCAAGATTCAGTGTAGACCAGTGTTTACATGCTGTGTAACACTATTTCTGAAGGTGTAATACAGAAGGAAGTCTTAAAAATTACTACACTTATTATTTTTTTTTCCTTTCTTCCTCATCTCCAGGGAAAATCTCAATCAATGGGAGAAAGTGACACGAGGAGAGGAAGCTTTTATATGGATTCCTTCCCAGTCACTTGCCCCTGAAACCTCGGATTCACTTCCTGTGAAGATTGATGACTAAACATCAGTGACAGAGTGCTTTCACCTTTAAAAGCATCTCTTTATTTGTTGGGGCTTTTTTTATTTGAAAGGAAAAAAACCTGCAGATGCTAACTAGGAAGCAAACCTGCCTAGGAGGTAATACCCAAGGAGTTACCTCAGCTAGGTGACCGTATGCCAGTTTCCTGACTTACAGCAGTGGTGACAGACACATTATGGACACAGAAGATTAACAACTCACTTGTTCTGGAATTGGCTAGCAGAGCAAGATTATGACTTGTGAATATGAGAGACTGGCCTTTTCTAATGGGCTACGTTCCTGAGGCCTTAATTTAAAACTGAAGGGGGGAAATCTTAGGGGGTACTTTTAAAATGTATCTTTCTAGTAAGGGTTTCAATGGTACTTTTATTATACTGTACTGTGGCTGGCTTTAACACCAGTGTCACTTGGGAGTTCTTGGCTATACATAGAACATTTTACGCATTGCTATTGTGAATGTTTATGTGTGATCTACTTGTAATCAGTTTGAACTCTAGCCAAAAACCTTGGGACTGTAACTATTATTGAGGATACAGTCTTTTTTTTCCCTTTGCTGTAGAAAAAAAGAAAATCCAAGATAAAGGCTCCAAATATTCTCTTATTAGGCATCACAGAGCAATGGTTTTATCACATGCAAGTTTAATATTAAAAGAAGTAGCTATATGTTATGGTTCTTTGTAATGACTTACAAAGACAGAGAGTTTCTCCATTAAACAATGGAAATACCGGATCCAGTCCAATCAAGATGAACGCAGGCATAATTTCAGACTGGACCTTTTTGTCAAAAATAATTTACCTAAGTTTAAACAGCAGCGGAGTTTTGCCTGCCTAATTTATTAGTCTGACAAGTGACTGTGCTTGTTAGTTTTTTCTTGGCGACTGGTAGTTTACAAGGTGAGTTGTATGTTAGAAGGTGTTAGAGAGACATTTCCAAAGGTACATTTTCTTCTGGAAACCAGAGCATTGTCAGAAGAGCCAAGTCTGCCAGAAGTGGCTGTGGTACCACCACTATAAATCAAAAGTGTTTTGTACTGATTAGCTTTTGTGTTGCATGCTAGTATTGTATGTTTCTCACTACCATTTAAAAAAAAAAAAAAGTTTAGGAAACCTTTACCTCACCCTTCCTCCCCCACCCCATTCATCGTTTTCAGGTTCAGATTTAGAACTACTAAGCTGATTTGGAAAACATGAACCTAAATATACCATGGACAACAGTATGTGCCGATTCAGGGCTCTGATCCTGCAAACTATATGCAAGTTCTTCACTTTTAAGTATGTAAGGCTAACTGTTTACAGGATCAGGCTTTTAAGACAGTGCATTCCTTTGGATATTAGTGAAGTTGTAATACATTGCATTTATCCTTTGGTGGCTTAAAAATAAAAGCTGAACCTAGACCTAGCTACCTTAACTACACCCCATCAGTGGGAAACAATGCATTTTTTTTGGTTTGTATCACCCTGACTACAGTGTAGTACAGAACTTTTTACTGGCTACCAGGTGATGTCAATCTGGTCATGGTTCTGTGATGACATTACTGTAGTATAAACACAACTAATATTCTCATTGGTGATTTAAAGACTATCTGGGATCTCTTTCTCCATTCTGTTGGTTTATTGTACTGTGTTAATCTAACAAGCATGCACCTTATTTGTTTTTAAATATAAATGACTGAGTCTCTAAAGAGTTTTGCCTTCTGTTATGGTCGAGCACATGTCAGTATATGTTTATATGTCTATACTGAAGATTAGCATAATCAAATATGCCTTTGCAGTACCTAAAATATACAATGAGGGTTTAGGTTTGGGATTTCTATGGCAAGTCTTTTTGTGGAAGTTGAGATTTAAAACATACAGGCCACCAAAAATACAAACATTTTTAGTGCATAGACATTACCAAATGCAAAAATGCTCTATAACTTATCAGGCAGTGCTTTTAGAAAGGAAACAAAATATATGGGTGCAGATTTATCAAAGTAGAACAAAGAAAGTCATGCTCAGTGCATCCTCTGAGTTCTCTCTCACCGATTCTGGTTTAACAGAAAGCATTTGGAACTACAAAACAAAGGATTTTGGAGGTGCTCCAGAGTTAGTAGTTTACATGGGAGCTTTCCAAGTTGATGGTGATTTCAAGCATAGTCTGGCTTTAATTCAAATCCCCAAAACTATTCAGCTGAAAATCTGGCTTAAGAGAATTTTTTATTACTACTTTTCTCAGTTTTCTGGCCTTATCAGTGTTGCAAAATATTTTCAGTTACACACTGTTTTTGGTGTGTAACTTAGGTGTATAAAAAGTCTTAGGCTGACTTCCAGTCATTGATTCTCAATCTAAACTAATTAGCACACTGTTATCATTTAAAATGCCTTCCCTATTAAATCACCACTCTATATTTACATGTTTATGTATAGTATTGATGCTGATGCAGAATATATTTCCCCTAACAAATTTAGGATGTACAAAAAGTAGTTATTGGCCTGGAGCCTCCATATGCTACTTTTCACTGATTTTTCTGAACCACTTAGAATATAGTTTCATTATACAAGTTTCATTGGAGCTTGCAAAGCAGTTCCCGTGCTTCTGTGGTGAAAGATAATAGGAAAGGAATGAAAACTTGCAAAGATTACGTATCTTTTAGGCAATAACAACAACATCAAATGTCATAATAAGCCAATTTTTAAATTAATCAATCTGTCCTGTAATTTAGATAGTTCAGAAGTAAGCACCTAATATTTTTGGTAGAAGTAACTTCAAAACTGAACATCCCAAAACCAGTAAGTTGGAATTGTTTGTCTGTAGTCCACACTGAGGGTTTTGCTGTTCAAAATTTTTGACCTGCCTTCTTAAATAGAGAGGTTGAACATTTGACACACCTTTTGCTATCCCTCAAAAATGTAATCGCACAAAATGAATGAGAATATCTAAAAAAATCTTTCTTTCTATAAGTTTTTACTACACGTACTTTTGCTCACGAAGCAGCTTTGTTTTCGTTAAAGTTCTAATGACCTCTCCTTTCCTAAACCCAGCCACAGCAAAGGGATTATTTGAAGCCATATTTTAAACATTGTTTCTTTTATGAAGGTATAAGAAACTAAGATGGGAAGGATGCATATTCAGCAATATGCATCTTGAAATACTATCTGAAATGTACAAGGTGAATGAGGAAAACATATGCAGTCCTTGAACACTGGACTGCACAGGCTGGTATTAAACATGTTAGTTTATCTGATATATTGTACATCCTGTGAAAACTTTGATGGAAACTCAGTTGCTTGTTTAATTAAACTAAACTTTTCTTTAGAGTTTAATATTCTTCTGTAATGATTCACTGTGGTGCAGTCACACTTTAAATAGATAGTAGTTTCTCAGAATCATTATATTAGAATAAATGATGGGTTTGTTTAGTGAAGCATATATACTAAAATATAGATATGAGGAGGCATGTGGCATAACACATTTGCATATGGCACAGTAGTAACAGGATATTTTGCTGTGTTTGAAACTTAAAAGTAGAACAGTTGGTGTTATCCACCAGTCTCCTTATCACTTTGTTCAGTCCACTTAGTATTAACATTGTAAGAAAAACAAAGTTGTTAGCTGCTGAAACAGTTATGACCCTCTGGAAGAAATGCATTTGCCTAAAAACACTGATCTAGTCGTCGTTCTGTGAAATGGTACAGTATACTTATTCTGAGGTCAGGAAATGACTTCCTACACATTGCTATAAGAATAGTCCTGTTCAGATTTTAGGTAATATATCCTACTGTAGCAAAGGCACTTCTCAATTTTGTTTGGGTTTTTTTCTCTCTGTTTGTTGACCAAAAAGTGTGCTCGATTGTAATACGGGTGTATGCTCTATTAAAAAAAAAAAATTAAAAAAATGAGTAGTTAACTGGTTTGTAGAGTAGGTCAAACTGATTTGTAGAGTAGATTCATATATATTCAAAATTCAGGTTGGGTGGTTCTGTGACGAAGAAAGAACTTTAAGGTAACAACGTTTAATCTTACAACATCTAGTAAACTGAAAATGTTGATTTTTTTTATATAATATGACACAAAAATATCTTCTTTGTAAAAAAAAAAAAAAAATATGCAAGTGCAATAATTTAAAGAGGTCTTAACTTTGCATTTATAAATTATAAATACTGTACATGGTGTGTAATTTTTTTCATGTATTCATTTGCAGTCTTTGTATTTAAAAAAAAACAAAAAACAAACCTGAACCTTTACTATTGCATTTGTACAATAGAGCAGTAATCATTTATTATTATATAGTTAAGTTGTAAATAAATTCACAAACCAAACAGCCAGTACATATGCTTATATGGGTGTCCTATTGTGAAACCTGTTTCTGCTTTAAGTGCTGGCTTTAGCACAGCAAGACAACATCTGTGGATATGTAATTATACATATAAATATATGTATGATACATAAAATATATTTAGAATTGTTCATAATTTTAATGGATATATATACATACACTTTGGTGTGAATATTAATGAATACAGAGTTTTTTTAATATTATTTTTCATGTTCATTTTTTGCTGTTACTCGGTGCAAGGGAGAGGGATTAAGTCTTTTTGCTGGGATGTGCATGGCGGGGTGTGTTAGTACACCCAATGAAACGTGAGAAAAAATTGGATCAAAAGGTAATGAAATTCATAAAAAAGGTTATGTTTGGTTCTCTAGATGTTTAATACAGATGGCAACTTTATCAGTTAAGTTGGTTTTTCCAAAAGCCTTTTGTTGCTTTATGGCTTTTTTTCTACAAGAACAACAAAAAGAATGATACTGCATGTTCATACTTAAACATTCAACCGCATTCTCAACTGTTATATATTGTCATAGCTGTGATGACTTCTTTGCCATTTTTTGTCAGCTAGCATCTGACCAGCCCTTTTCAGTTTGATTTCAATAAGTGCATCTGTAGAAATTGTATTTCCAAAATTCTGGAATTACACTTTATTTCTTGAAAAGATTTTTGGACTCTTCCATGGTCAGCAGTGATGAAGAAGTAGTGGTACAACATAAAATTACAAATCATTTTTTTTTTTTTTTTTTTTTTTTTACATAGAGGTTTTGACAAAACCTCTTAATGTGGCCCAAACCCTATATTTCATGCTCTCCCCTCCACAAATTTACCTACATTTGAAGAGAAAGTTGACAGAGCTGGAAGCTTCACAGCATCACACAAGATGTGACTGGATGGCCTTGTGTTTTAAAACAGAAATTGTGAATTCACATGATAAATTCCTGTATTTACTCGAATCCAAGACAAGTTCCCTCCCTCCTGCCCCCCATATTCAACATAGGGGCAGAAAAGCCCCTCATCTTGGATTTGAGTACAAGGTGGGAGTGGAGAGAGAGGGGCAGGCAGCTGCTGCGGATCAAACTCTGGCTCTGGCCCTGGCCCTTACCTAGGCTCGGAGGTGGAGTCAACCACTGTCACCTCTTCCACTTGCCTCTAGCAGCTTCTGTCCCTAAAGTTCAGTCAAGGAATGTGCTTGGTGTCTTACAGCCACACAAATAATGTGTGACCCCCTGCTTTAAAGCATCCTGCTTGTGAGCATCTGTAGAGGGGCAGGGTGAGAGGAGTATTCCAATATAGCATGGTTTTCATGCTGTTGTCAAAATAACAGGACAGGACATTGAATAGCTGCCATTAAAAATGAATATTTACCCAAAAGAACTGAAATTTGCTATTTTATGTTCAATTAAATTGTGTAAATTGAGGTATTTCACATTGCATAACTAAGGTTGGGTAAGTAATCCACAGAAAACAGTCCATGCTGCTGGCTCTCCTCTTTGTTTCCATTTCCTAGCTTGAAGTAAAAACACTTAAAACAAATGCATGTATTATTTCCTAATGCTATTTTTCTGTGCAAGCAATAGCTGTAGTTGCCACAAGCATGTCATGTGACTGTGTGGGAGAGAAGGTGATCTGCACAGCCATGAAAGGAACAGGGAGAGTCAGCATTGATAATATTATTTTTATATATAAAAATACAACACATTTTACTCCAGTTAAAAAGAAACTAAAAGCTTTACAAATATGCTAGGAGCCTATGGCTGTATTATGCAGTTTAAGATTGAAGGAAAAACAAATGTAACTTTATTGGACTATACATTAATGTGCTGTATCATGTTTTAAACACCACAACACAGTACACAAAAAGTACTCAAAAGATGTTTCATTAGTCTTGCAGTTATTGGGACTAAATGTACATCTCTTCAGATTCATAAAATGAAACCCAGCCTTTATGGGTGCGTCCAGACAAGCATGAAGGTCCTTCTTGCAGACTGTGCATCTCTATGGTGCCCCTGTGTTACACAAATTGCCAATTGCTCAAATCATGAGTGAGACCATATAAAGGAGGATAAGGCAAAATGCTGTGTTTGATTACATGAAGCAGATACATAAGCTTGGACACACAGACATAAGCATACATACAAACAAAACCACTCCTGTAAGATGTTCTAGTTACCAGTAGATGTTACTCAATACTAGCACTGGGTGGCCGGGTCCAGGCTTATTGAGAATATGGGCGGGGGTATACAGCCTGTGCTCCATGAGGTTGCAGAGAGTGGATTCCCCATCTTGGCTTGTCTGCATTTCACTTTTATAGGGATTTTAAGTCTTTGTTTTTTAGCACTTTGGTGTTTTTCCATACCCAACTTCTGTTGTTGCAGTTGTTTCTCATTGCGGGGCTGTGACCCAGGCTGTGTAAGGCTGTGACCCAGGAGCTGTCCTCGCAAGTAGGGACTGGGGGTGGGAGGAGCTGTAGATGTGTGGGGCAGGCGGGGTGGGTATCCTGCAGCACCTACACTGCCCCCTGTCCCTGCAGGACCCACAGCTCACCCCCGCAGCAGCAGTGGCTGTGGGGCACTTGGGGTCTGCTATGGCCAGAGCCCCCAGCAGTGCAGCACACCCCTGATCGCCTCGGAGCCAGAGCTGCCTGTGCAACTTGGTGCAGGTGCAGTGCAGCATGAGCTGTGCAGCTTCAGGCCCAGACCTGCTTGCAAGGACTGCACATTGCGCCAAGCCAGGTCCTGCCTACACAGAACTGGCTCAGCCTATCGGTGCATAAGGCTTGTGGAGGCAGGACCCAGCTCAGTGCATTGCACAGTCCCTGTGAGCAGGACCGGGCCATGGGTGACAGTCTGAGTGGCCCAGGGCAGCCTGAAGCCACACAGCCCTGTGCCGAGCCGGGCCGCACCTGCGCTGAGCAGCACAGGCAGCGCTGGCTCTGAGGCAATCAGCGATGTACCGTGCCACTGGGCACTCTGGCTGCAGCCAGTCCTGAGCGCCCCATGACCATTGCTGCTGTGGGGGGTGAGTTGTGGGCCCTGTGAGGGGAGGGGCACATGAGGACTCTGGGGGCATGTGTGCCATGCAGGGGAGCATGGGCCCTGTGGGGGGAAGCTGTGGGCCCTGTAGAGGGGTGAGTCCATGTGCTGTGTGGGGAGGCTTCTTCTCCCTGTGAGAGAGCAAGGACCCACACCTCCTGAGCAGCACCTCTCACACAGTCCCCCCACAATCCACCCACATCCCCAAGCCACCCCCACAAAACTCTCACCCACGTACCCAGCACAACCCCCCCGACAAGCCCCATACCTCTCCAAACTTCACCCTCACAAACCCTACATCCATCCACAAACTCCCCCAAATGCACCCATCCCCCCAAAATTGCTTTACAGTTGTAATATCAATAAAACATTGCCCAACTGGCCTCTCTGTATATAGTGTTGTTTCATTTTAATAGCCGAAGAACACTATTTTGGGTATTTTAATGAGAGATTTTCGTTTCTTATCAGAGTACTTGCAATTTGTAAACAGGGAACGTCAGGATCTCTGCTGGTGAGACAAATGGTGAGATCCATGCAAAGGAGGCTGTCCAGGGCCAGCACTGGGGACCCAGCTGGAGGGCAGATGAGGTGACTGACCTCTTGGCCATATGAGGGCAAGGGCACATGCTTTAACAGTTCAAAGTGGGCCACCACAAGAAGCACATCTTGGGTCTTCAAGGAGTGCAGGTGCTGGCCCCAGGCTCTAGCTTCCCCTGACTGCAGATCCAGGAGGAGCTGGGCAGGGTTATTTTGCCTCAGGTGGTCCAACTTGTCCTACACCAAAGTGCATGCCTGGGCACATGTGCTTGCATGTATGGGCACATCCTATGAGCATCTGGACAGTTCATCCAGTGCTTCACTGAAAGTTAATGTTCACATGAGTTATCATTTCCACATCTGGGTTAATGTTTTTAGCTAGCATTAACAACAGTCCACAAGGCTGTGGGCTCTGAGAGCCACCCTAATTAAAGAGCCTGGAGCATTACATGCGTCAGTGTCCCCGTGCTGGCCCCATTGCTACTTATCAGCGTGAGGACATTGATACATGTGATGCTGGAGTCTGCTGGAGTGCAGTAATTGCTACGCTCCAGCAGACTCAGTTAATTAAGTCTGCTCTGACACGCATCTATTGGCTATGTTACCAGAAATAGTTAACAAACTGCAGAATTGCAGAAGGAAGGATAGCTTCATTGGTGGAACATTAAGATGATTAACACCTGTGGAATGAAGAGTTTAGAAGAAATCGGGTATATTATAAGGAGCCATGAAAAGAATGGATTCCCTCAGTGCCTGAATCGAAATCCTGGTGCATCTCCCAGGCAATTGATTTTAAGTTTTAAGTGGAGCAAGAATCAAAAGGACAGGATACAACTGCATCCTGCTTCTTCCTCCCCACCAACACCTGGATCTGCCCTTGGCAGAATGTGTTCCTTTAGTTTTTCTCTAATTTTGTCAAAGCAAAGAAGTGCAGCAGTTCCCTGGACCCTCCTTTTTCTTTGTCTTAAATATGGACGCTATTGTTTGCCCTTTTCCAATCATCCAGGACCTCTCCTGATTTGCCATGAGTTTTCAAAGATGATGGCCAGTGGCTGCAATCTCATTGGCTAACCTCAGCACCCTTGGGTGCATCCCATCTGATCCCACGGGCTTATATATGTCCAGCTTTTCTAAGTACTCCCTAACCTGTTGTTTTGCCACTGTTGGCTGCTCACCTCCTCACCAAACTGTGCTGCCTGGTGAGTAGCCTGGGAGCTGACTTTGCCTGTGAAGACTGTGGCAAAGAAGGCATTGAGCACTTCAGCCTTTTCTGCATCCTCGGTCACAAGATTGCTTCCCTCATTCAGTAAGGAAACCCACACTTTCTCTGAATTCTCATCTTACTACCAACATACTTGTAGAAACCCTTCTTGTTACCCTTCAGATCCCTTGCTAGCTGCAACTTCAATTGTGCTTTGACCTGCCTGACTTCATCCCTGCATATCTAAGCAATACTCTTACACTTCTCCCTATTTATTTGTCTGAATTTCCACTTCTTATAGGTTTCCTTTTTGTGACAGTTTACTAAAGAGTTCTCTGCTAAGCCAAGGTGGTCTTCTGGCATACTTGCCAATCTTTCTGTGCATTGGGATGGTTTGTTCCTGCACTCTCAGTAAGGCTTCTTTAAAGTATAGCCAGCTCTCTAGGATGCTCTTCTCCCCTCAGACTGGCTTCTGAGGGAATCTTGCCCATGAATTGTCTGAGCAAGTAGAAGTCTGCTTTTCTGAAGTCCAGGATCCTTACTTTGCTGCATCCTTCCTTGCCTCAGGATCCTGATTCCTTTCCTCAGGATCAATCATCTCACGGTCACTGCTAAACCAAGAACCAATATCTTTGGTCCTTGAAGAACCACTCTGTTTTGATAGCCTTTCAACTTCATAACAAATTAGAACTGTGAATGGATGATGAGAAACTCAGCTCTCCTATAGCACAGTGTCAAGAGAGACTTAAAATTCTTCAGTGGTCAGCACATCAATACCCTCAGCTCTTCCACAGGAAAAAAGGTTGTTCTTCACACTGATAGAGGCTAACTGCACAATGAGATGCCTGTCCTAGCTGTGCCAACACAGCACAAAGTAGTGCCAGGCAGAGGCGTAGCAGCTTGGACTCTGACACAGGTCACTTCACGCTAACTAAATAACTCTGCAGTTAGACTGCTTTCAGTTCCAGATCCACCTGGTGTATCTCTACGAAGAATTCCATTGCGCTGTGTAGACTCTCACCTTTAGCTTCAACGCTGCATCAAAGTAGTTAGCACCTTGTTTGCAGTTATTTCAGTTTCATAGTTGGTAGGTTCAGAAGGGACCTGAGCACATCAATTCCAATCCCCTGCCATTTCAGGAAAGAGTACTGGGGTCAAACGACCCCAGCGAGGTGATCATCCAGCTTCTTAAACCACTTAACTTGGAAGTTGGTTCCAGATCCTAGCTGCCCTGACAGTGAAGTAGCGCCTCCTGATGTCTAGTCTGAATCTGTCCTCTGCCAGCTTGTGACCATTATTTCTAGTCACTCCTGGTAGTGCTCGGAGGAACAGGGACTCCCCCGATGCCTGCTGATCCCCTCTGACTAGTTTGTAAATGGCCACTAGATCTCCCCTCAGCCTTCTCTTGTGGAGGCTGAACAGGCTTAGGTGCCTTAGCCTCTCCTTGTAGGGCCTGCCCTGCTGCCCCCTGATCATGCAAGTGGTCCTCCTCTGGACCCACTCCAAGTTGTCCATATCCCCCCTGAAGTGCGGCGCCCAGAACTGGATGCAGTACTCCAACTGTGACCTGACCAGTATCACATAGAGGGGGAGGATCACCTTCTTGGACCTACTCGTGATGCATCTGTGGATGCATGACAAGGTGTGGTTGGCCTTCCTGACTGTGTCCCCACACTGTTGGCCCATGTTCATTTTGGTATCAATAATGGCTCCAAAATCCTTTTCTGCCTCTGTTCTGATGAGAAGGGAGTTCCCCAGCTTGTAACTATGCAGCTGGTTCCCCCTCTCCTGGTGCAGCACCTTGCACATGTCAGTGTTGAAACCCATCCTGTTCTCATCCGCCCACCCCTGTAACCTGTCTAGGTCTGCTTGCAGCCTATTCCTCCCTTCTAGCATGCCCACTTCCCCACACGACTTAGTGTCATCTGTGAATTTGAACAGGGTGCTTTTTACCCCCTCGTCCAAGTTGCTGATGATGTTGAACAGTGCAGGCCTAAGGACCGAGCCCTGTGGGACCCCACTACCCACATCCCTCCAGGTCAAAAATGACTCATCCACCACCACTCTCTGGGTGCGGCCCTCCAACCAATTAGTGACCCATTTGACTGTGTAGGTGTTGATGCCACAGTCCCCTCGTTTTTAGTTTCATAGTATCTAGGGTCAGAAGGAGCCTAGTGAGCAGGCCATCTAGTCTGACCCCCCCCCCCCCGCCAATGGCAGGAACGAGTGCCAGGGTCACAGGACCCCAGCCAAGTACCTATCTAATCTACTCTTAAAGATGCCCAAGGTAGGAGCAAGA
>JAGPOW010003648.1:23841332-23861036 GCA_030014935.1 Caiman crocodilus | reverse complement strand
TTTGTGACCTGGTCATAGAAGGCCACCAGGTTGGTCTGACAGGACCTGCCTCTAATGAACCCATGTTGGTTGCCCCTAAGTATAACCTCCCCTGCTGGCCCCTCGCGGACATGCACCAGGATAATTCTCTCAAAAAGCTTACCCAAGATTGAGGTAAGACTAAGTGGCCTATAGTTTCCTGGGTCTTTCCTCTTTTTTTTTTTTTTAAAAATGGGAACCACATTGGCCCTTTTCCAGTCCTCTGGCACCACATCAGAGCACCACGAGTATTCGTAAAGCTGTGTCAGGGGTCCCGCAATGATCTCTGCTAATTCCCTTAGCACTATGGGGTGGAGACCGTCAGGATCTGTTGATTTAAATAGGTCCAGTCTATCTAGAAGTTCCCTGGCTAGATCCTCACTGACCCTAGGCCTGAGTGTGCCTCCCCTGGGGCCTATAGGGGTCCCAGTGTGGTGGGGGGTGACCCAATCCCTGCTTAGGATTTGAGAGACTGTCTTGGATCTAACAAATCTCATCTTTTACACCTTCAGTTAAAATGTTCCAAAGAGATTGTTTCTGATTTCTATAAGGAAATATGCTCTTTCCTTTTTCTTTCTGGACATTTGGCTCCCTGTGTATTTAGGGATGATATTTGTATACATTTCTTTTTAAGCTGGTGCTTTCCACCTGCTCCTACATTGGTGGTAGGGAATAGCATTCTGGACTAATTAATTACTTTTCTGTCTAACTTGCCAAGTTTGTGGGAATAGAGCATGTGTCCCTTTATATTTTCTTGCCTGTGACATAATTGTTGCTATTTTGCAGAGAATCATGGCATGCTGTTGGTGGTTCAGTTCCCAGCCAGTACTCTTTTCCTCAATTTTTATCTCCTGTTGAGTAACGAAAGGTCCCTTGAGATTTATATATCTGCTTTCAAAGCCCTCTGCCTAGTTTGAAAAATGTACTGCTTTGTGTATCCGTCTCTTGAAAATTTTACTCTTCATGGCTCTGAGCTTGTTGAAACTTCTGGGTAGTCTTTCAGCTGGCTTCAATGGGCTTGAGATCAGGTGTCAACGTATGTAACCTGGTCCATACATGGGGAGAAATCCTGACCTCATTTAACATAATTGCAAAACTACTGACTTTAGTGAAGCTGAGATATCACTTGTTAATCTTCAGAGAATGGAAAATTACCTGAAACCCATCTACCTTGAGAACATATTTTGGGCTAGATTCCCACTCGCCCAAACTGCATTGCTTGCAGAATTGAGATTTTAAAGCCTTTTCAATAACTTTGTACACATAATGACTTAGGAAAGGTTACATCTGCTGTAAAATATGCTTCAAAATGAGGGAGCTCTCTGCTTCCTGCTCATGGCAGTTGTTACTAGAAAGGAACAATTTGGAAAGCATGTAAGCATTGGTGGTTGGTTATGTGCACAACACAGCCACCTGGTGCATGGAAAAATCTGAGAGCAAAGGGAGTTCCCTCCTGTCTCATGCTGGAAGCTTGAAACCCAAGACTGGTCATTCAGTCAAATGATAGGACATAAAGGAATGTAAGACCAGAAGAGGCCTCTATGGCCACCAAGTCCAGTCCAGTTCCTTGTATTTCCAGGTAACCATGTACTTAAGGATTCTCTCAAATCACTACTTCCAGCCCTCATACACAACTGCAAGGCACAGCACCAGAAACACCAAGAACAACTCCTACCATCTTCTGGGTAAAAGTAGGGGTGACAAAAGTACTGCCAACACCCTGCCAGTACAATGTGCCAGTGCAATGACAGAGTATTAATTGGTTAATATACTCTTGGACAATCATGGGAAGAGGACTATGCCATGAACTACAGAGGAAGGCAAAACCCCTGAAATATCTGGACTTCGGTTATCCATGTCTCAGATGCCCATGTATAAAATAGAATTGTAGTATTTTCCCATCTTACATGTGTATAGTGCATGCAGATGTTCAGATACTATGCTAATAGGAACAATGTAAGTATTACAAGTAAAATCTACTCTTTCTTCTCCCCTATTGTAACATGAGACTCAAAGAATTATAATATTTTCTAAAAGTTGGTTTCTAAAAGTAGTTTCACTTCCTCATCTTACAGGTCCCAAGGCACTGTCTGTCTATTATGGGGAAATTAACTCCTCTATAGGAAAGGCATCTCAAGGAAATGGCTCTCCAGCCAGGTACCTTGGGGTGACCAGAACTTCTTGGAGGATTTTGGTGCTCATGAGCAATAAGAAGTCTGGTGGCAAGGTTGAGCAGGGAGGGAGAGGACTGCTTGGAAGTGATATAGGAAGCTACCTCTAAACTATTGTGGTCTTTTGAATTTTTCCCAAGCTGGAGAAGGGTCAGTGGCCAGGGCTGGCAGAAAGACCTCAGTGGCTAGGACTGGCACAAATCAGCAGTAAGACTGATTTCTGGTGATACTGGCAAGATAAAAGTAATGCTTTTATCACATATAATAAATCCTTTTGTTTTTTTGTCTCCTTACTGATCACATTCTGGGTATTTATACATGTGCTTCAGGAGTGGAAGGGAGGGCGTTTTAATTAGAGTGGCTCATATGATGAGCTCTAGTTCGTGCTCCTGCTGCCATTTTTAAGCACAGGGACACGGCTACACAAGATGTTGGAGTCTGCTGGAATGGAGTAATTACCACACTCCATCGGACTTGATCAAGGCTTGAGTAATTCTAATGCATAGGAGCAGCCTTGCTGTTCATGTATAGGCACCCTTTGAAAGAGTGGTTTCTGGGCAAGTGATGCTCCAGGCTAACTCTTTTCACAGAAAGAAGGACTTATAACTTTTCATAACCCAATGAGATAGCCACCTAGGGGTGGCAGAGATTCCCCCACTGTAGCTCTAGGATCCAGAATAAGACCAGTGGAGCTAAGGCTTGCTGAGTTGAGCTATCTTAGAGCAGCCTTGGTCTGTTCCTTGAGGCAAGTGGCAGTACAGTGGGAAGAAACTCAGGTCTCTGAGGGTCCCTTGCAGACAGACTTGTGGCAGCCCCTTGGAACCTCAGCCTTGGGGCTCCTCAAAGCACCCTATCCTTCCTGGGACTATTCCTTTCTCTCTATTCTGCCCATCCTGGGACTATCCTTTCTCTACTCCTGCTCTCAAAGCCTCAATTTCTCTCTTCCAGGCTCAGTAAAGCACACATGCAACAAAACTCTTACAGCACATCCACACATGCAAGCACATGTGCTTGCAGCAGCTTAAATAGAAGCGGTGCAAATTTGAGCTGGGGCTTTTTGCTTCAGCGCACATGCGCTTTGTTGTGGAGCAAATTGTGCCACTTGGGGCAAAATAACCCTGCCTGGCTCCTCCCAGATCTGCATCAGGGGGAGCTAGAGCCTGGGGTCAGCACCTGTACTGTCACCAGCAGTATAAAAAGCTACCCTGTCCTGGCCCCAGCAGTAGAAAAAGCCGCCCTGGCAAGTAGCTCTAGGGCTACTCGCTCTCAAGAGCTTCTGGGCCTAGCCAATTGGTACCTGGGGACGCTACCCCTTGTGCCAGCTGGACTGCTGAAGCAGCCCTGAGAGTTCCCTGCACCCTCTACCCACTGCAGCAGTCTGGCAGTGGGGGCTGCTGCCTGGCTCGCAGGGTTGGCCTCTGTGCGGTACTACTGCCACACATGCCCCCTGCCCGGCCATCTGGCAGCTATCGCCTGGAAGATGTTCTGGGCGTGGTGGCCTGCTTTGAACTGTCAAAGCACGTTCTCCTGGCCCCATTTGGCCAAGAGGTCAGCCACAGCCAGCTGGGTCCAAGGTGCCAGCTCTGAGCAGGCAGACTCTTGCACTGGCCTCCCTAGCAGGAATTCTGGTGTTTCCTATTGGAAAACTGAAAAATCCCTGATAAAAAGAATCCCAGTCGCTCAGTAAAATACCCCCAAATCCATGTTCCTCCATAAGTAAAACAAAAGACCATTATAAAGACAGAGATCAAGAAAGAGACAGTGATCAGTTGGACAATGTTTTATTGATGTATCTTACAGTGTTAAAGCAAGTCTCTTATAATAATAAAGTGAACTGTAATACATGTTTCATGAATTCATGAATACATGTTTTGCTGCACTCCCACAGGGTGGTGGCTCCCACACAAGGGGTATACCCCCCACAACCTGGGGATCAGCACCCCAACAGGGGGTTCAACCCCCACACAGGGATACAGTCCCCTACTAGAACTGCAGACTAAAACTTTCATCACAATAGACACCCTGGCAGCCTCAGTAAAAATGAGTTTAGAACTGGATGGGCAGCCACTGAATTGTTCTCTTGCTTCTAGGTCTGGTTTTGACAGGCTCAGATTGATATGTACTGGTTGGTGGCATTGCAGCTGCATCTACATTAAATTCATCCCAAAGGAAATGGTAAAAAGAAGGAACTATTGCAGAGCCTGGAAAATCCATTCACTATGAAGCTGCTTGTCAAAATTTGTAACATGCTATAACTTCTCCATACTGAAATCACAAAGGAAAATGGCCCATTAAATATTTATTAAAAATTGCTTAAAACAATACAGACCATTATTTTTGCCCTTAGGACAATCAATACCTTTTAATTTGCTTTTGAAAAGTGTAGGTATTTTTGGCTTCCAAATCTGTACTCATCAAGATTGTGATGATTTTGTATGGATCATGTTATAAAAGTTTAAATCTATATAGTCTCAGCGCTAACAAAATAAATGCAGTGGTACACAACCACAGGCACACAGAATGTAGCAAATTAAAATCAAGTAAAACCCAAGTCAAGAAAAGCAAAAATATTCTGCACTGTTTTACAGTGTTGAAACTTATATTTCACACAACTAGTGTCCTATCCATTATCAGGAGAGTAATCAAAAAAAACACGCAGTGCAAGTTTTCCATATGTCAAAAGCAAGCCAGATTTCTAGACTTTGATCTTTCAGGAAATCATCTTCCATTTTCCTGTCTGTCAGGAAGAGGTGGTATGAAAAGCTGAACACTTCAAGAGTTCATATGGAACTCTTAACCGTATAATGTTTTTTTTAAACCCTTCCTTGCTTTTCAAGGGCTCAGTCTTGCAAGGTGCTCAGCTCTTCAGTCCCCCTGATGTTAACAGAAGTGGTAGATGATGCTCAGTGATTTTTGCAAGAGAGAGCACTTGCCAAGAAATGGGATCATAAACATGTTTACATCTCAAAACAATCCTCTGAATAAATAAGCAATAATCCATGTCATTAAAATAACAAACCATAGAGCAAACCAAACTAAATATTCCTTCTCACTCACACATCCCCAGACCTTTTGTCTGACTTTGTTCTTAATGTCTTCAACCATTGACGTCAGCAGGAGCAGAGTTAGGCTGAAATACCACCTTCAATGTCCACAATCAAGAGTTAAATTTGCCAGTAGAGTACATGACAGACCACAGTGCTTCTGAAAGTCTTGTGCTCTACTTTGCAGTTAAAACAGTGAGTTTTATAATAAGAACATAATAGATATGTTAGAGCTCCATCTAGTGCACCAAACCTAGCAAAACGGTTTTTAAGAACATAAGAACTGCTGTTTTCGGGGTCAGATTTTAGGTCCAGTAACTTGTGCTGTACAGTGGTAGAGAATGAATGATGAAAGGCAGAGTGAACAGGGTATGACCAGGGTTTTTATCTACAGTTCTTCTGCCACTTACAGCATTCAGCATTTTAAGGTCTAGGCAGTTCTGATTTAAAGGCTGTACCCCTGACTCCTGTGCTTAAGAATGACTGATGCTGTTTTCCTCCAAGAATTTGTCCAATCCCTTTTTGAATATGGTTAAACTGTCAGCTTCCACAGCATCTTGTGGTAATGAGTTTCACACTTAATTGCATGCTGTGTGAAAAAGAACTTCCTTTTGTTAGTTTTAAACTTACTATCTGCTAGATTCATTCATTTGTGATCCCTATTTCTTATATTGTGACAGACCATAAATAATAAAACCCTATTTACTTTCTTTTAGCCACTTAGTATTTGATAAATACTTATCATGTCCCCCTACCCCCCATCAAGCATCTCTTTTTTAAACTGAATAGTCCTAGACTCTTTAGTCTCACTTTGTATGGAAGCCTCTTCATACCACAGATGGTCCTTGGTGCCCTTCTCTGTGTATTCTTTAGTTCTTCTATATCCTTTCTGAGTTAGAGAGACAAGAACTGTCCACAGTATTCAAGGTGTGGATTCACCATGGATTAATAAAGAGGCATAATGACATTTTCCATTTTCTTTACAGTTCCTTTCTTAATCCTAACACTTAGTTTGCCTTTTTGACAGATTTGGTATTTTTTAATGAACTGCCCACAATGACTATCAGATCTCTTTTCTGTGTGGAAACAGCTAATATAGAGTCCATCATAGTGTAGGTAAAATCTGGGTTATTTTTGCCCATGTGCATTTGTAAGAGGGAGCCAGGGACTCTCGTTACTTTAAGGGAGAAGCAACCATAGGGAAGTTCCCATGCTGGAGAATACTGCTCATTATGGGCTGGCTGCAGGGGAGTAGGCATCCAGGGACCCAGAGGCTGCAAGCTCTTATTGCCAAGATAGCTACCCAGCAATAGGATGGTAGGGCAGAGCCCTGCTTGGGCAGCAATGGCACTGCCATGGTAGCCAAAGTAGCAGCCATAAACTGCACATTAGAATTAAAAAGGAACACCTCTCCTGGAGCCAAATGGCCACCTGACTTAGAGGCATGATTCCAAGGCATTTAAAGGCTAAAACCTGGAGAAGGGCAGGGGAGGAGAAAGGGCCCATGCTCTGCAGGGGATGGAGCTCTCAGCAGGGAGGAGCTATTCAAGAGACCCTGGCAGACACTAAATGCCCTGGAGATAGTCCAGTGAGAGCCCCACAGGAGGATGGGTGGCCAAATATTTGTTTAACTTTGAGTTGGGAGGGGCGGGGAGAGGTCGGAGTAGGGTTTTTTTAAGCAGTTGTTTGCTTTTTTTGTTCAAGTTAAACTTGCCAATCAGGTGTGGCTATAAGGGGTGACAAGGAGCCCACAGGGTGTCTGAGGAGCACATGAAGTCTTGAGCTGTGCCAGGGGTAGGGCACAAGACATAGGCAGGAGGAAGGTAGGAGGGCTAAAGCCTGGGCCACAGTGGGGAGTCTGAGGGGCATGCCAAAACTTGAGCCCTGGCAGGGACTGCAACATCTGAAGTGAGTGATTGAAGCCAAGAGGGCCAATAGCTTGAATGAGAGAAGGGCCAGAGAGTTGGGTCAGAGTCCATAGCATGGGCAGGGCAGGATGACAGCTGAGTCCTAGAAGCTGAGGTCCAAGATAGTGGGCCTTGGACTCTGGACCCAGCTACAGAAAAAGAGGTGGATACGTGGAAGGCTGAGGCCCTGACAAAGACCTGGAGGCCTGACGTTGTATTCGGGTGAGTTGTTCCATTGGAGTGATTAACTGGTAACCTCTGTGAGGCATGATCATGGTTGTAGGGGTGTAAGGAGGCTACAAATAGCCTTTAAGGCAGCAGTTCCCGAACTGTGGGTTGTGGCCCCAAATGGGCTCACAACATCAGCAGATGAGGTTGTGGCATGGTGCTCACTCCTGAGCCAGGTCATGCCTGCGCGGCTGCAGAGGCCTGGGGAAAGGGCTGCAGGGTAAGGAACCTCAAACTCACAGTGGGCCATCCACATGCTCCCCCTACCCATGAGCTCCACTCTGGCCGTGCCACCTGTGGGAGGGCACAGGAGCAGGGAGGTGGGGAGCCAGACTTCACACTCCAGCCTTGGCAGCTGCTGCTTCCTGTGGGTGGCAGCTGGGGCTCAAGCACTGCTGGGGCGGGGGTTCAGGGGGCTGTGGGCTATGACCTGGGGCACCTGGGGAAAGTGAAAGGTGGATTGGAAGTGAGGTGCACTGGCAAGTCCACGGCTGTGAGAGAGGGGCACCTGGAGGGGGTTGGTGGCTGCAAGTTAGGAGTGAGGGGCATGCTGAGGAAATGGGGTCATAAGTGGGGCAATATTGAGGAAAAGTTTGGGAAGCATTACCTTAAGGCAGTGAGTGCCCTGAGGCAAGGGTGGGGCTAGGAGGGCCTCACTTAGGGTTTGAAAGGCTGGACAGGGATTGGCTGGGCTTGGGAGGAACCTGCTAGCAGATGAGACAAGGGCTTGCTCTGGGACCCTGGGCATCCTCCCTTTTTTAGAGTAATTCCAGAAAGGAATGGTAGGTAAGAAAAAAGGAAGGATACCCATGAAACGAAAGCAGGGCAGGAGGTACGTGACTACCAGGGGGTATCATGGCCACTCCTGGAGCTCAATTGTGTCATAGCATCACTTTACATTGAATTTCAATTGCCACGTAGCTGCCCATTTGCCCAACAGTGCCAAAGCCTTATGTAGTTCCTCACTATCTGCCTTGGTCTTTAGCACTTTGAGTAATTTTGTGGCGTCCACAAATTTGGCTACCTCACTGCTCAGCCTCCTTGGCTGATAATGTCCCAACACAGTCCAAATACTGTATCTTTGTGCTATATCTCAGAACAAACAGCTGCTTATATTACCAATAGATATTGGTTTCTTTATTTGAGTAAAGTTTGCCATGATGTTTTACTGCTAGCTCTGGGCCTCACTAGAACATGGATTAATTCAACTGCAGGTCAGTGCATATCCAAATCACATGGAGGCCATGGTACCAGTATGAACTAAAGTAGGCCCCAATCAATACAGAACTAGGAATGTCATATATGGCTTACAGAGAAATGCAGGGGAAGTGGATCATTTATTTTAGGAGAGCCTTCAAGGCCAACAGATAGAAAGTGAATTGATTAGACCACTAAAGAAAACCATAAGAAAGATCAGAGTGACCTTGCAATGGATCTCAGGGTTGCCAAGGGCCCATAAATTTATGGATCATTGATTTAAAAAAAACCAAAACAACACATCCCTATAAAAGTCTGTCCCCAGTGTCTGTAAGATTAATTGAACATTCTGTAAGGCTGGATTTGTTTCAAGATCTGTGTGGATAAAGTTATATTGAGAGAGAGCAGAGACATTTCATCTGGTATCTAAGTGTGACCATTGCTTGGACTCCAAAACTGAACTGTCTCGGGGTTTTCTGACCCATGAGTCTCCATAGCTTGCCCTAGCAAGTGCTGCCGCTGCATGTTTGCCTGCTCAGTGTTCACCCCAAAGATATGCAGGGCTCCACAGTCCTGGGATGGGAATGCTAGGGATGGATCTGTGAGGCTGGTACAGGGGGAGAGGCAAAGAGTGGGGGTCCATCCTGGGGTAGGGGGCAGAGCTGGTGGAAGGTAATTGTGGGGGGATTAGGCTGGGGGGCAGCATGGTGCGGGGAGTAGTTCCTTGAGGAGAGCCACGCACATGATCAGAGGTCAAGAGAACAGGCCTTATGAGTAGAGGTTGAGAGGCATGGGACTCTTCAGCCCGCAGAAGCGAAGGCTCAGAGATGACTTAGTGGTAGTCTATAAGTATATAAGTGGGGTGCATCAGGAATTGGGAGAATTTCTGTTCACAAGGGCACCCCAAGGGAAGACAAGTCCTAATGGTCACGAAGTGCTGGAAGACTGTATTAGGCTGGACATAAGGAAAAGCTTCTTTACTGTCTGTCTCTCCAGAGTCTGGAATAGATTCTCCGAAGAAATGGTGCAAGTACCTACTCTGGATAATTCTAAGAAATGCTTGGGTGCTTATCTTGCTGGGGTGATCTGACCCCAGCTGACTTCCTGCTCCTTGGGCAGGGGCCTGGACCTAATGATCTTGTGAGGTCCCTTTCAGCCCTCATGTCTATGAAATCTATGAGAATGTGAGAGTTTGAGGATGAGTGGAGGACAACGTGGTGTAAAAACCACTGCTGCAGTCGAACACAGTTGCCAATGCAAGACATGGTGGTTTTTTTGACAGTAAAATCATGTGTCAATAAAAAAGTTTGGTTGTTAGAAAAAATGTTGCAGATTGTCAGTTAAAAACAAACTAACCTTGGGTTGGTAACTCTATATTTGCTGGGAATGTTGCAGTAATTGGTGAGAATTAACATGTGCGTGATGTCACCTAGATATGTTTTAGTAATTGGTGAGAACTGGGATGTGTGTGTTGTAAACATGAAGTTGCATTGATCATTGCATAAAAGGGCACCTGGGAACATCTAATACTTTGTACTGGGCATAAGAGTTATGTTCATGCCTGTACCATGCCTGCAAATAACCTAGATAGGACCATCTATCAGTTGGCTGTGTAAGTTAGTGTCTAGGCTTATTTATGGGCAATAAACCTGGGTGAGCTTTTGTTACTAAGAGCTGAAGCCTGAAGTCTTTTTCTGGGCTAATGAGCTGATTTGGGGCATAGCATCACAGGTGGTATCTTGATAGCATGCATACAGACCATCCAAAATGAGGGAGCCTGACCTGATCAATAATACTTAGCCCCCTAACAACCATGACAATTAGACCAGCTAAATAATAAGGAAAAATACTCACCTGGAGGGCAGAGGACTTGGGTACCATTCCCTTTTTAATGAATGTTTACATATTTTGTGCTAAGCATTCATTGAAATCCCCTCGGGCAGAAGAGAAGTTTGAACCCTGGCTCCCCATATACCAGGTGACAGCCCTAACTGCTGAGCTACTGAATAAAAAGGATGGCCACCAGAATAAGGATGACACCCATGGAGAAAGTAGGTGATTTCAAAAACATTGACCACTCCTTAGCATTTGAAAGAAAAGGCTCAGGTGCCTAAATCTAAGGAAGGCTTCATGTGTGTGAACCCCAACCAGAATAGTTCAGTTAGGAACCTAAGAGAAGCAAGTTTCTCTCCAGCATGTATTGCTAGCTAGTTTAGGCAGCACCCTGATCAGGGTAATAGTTTCTGTTGAGCAGAAGGGGGACTTTTAGAGGTGATCTGAGAAAAGTTGGGGTAGACAAAGGTTGATTCTTCAGTTATCCACAGTTGGATCATACGAGTGCATGGAGTCTTCTGTCATTGGGCTTAAGTAAGCACTGTAGAACAGCTCTTCAGCTCATTAGAAGGCTTCATACCTCTCCTCTACCCCATAGAAGTTGCCTGCTATTTGGGCTGGTGTCTGGGCCCCCAAATTTGATCTTCCATGAGTAAGGCCTTTTATACACCCTCCATGCTGCAGTGAATTTTGCCTTTATTTCAAATGCTATTATTTAGTGACACAAAGGTAGGTTGGACGAGAGCTTTAACCTAAGTCTGTTTTAAGATTATGACCTCTAGCCATTAGAAAGGTGCACTGTAAACATTTTTTGGAATGATAATATCCATAAAATATGTGACAGTGGATCTGGTTTCTTGGCAGCTCCAAGTATTGCTCAGTGCAAACAGAAATCCTGCAGTACTAACATGAATTCTAAAAGGAACACTGCAGCTACTTTACCCATAGACATAATTTGAAGAATAAAAACTCAGGAGATATTGGAGGTTTAGACATTTGTCTGTGTCTAGATCTTTCTCGTGTGTGTGTGTGTATGATAAAATTGATATAAACAATATAAAAGATTATATTGATTTAGCTGGCTTTGTGGCCATGCACAGCAGTGCCAGTTGGGAACCATAAATTCTGGGCACAGATGGAAGGTTTCAGGTTTATTCCAAGCTATTACTAGATTCAAATGCCTTATGGATCCCATGCATAACACTGATTCTTTGGAAAGGGAATCTGGATTGCTTTGAGCCAATCTGCAAAACCAATGTTGGCAAGCAGAGTGTCCATATGCCTGCTCTCTGAGCTATAAGAAACGATTGGTGCTGTGTGTAATGCTCAGCAAGCACTCAGTCATTTGGTCTGTTAGGATGGGGAGGCGGATCACTGGATATTAACTGCATGGGAGAATCCAACTGCACTGACTGCTCAGATGGCTCAAAAAGTAATTCACATTTGGCATGACCAGAGAATTAACACAACCATTTAAGCCCCACTCGCCCACTCCAATCTCGGGACTGAGGTGATAAGGTGCCCCCCCTCCCCACCTCCATGCTACTGTGCCAAAGTTTTCAGACAGATCTCAGAAGCAGTAGTGGGGGTAGAGTGGAGCCTGCCCAGGGTATCCTTATTGGCTCTGTTCCAGGTTTGGAGGATGTGAAGCAGAAATGAGTAAGAGGGTCTAATTTTTTGATGACTGTCTTCAGAGAAGTGTGGAGCTGGTGTAGGTGTTCCCTTTGTTTCCTTCTTTCTTGCCTTTGCCAAGGACAAGCCAGGGTTTTCTGCCTACTATTGCTGTTATGTGACACCATCAGTGAAGAAGCTGGTCTTGCTTCACGTCCTAGATGCAAGGAGAGTTTTTGTTATCCTTACCTCTGCTAGGCTACTTATTTCTCTTGTCCTCTTACTACTTCATTAGCTTACTAACCATTGATTCAGCTTAATATGGTGGTCAAAATACTAAGTCAATGCTTTTGATGAAAACAGGGCAGAGTGGGGGAGGGTTGTTACAGCATCTAAGGTGCCCCAATGGTTGCAGCAGCCTCAGGATTTGACTCGACTTGCATGCTATTGGTTTATTTTGTCTCTTAGCATTCCCTGCCTAATGTAGTTCCTTTTGCTAGTCTCTCTGAAATGAGAATGTCCCAGAATATCCTTTTCCTTGTTTTGCTTCCTCTTAAATGCATATATTCTGTCTCTTTTTCCCAACCCTCATTCCCCACCATCTTTGATGCAATAAACTCTAGCTATAGATTCTTTTCTGTTGCATAACCTGTACTTTTGTCCATGGATTGTCAAATGCCTTCTTAAACTTTTAGAATGAAATCCCAGTCCTATTGGACTCAGTGGGAGTTTTTTCCTTTTGAGTTCAAAGGGGCCAGGGTTTCACTCTAAGTTTCAACTCCTTCATCAACTATTGGACTTGACTTTGCAAGCCTCTGGGCACCGAACCTCGCAGGACACAGCCAAATCTTAGTTCTTTTCCCTGTCCATACTTGTCTCTTGTAAAACTTGTTGGCAAGCTGCAGCATTTTCAGCTGCTCTTTGTAGTGCTCCTGGGATTCACAATTTATTGGTTTTGTGCCTTTCAAAAGTATTTGTTAAAATTAATGCATTATCATCATTGTGTGACTTGTGCAGTGTTTGAAAGATGATCAGTACTAAGTACTACTTTTCTACCAGTTAACTACTACCACTGCCTTGATTGGATTGATACCATGTCTTCAAATATATTTTGGGAAATCTTTAACCAGGAAGAGATGCTGTGTGATACCAAAGGACTGATGTCTTCACACTGTTCCACAAATCTGCATATGTAAAACCCCATTATGTTAGCAGCAAATCACTGACACATCTTATCATTGGACTAAAAATGAACCAGCATTGTACCATCATTGAATCATATTACTTATATGCTTGTGGTGTACTTGCCCAAACAGCATCTGGCTCAACCCATTATTAAATGAGCATCAAATTATTATCTAATTAATATTTATGATGTCCTTGGTGCTGTTTCAGACTTGAAAATGAAAAATGGCCTTTGCCCTGAAGAGCTTAAATTATTTAAAGGGAGCATGTGGAAAAAATTATTTCAGTCTGGAGTATAGGCTGTTTGCAGATATTGAATGCTAAAAGCAGAGGGAACTAGGTTGTCATCTTTGTTTATGGTGTTAGCTGCATTCAGTGTAAAATGTGAAGGACTGGCTTAGAGTTCCAGGGGAAAGGAAAGGTACATGTTGAAGGTCAGAGTGTGCCAGGTAAGATGAGTATTGCCAAGAGTCGAGCTGAATTAGATCTTAGAAAAGAAATTAAAATGAGAAAAAGTTCTTTAGTTAAATAAACACAAAGGGCACAGCTAGATAAGTGTGCATGTGCAGTATGTGACACTGCAGCCCCATCTGCGGCACCGCACACTGCACACACCAAACATGCAGGCATTCCTTGCACTGCTAATTTGCAGCATGGACAGGGATTTAGGCACCGGGAAATCCCAGTGTCAAAAAAGCCCACACCTAAGAAAAGCTGGGTGGCGCATGTGGCGGCAACATATGTTGCTAGAAACTGGAGCCTGCCCAGCCAGAGCCACACTCCAGTTGCTGGCCAGGCTTCTTGCTGTAGTATTAATAGATTCATAGATTGTAAGGGGCTGGAAGGGACCTGGGAAGATCATTGGGTCCAGCCCCTCCTGCACAAAGAAACAAAGACAACTGGGGTCAGGTGACCCAGCAAGGTGCCCGTCCAGTCTCCTCTTGAAGATTTCCAGGGTAGGCGATTGCACCACCTCTGGAGAGAGCTTATTCCACAGTCTGGACACCCTAGTTGTGAAGTAGTTTTTTCTAATGTTGAGCCTGAAACAGTCTTCCAGGAGTTTGTGACCATTACTCCTAGTTTTCTCCAGTTATTCCTAGTTTTTCCCTATTGCTACAGCTGTAGCCCCTGGAGGCCCCCAGGGCCGCACGTATGGCTGCTGGGCCCAGTTCAGATGCTGGCCTCAGCCTCCCCTACCCCACCCAGGGCAACATGCTGCTATTGTTTGTTCCCGGGAAAATGTACATTCCCGCTCATGAGGATGCACCCAAAGAGCGTAAGAAAGGAAGAAATGACGCTAGTGTGCAGTGAGGATGGGGCAGAGAATAAAGCTGGGATGACTATGCACCATTGGTGTGACGTAGTCATGAAACAAGGCAAATGTGATTCTAGTAGCAGTCAGGCAAGGTGTTTGTAGTAAAGTTAGGGAAGTATTAATACTACTGTACGAGGCCCTGGTGAGACCTGACATGGAATCCTGTGTGCTGTTCAGGCTACTCATGCTGAACAAAGATTAATTTAATCTGGAACAGGTGCAAAAAAAAAGGGCTATGATGATGATCAAGGGAATGAAGAACCTGTCTTATGAGGAGACTAGAAGAACTTGGCTTGTTCAGCATAGCTAAATAAAGGCTGAGAGGGAATAGGATTGTTTTCAGTAAATAAATGAAGGGATAAACTGCAGGGAAGGAGAAAAGCTATTTAAGCAAGGATGTTGTTGGCACAAAAGACAAATGAGTGTAATGGGGCCAAGACTAAACAAGGGATGCAAATTAGAAGAAGGTGTCTAACCATTAGGGCTAGGAGGGTGCCTGGAATAGTCTTCCAGGTGGAGCAGTGGGGCAAACAACTAATCTACCTTTAAGATGCAGTTTGATAAATCCACGCACTGGATTGTACTACATGGTTACCCATAATAGGATTTAACAACTCTTCTGGTCCCTTCCAGTCCCGTGATTTATACTGGCATTTAGAACAGCTCCTGAAGAGTTTGGTTACTTTTTCTCTGATTTAAAAAGAGCCATATGACAAACCAGAGCACCAGCTTCTGCATTAAAAGCACCTGCTTTTGCTGTGCAATTTGAGACTCTGAATGACCTCATGGTTGCCAGGAGAGAAACTTGCTGGCACCTTTGTGTGTGTGAGGTTGCCCCAGCAGCAGGCTGGCATTGTTGCCTCACGGCAGCAAGAGGAAGAGAGGGCGGAACTTGGAATGTTTGCACCGTTTCCGCGACGACTCCCCGACCTCGAGGAAGCGCTTACCCCCGCACAAAGCAGAGCGACTGAGCGGGTCGCATAACTTTGATGTAAGTTACTAGCTAAGCCATTTGTGCCTCAGCTGCACCACATAGCTGGTGGACTGTGCAAACAAGTGGGTTATAGCAAATGAATGTTAAAAACTGTTGAACGCGCAGGTTTGTTTTCTGGAAATCAGTCAGGGTCACGTGAGATGACAACCATGTATCTAAGGGGGCAGAGGGGGAAAGGAGAAGAGAGCATTACTATAGGAATATAAGGGTATTGTAGCATCCTGGAAAAGTAACAAGAGGAGCAGGGCTATGCTTCTGTATTATTTGTTATGTGACAAACATGCTTTGGTGCTATATAAAGCACAAAAAATGGCTTAGAACCCAAATCTCACCTATTTACATGGAAAAATTCCAGTGCCTCACTACTTATTTTATACCAATACAAATTGAACAAAATGTTGCCCAAGCTCTTCACCCATTTGCTGATGCACTTAGATCCGAAAAGGTGCTTCGTGACACCTGGGAGGGCAATCCTCGGCTCCCAAAATCAGCAGGCTCTGACGGGGCTAAGGTAAGCTTATAAGGCAATCCTTTCTGCAGTAAAACCTCACACTCTGTATTAGATTGCTCTTGTAACATACAGTATTTGGGACAATTACTGTAGACTATCAACGTATACATTCTTGCACATTGCCGCTTGCTATTATTCATGTACAGAGAGATCTGGTAGAAAAAAATTCTATATACTCAAGTAAAATAAGGGTTTCTGTGATAAAGGATCCTTGGTACTTTATCTTTCATAAATTGTAGAAACTCCATGTTTTGGAGGTAGTCCTTGATATTCAGATTGCAGACTGAGGGAGGAGGGGGGTCCCCTTTGGGCAACAGCAGTCTCTCTGTTTTTTAGTCTTGAATGTTTCCCCCATGAAATTATATTCAGATTAGCTGACCTATAAAGTGTCAAGAATCATCTCCCTTTTTTCTCACTCTTTCCTCAAAATGCTGGCAGTGTGCCAAAATCACTGATAATTTCCAAAGACCTAGGACTAACTACCCCATAGCAACAGCAGATTCCACTGCACTAGGGATCCATGGGCGCTACAAGGCCAACTATGGGGCAGAGGAGGAGGATCTTGGTTAGGTTTACCTCAACACTACATATTCATTCCCTGGCCTAGCCCATAGCCTCAGTATCCTGTACTGCAGAATCTCTCCTTAACAGCCAAGACAAGAGCCAGAACAAGCTGCTGGACCTAGCATCTGGTCTCAATACCCTAAAACTCCTTCTAGGGCAGTGGTTTTTAACCTTTTTTTTCATTTGCGAACCCCTTGAAATTTTGAAATGGAAGCATGGACCCCTTCAGAAATTTCAAATGGCGGTGCGGACCCCTTTGAATTGTAAGTGTGGATATTCGTATGTTTCTGAGTTATCATAGCCAACTTTCATGGACCCCTTTGATGTAGTGAAAACTACTGTTCCAGGGATACCACATGAAGCAAGGACTCCCTCATCTCCCATACCCCATCCATCTTTAATTACTGGATTGCATACTGAATTTTCCCAAGCAGCCTTGCAATGTGCAATGTACAGGTTGAATGCAGAAGAAGGAAGAGTATTTTCTAGATGTCAAGAGTTGACTTCAAAACTCAGAATACTATTTTCAACATATTTTGGTATGTCGTTTTCTATAGTTACTCATATTATAAGAGTAGCCACAGACTCTGATCAGGCTTTAGTATTCCAGGCAAATCCACCTAACTAGGTTCCTCCCATACAAGCCATGATGGGCTAGGTTCTCCCATCAAATTCAGTATCCAGCATGTGGGGTAAGGAAACACCTGGGCCTCTTGTTGAGCCAATTGCTCATTAGCCATTGGGGACTTTCTGTAATAGTCTAAATTGTAACCACTGTGAGCCTCTAGCTGATGATTAATGACCGTAGGCAGGGGCTGCTTTGCATGTGTTCTGTGCCTTCGTGGCTTTTAGATATTTTACCTGTATCTTAAACATCATAGTCCATATAACTGCCTGGCCATGCTAGGCAGTGTTGTGGTGAATTCCATAGATGGTTTGGATGATGGGAGAAAATAAACAAAATCAGACTTAACCTTGGCTGGCCCAGTGTCCTGGGAGTTGATGGCGCTGTGTAGCAGCAGGCCTTTGTGTGGCTGGTGAATTGGAGGAGTTGGGTTCTTGTTCTGAGCCATTCTCCCTGGAGGGCTGGGCAGCTCCGCTGGGAAGCTCCCAGTAGACTCCCAGTGAACTCTCCTGATGTCGCAAAACTAATGCTAGCAAACCTGCCGACTGCTGTGCTGTGCTAATTGGGGGCAATGTGGACAGTGAGTGGAATCTTTATAAATTCTTCAGTAGTGCCATTAATCTGTCCATTATGTCCATTAGCTGTCATATATTCCATGTCCATTTGTACTGGCCTCTCTGTTACAACCATTTCCCAGGGCAGACTGAACCTTTTCTCCATCAGCTTTCTGCCATCAGCCCTTTGTCTTCTGTTTCAGAGTTCCCTCCATTTCTCCTCCTTGTGCTTCACTAATACCTCAATAGCCTCCAAGTACATCTTCTTTTTTGTTTTTTCCCCTGCATCCTTATGTTTTTGCCAGTCATTGTACAGTAGTTAATACAAGGTCTTCCAGGGTTTAGAACTTGCAGATGTGGACCCTTGAAGGCAGTTATTGTTCATTGTTATTGTTTGATTTCCCTCGCTTTGAAGACAAAGGCTTTTTTGGCTCCTCAGGCTTGAGATGCTGCCTCTGGAGGTTTTCCACAGTTTTGGGAGCCCTGGAGATGATTTGAAGTTTCTCTTTTTCAAATTTCACTCTCTGCTTACTGGCCTGAAAATGAACTAAACCTCCCAGGCAGGATATGAGCAGGTACATAACAAATTTGTTGCTGTGCTGTGCTTGAGGTAACACTGAGGAAGCTGCACGGTGCTAATACTGTTCATAGCAGGGGTGGGCAAAATGCAGCCCGCGGGCCACATGCATCCTGCCAGGCCATTCTATGAGGCCCGTGGGGCCCCTAAAAAATGTAGAAAATTAACATTTATCTGTCCCCAGCTGCCTGTCACATGGCTGTCGATGGCTTGCCAAAACTCAGTAAGCAGCCCTCCACCCGAAATAATTGCCCAGCCCTGGTTTATAGGGTGGCCATCGAGGTACCTCAAGCATAGAGGACAATTGTATTTAGTGCAACTGTCCCCACCACCATGAATGTCATGCCCCTCCTGAGGCTGGGGGGCACAGTGAGCTCCCCCAGGCAGCGGTGGCAGTGTTGGGGTGTGGTAATGGTGTCAGCAGTGGGGGTGGACTGAGTGGGGAGCTCCCACAGGTGACCATGGCAGTGCTGGTGATGGGGAGGTGGGGGGGAGAGTGCCAAGCAGTGAAAAATAGAGGACATAGAGGTGTCCAGTTTCATATCAATAGAAGACAGTGGACCAGAAAATCAGACTGTCCTCTTTAAAACTGGATGAATGGCCACCCAAACTGTTTACCAGGACAAAACTAGGGAGGTGGGTGTATGTGGGAGAAGGAGGAGGAGGTCTTGCTGAGAGAAGGTTGATAGTTGTACTGGTGCTTCCATGAGTGGCCTAACGTTGAAAGATGTGTCCCTACTCTCTGCGATAAAAATACCTATTTGCAATAGCAAAAATGAATCATGTTATATGGGTGTTGCTGTTCTTCACCAAGATGATACCTCCAGATATGGCATGACTGGAAAGACAGATTCATTTATTTGGGTGCTGGGATAAGCAGCCTGCCCTATTATGTTAGAGACCTACTAGTGCTTTTTCTGTGTCTGAAATTCTGTTTCCTATCCCCTGAGGAATTGCTCAAAGTTCACTGTTCCATCAGTGCCATTTTACAGTGAGTAAAAGACATATAGAGGGGCTAATAATGTTTGCCATTTATAATTCATGCTTTTGAATTTACCTGCTAGTGCTGTGGATAATGCTGGCATCCAGCTCAATGTAAAACTAACTACCTATGAGGGCTGTGCATAGTTTGTCCAGCACTTTCATTTTGATGCTGTTTCTACTCATTTTGAGCTCGAAACAGCAAAATAGAAATGAAACGGAGAGTTTCGAATCAGCCTTGAAATGAAACAAGGCAAGTCAAAGTGTTTCAAAATTTTGTAAATGTTTTGAGTTTTGAAGCTCAAGCTGGGCTTGCCCGCAGGGAAACAGAAACTAAAGTGAGGAGAGGGAGGGGGAAGGACCACTCTCGTTATTGACTGTGCAGCTGG
>JAGPOW010003648.1:23808607-23841232 GCA_030014935.1 Caiman crocodilus | reverse complement strand
TGAACTGCCCTGCTTTCTGCCTTGGTGTCAGTTGAGTGAGTGTGCACCTTAACACACACAGTGTCACCCACCCTTGTCACGCATTTTGCCTGTCAGCAGTTAGAGGTGCTGGGCCCCAGAACCCAGACTCCCCCTGCACCGATGTCCTTGACAGCTGGCAGGCTTTATGGCCACAGCAAGGCCTAGCAGGCCTGCAGTTTTCACCCCCCTGTAACCCAAGATAGACATAGTCCCACAAGCACCCATGTCATGAGTTTTGCCTGTCAGCAGCCAAAGGTGCAGGGCCCCAGAAGCCCCTACACCTATCTCCTTGACAGCTAGCAGGCTTCGTGTCCTCAGCAGGGGCTAGCAGGCCTGCAGCTTTCACCCTGCTGTGCCTTAACACACACATTGTCACCCATGTCATGAGTTCTGCTTGTCTGCAGCTTGAGGTGGAGTTTCCCCCAAACCCTTACACCTAGCTCCTTGATATTTGGCAGGCTTCATGCCTTCAGAAGGGGCTACTGTTTTGGCAGTTTTCATCCAAATTAGGCCAGAAATGACAAAGTTATAAGCTGTTTTGAGCTTCCCCATTATAGCCTATGGGTGAAATGTCGAAAAAGCAAAACATTTTTGACAAAATGAAATGGAACAGTGGTTTCGAATTGAAACAAAATTCAAAATGAAATGCTGTCCCACTGAAATGTTGAAATGGAATGTGCCATTTTGCAGAGCCCTACTATCTACCAAACTAAATTATCAAGGCACACTGTTTAGGGCTTTCAGATACAGGACTGATGCAGTTATTTTCCTTAAGGACTTTCTAAGCATATTGATAAACTTTTTACATAAAAATGACTGTATAGGGTTTTTCAGTACACAAGATTCTTGCATTGCACTAACTTCTCATATGAATACCGCCCTCAGTCAAAACACAGTATATATTTTGTTGTACAACTAGACAAGCCTGGAATGATATAGTTGCCTGGCAGGAAAGATCTAGTTTGGGGATGGTCTTGCTTTCAGTAGGGGGTTGGACTAGATGACCTCCTGAGGTCCCTTTTAACCCTCATTTTCTATGATTCTGAGCCTCATCATGGAATAAGCACCTATCTATTGTGAGGATGTATTTTTGAAATGCTTGGATTAATTTGGTGCATGCAGCTGAGGAGATGTCAGGGTAAGGGGGACACTACAATATGAATAAGGTTGACAGCTAGTTCAGGCTCCAGTGCTTGCAACACAATATGGTGATAGTGGGTAATTCATTGTCTTTATCAGGGGGTTCTGGGGAAGGGGTAGTTTCATCACCCGTGGCCAGCAGTCACCATTTTGTGGAGAGAAAGTTGAGCAGAACTCAGAAAGGATCCACTCACATCCACCCTAATGCCCAGTGCTACTGATTTAAAAAAACAACCCAAACACAAATACCAGCTGTATACTTCAGCATCCACTTAGCGCTAATGCAAATAAATGCAAGCTTGATTGCTCTTCTGGTCAAGGTTGATATTGGCTTCTATGGTATTGCTGCATGTACAGTATTATACAGCCAGCTGGCTGGCTGGCTACTGGCTCAGGGATGGAATATCTGAGTCCAGTTGTGTGGCATGTCAGTGGAGCTCCTGAGATGCAAATGTCTCCTGGTTGATTGTTACTCACATTCTCTATCCTGATGTCCCCTATGGCATCTAGCCCATTGCCTGCTTCTGAAACAGGCTGACACTTACTGCTGACGCCCTCTGACAAAATTAATTCCAACTCCTTGTATAAGATGGGCAGGTGGTTTTAGCACTCATGAAGGTGTAGTTTCTAACCCTGACATCAAGTCTTCAGACTAGATGTAGCACTGAATGGTGTCCTACTGCCATCTCCTTGGTGATAGCTTTGCAAGCCTATGGTTTGTGGTCACCACTACCAAAAACTTATTGCATCCTTGCCCCACCACACAGTGTGAGGTCCAGGACTTTGTCACGGGTCCAGTGGGAAGACCAGCAAGCAGCCAGGGCAAAGGGTTAACTGGGATAAAACGCAGGTGAGCTCCCAAGGTGCTGATCTCTGGAATGTCTGTACTCAAAGAGGAAGGACGTGACCACATGCCAGCATTCAAACAAGGGGTGACCACTTGTCTCTGTGACTCTATGGTGGAAGAGGCCACACTGTAAACAGAGAGGATCCTTGGATGAGAGAGTGCAAAGGTGTATGGGAAAGTAGCTGGTGGACCACCAAAACATTTCAGTTCAGAGAGACATGCGTGTGAGCACTGCTCCAAAGGTATTTGCTATGAGGCAAAATTATTCCTGGAAAAATGGAACAAGAATAACATTATTAAGTTTATTCCTGCCTCATGCTGAGACAAGAGGTTGCTGAATGTAGTACAGTTCTTTTTACTTCAGGATAAGATTCACTCTAGGGTAACTTGTTCATATTCACCAATCCAACTAATATTAAAGAGATCATGATTTAGAAGGTCAGGATGTGCATGACAGCCAGATGTGTTAACGAATCTAGTTAAAAAGAATCCCTTCCCTGAAAAGAAAAAATCAGAAACATCTCTCAAAATGTCCACGCCTCACTATTTTTGGCAACTGCATGAAAAAAACCCAGTCTTTAATTTAAAACCTAGGATTGAATTGTGTTCTTGGACTCCCATAAAATACTGCCATTTGTCACCAACAGAAATGTTTGTAGGTATTCCTAAGTTGGAGACCAGTTATTTACTGGGAAAAGAGTGGCATACACTCTCTTAGCCCTCAAGCAAAACTGTGCAGCACATTGATGGGGACAAGTTGCAGAGGGTGCTTCACCTGCTGTCTGCTTTGCTGCTTCACAGGTTTGACTATCTGGGGCTGTCGATCAAAGTACTAATTTTACTTAAGAGTTTGCTGGAAAACTGTTTTCCTATTCCATGAGAATATTTGAGATTTTAAACATTTTTCTTCTTCTGAATGGGGATGAGAAATTTTTGGGAAGCAAAAATGTTTTAAAAATGGTTTGGATTCATCTAAATACTCTCCAGAATTTTGAAATATTTCATTATGATTTGGATGATTTTGTGTGTGTGTGTGTGTGTGTACATATATATAATTTAACATTTTTATAATATATATTACAAATAAAAAAGTTGTGGATGTGTGTGTGCATGTGTTACTCTTCACTTTAAGTTCATTTCAGAAAATGGTCTCTTTGAACTAAAAATGATTTTTTTTTCAGTGAAACATGATGGAAAAATCTGTTTGTTTTTTCAAATTCAAGACTGTTTAAACCTTTTCTTTCAAAACAAAACTCCTTTATTATCATTTCCCTTAAACCATTTTTGAGTCAATGAAAAACATCTGATGAAAAACATTTAGTTAAAAAGTGTCTGAGCAGCTTTACTTACAATATGCTATAATCAAACTAGAACAGGTTAGGTGTGTGTTAAACATTTCTCTAAATTAAAACTCAGCTCTATTTTCCTTTCTTTCCTCTCTACCCTAATCTGTGCTGCAATGGTCAGTTTTTCCATGGCAGACAGCAAGCAAGGAACGAGCCTTGCATACCTTTTGGATGGTGTGGAAAAGGCCCACAGAACTGAAGTTCAACTTTACACATCAGGGCACTTAAACCTTGACAAGCTTTATAAGCCCCAAAGGAAATTAAAACAAGGCTACTGGGACAGTACCAGGAAGACAACACATGTTGTGACTAAAAAAAATCTATTGCCAGCCCAAAGTGAAACAGCCAGGAAGATAACTTCAGCTGAAGTCTTCTCCAGCCCCACACTGGTTTCAACATGGTCCAAATCTGCCTCTTCTACTTATAGATGCCCTCAGCCACCCCTGGGCAGTGTCCAAGTAAATGCCTCATTAGTTTCCAGTCCATTGGAAATGCATTCGAAAGATATTAAAAACAAAATACAGGATGGAACTAACAGACTTTGTTTGCCACTTAAAAAAGAAGAGTTAGATGTACCAGAGATGAAGGTGCTGAAACACAGGCCAGTTAAGAACAGCAAACAATGTTTTGCTGAAGTTGCCAAGGACAAATACCAGTTTATGCCTTCATACTTGGCGGGTCTGACTAGAACCGATCAGTTTAACAAGTTTCTACACTTCCAGAGGGATGTTATTGGAAAGCATGATCTGCTAGAGAATGACTTCACTGGGAGCAAAGCATCAGAGCAGCATGAAAGGAAGTTGGCTAAGGTAAGGAAAAGTGTCTCAATTACCCAATTACCAGAGCAGTGGGGAAAAGTCTCCAATGTGAGCAATGACAAATCACATCATTGTGATGAGACAGCCATACTTTATCTCCAGGGAGAGAAATTAAGATATTCAATTAATAGAAATTAAAGCTGGAAAGGACCTCTTGGTTCTTACTGGGGCAACCGATTAGAATTGTTTTTCAGTGCTAATGCCTAGTTAATACTGCTCTGGCATGGAAATATGTGGCAATCGGCATGTGAGAGAGTCATTTTTCCAGGGAGTAGGGTCCCTTGATCCTTGCCATGGTGGGCAAGGAGGACAAATGTGGTGTTGGGCATGAAGCAGCCGTAGGTTAATGACCTGGAAGTATCTATCTATTTGACCATGAATGACATGGGATCTTTATTTGGAGCCTTGCATGTTGGCTGAGAGTAGTATTGCTCTTCAGTTCATGCTGTTGTGTCTGAGATTAGTGGCTAAAAAATTGATTGCTTGCTATGATTTGCTCAGGGCTATAGCTGTGGAACTTGTGCACTGGATGACTGCAGCTGGGCACTGTAACTCAGCTTGAAGAGGAAGAAAGTTTGGTTGGTGATATGGCCAGCCGGCTTGCATCCCGCCTTCAATGCAGGTTGCCCCCTCTCCAAAATAGACTTTGATTAAACATGTCCTATTTCTGTGTAGCTCTGAGAATGAAGCACAGATTCTCTGCTGCAGTACAGAATTTTGTTTGCTTGCTCTCAGACCAACATGGCTACCAAATACATTCCTGTTTGCTCTGTTGCACGCAAGTCTGCAAACACTAATTACTGTATGCTCGGGTAAGAGGTTTCAGAGCTCTCTAAGGAAAGTCCCCTACTGATAGAGTATTCTAGCGATGGTTCAGTGGGACTTCATACTGCTTAGTTGTTTCTGACCATAGATGCATTGACTCTGAGTTGCTTTTTCCTCCAGTTTTATCCACACAGGTCACCAGGCTGAGGTGAGAGAGCAGTATGGAAAGGAACGAATACTAGCCTTCTAATAGTTGCCTGATTATAGATAGACCTGACATTACTATTTCTAGGCATCTTAAAGTATTGATGCCTTATTCTGAATGCCAACCTTGCCTGAAACTGTATTATATAGTTGTATTAAAAAGAAATTTACTGGCAGGAAAAGGTGGTCACGTTGTCAACAGAATAAGTCAGAGACAGTACATCATTGTGAAATGGGCACAGCTGTGACTAAAAGAGGTTTGTCATCATTTGAAATGAAGAACTTACAGATTATTCATAGTATAAAGGCAATAATAACTCTTCCCATGGCAATAAAACCACAATTAATCTGTTAAAATACATTTTGCATTAAAAATGCTAAAATTTAGATTAGAGCATTCTTAGTATCTTTGAGCAAGCTGTGTAACAAAGTTGTTTGTGGAGTTTTAGGAATAAGTTAGACAAGCACTTGCATAGGATGATTTTGACTGGGATGAGCCTTCCACACCTACTTTTCTATGTACAATTCTATGAAAAATGTAAAAAAAACAAAACCCCCCAAAACCAACAAAAAACAAGTCCCAGAACAAAGCCAATGGCTTTTTGCACCTTTATTTTTTCAAAAACCTTGCTTTAGCTGTAATGAAGTGTATGCTAGCCAGCTGTACAAACAAACTTTGGTCTTTGATCACATCTGAAATGTTTTCCTTTAAAACTTTATTTATGAGGTGTATATGTATCATGTTATCATCTGAATATGGATGAGAAGAAATAAGCTATAAGTAAGGAGGAGAGGATGGAGTAGATGACCTGCTAGATCTTTTTCCAACCCTAACATGTAAGATTTGGAAGAGCTATCTATGTCAACAGTCACAAAATATACCCTTATAAAGGTTATATTCCTTGGCAATGACTACCTTATTTTTCCCACTCCCCAGGCTACCAATTTTCTGTAAGGAATGAAACGAGGGATTCTTAGGGCTAGATTCTCAGAATCTGTGAATTGGTTAGATTTGTTGAAGTCATGTAGATATTTGGATGATGATGAAGATACAATTGGGTGGAAATTTGATGCCTCCATGATGCAGGTGTCAAACTTACACTCAAGTTGCTGTTGCTGTAAATTGTCATATTCACTGTGCACTACGGGCATGCATGTGTAGACATGTTCCTATACTGCACAGTAATTTTTGGTTACTGCACAGTAATTTTGGTTCCTGTGCAGCAAATGTGCACATGTAGACATGCCTTTTGAGTACTTTTGTGGACTGATATCACTGTTTTTGACCTGTGCCATTTAGAACCAAGTGGCAACTACATCCAAGGGTGGACCTGTGTAGCTATACAAGATGATAGCTTTGGTTCCCTGCTGCCCCCAAATGCCCGAGTCCTCTGGAGAGTCTAGGCAGCTGTGGCATAGCAGCTGTGCCCCCATATGTCCCATATGGGCAAGGAGAAGGCACAGGAAGGGGGAACCCATCTACTGTGCCACTGTCCCAAGCTGACCCTCTGAACCCGACACCTTGAGCATCTGCTGCCTGCAGCCCTTGACTGGAGTAGGTTAGGAGCAGCTCTGAGGCTCTGGTCACCCCTGGGTCAGGTAGTGGCAGCAGGTGGGTGCCCTGGGCAAACCCTGCTGGAGAGGGGACAGGAGGGAAGGTGGTACTGAGTGCTGGAGGGAGGGGGTGCTATGAGCAGGGAATTCATACCTGCTTCAGGGACTCCAAAAAGTCCCAGGCTGCTAGGCTATTCATTGTGGAGGGATTGGCAGGGGGGGAGGCAGGGAAAGGCAGCTCTGGGAGTAGGTTCACAGCCACCCCTATAGCATAAATTACAGTCCCTGCACCCCTTCTTTTCAAAATCCTAGATTGCCTATGACAACATTCAACACATGTATGCTGTATTTCTCAATCCTGGTTTTCCTATAGGATCTCCAGCAAATCTGTGATTGCGATTGGCCCCATTTCAAATACCTGAAAGTCTTCAAGGATGTGTTTGAGGATATTTGCAACAGTTCTTTGATATTTGGTGATATTTTGAAGGAAGTTAAGGTAAGAGACCTCTTGGGGGTTATCACAGCATGATTTGAAGATTCCCTAACTGCTGTTTTACACATGTACTAGTTCTACATCTTATGCACTCCAAATTTCACCGGATTAACTAACATAGCTTTTTGCAATCAGTTTGCCTGTCCCTTTCTGGATTACCAAGAATGAAGTGATGCTCAAGGGAAATGATTTTTCAGGAGTGTCCCCATCTTGACTTTGGTTCTCATATTAAACACACCTGTGTTATACCTTCCTCTGCTCCCAACAACCTCAAAGAAGTTACTGTTTTTCATAAGAACATAAATTCTCTGTGCTGTTTCAGCGTTGATGGTAGTCTTATATAGAGTTAAGATTATGGTTTGGACAGGGGTGATCCTGCCTTCAAGCAGTTGGTTGGACTAGGTGATCTCCGGAGATCTCTTCCAGTCTGACTTCACTATGATTCTCTCTGGAGTACTATACTGGGTCAGACCAATGGTTCATCTAACCCAGTATCCTCTTTCTAGCAGCGGCAATAATAGATGATTTAGAGCAAGGCTGTCCAACTTCTAAGGGGCTGGATGTTCTGTAGGCCACACAAATATGAGCTACAGGACTAAAAGATGCACACCGGGTGTGTTCCCTTCCCTGCCTTGCACTGCACATCCCAGGTGCCCCCAACTTCTAACTGTTTTTTTCAGCAGGGGCCTGGATGATTCTTGCCCAATTTATTTTCTCTCCAGCCTCTTCCTGTCCATATTGTCAATGGTGTGAAAGAACAGTTTGTCAGTTCACCTATTTGTCTAACAACCTGAGGGGACAAAAGCCTTCTTTGCTGTCTAACCATCTCCAACTGTTGCTGTGTACATGGGGAGAGAGCTCACAGAAGGTGTTCCATTGGGGAGGGCAGCCTTCTTGCAGACATCATATGAGTTGGAGATAGGGACTTGAAAATGTATGGCAGTTAACTAGGTGGCCTAGGATGATTTGACAATGGGTGTGGACATACCTGTTTATTCCTGAGAAACAGCCAAGCAAACATGACATACAGCATTTACTCTGAAGGAAATGCTGTTCACTGGTGTAAAGTTACTTCTGAGAAACTCAGACATAAATTTATTTTAGAGAAAGTCAACCTGGTGTATCTATTGTGTCCTCTGCTGTATCAGTTTCACCCCGGAGAAGCCATTTGCTCAATGAAAATGGGCTCTTTTGCCACCTACAGGCCTGGTACAGCAATAAGTCCTCTTATGGATAGCAAGCTTAGTAAATTTGCTGTGGATAAATTTCCGTGGGGTAAACATGTTGTATATCTGTTCCCAGTATTTCCAGCTTTAATAGGTATAAAACACCTGCCAGTAAGAGGGACTAAATCCAGAATTTCTTCACATCTTTAACGCTGATTGTCCTAGTTCCACATGCAATATACATTATTTTCTTATAATATTTTTAATACTTCCAATTCATCTTCCTTACATTGCCACTCTCCAGTTCCTACATGTCCTTTCTTTTTTTTAATAGTGGTTGCTGCAGAAGAGTTTGTCACTGATACACGATACCCCTCCAGTATATGTTAGGAAATGTCCTCCATTTCCCCCTTTTACCTGCCTTCAAGTGGAACTGCCAGTCCCAAAGCTGTGTTGTTTTTTTTCCCCAGATTGTTACTGCTGATTCTGCTGGTGAAATCACAAACCTGTCCAAGTTGTCCAATGTTTCCATCAGGATTTTATGCAGTTTATACTATTGTAACAGTGCCTCTAAAACAGGAGTGGCCACCCTACCACAAGTGGCATGAACAGTCTCTGCGTATGCCACACAGCAGATCCAGGGGTAGGGAGGGCAGGCAGCAGAGTAGGCAGATAGGGCAGGGAGCATAAGAAGGAGCAGCAGATTGGACACGGAGCACATGGCAGGAAGCAGAAGACAGAGCAACAGATGAGACAGGGGGAGGGGATCAGAGTGGCAGTCAGGGAAGTACAGGGCTCATTGGTGGCATTCCTGCCAAAAAGGTTGGTCCTTCACTCCTCACTGCAATGCTCAACAGGCTGAAGGGAGGTCTTGCCATGTGTGACATGTACACTTCACTTTATCTAGTATACATGCAAGGATCCTGCAGGATCTAGTTAGGGGACTTGGGTTTGATTCCTGCTTCTTCGACTGAGCCTCTGAAAATGTCAGAGCATGTTTGACCTCTTTTATCTGAAACCAAATTTTCAAAGATTTCATCCCCATTTCATTATGTAAACAAGAACCTAATTTATGAGGCTTTTTGTGTAGGGCGCACTACATTGTGCTTTGGGTTTTTTCCTCTTTGACATTTAACATTCTTTATGAAGCCATCACATCTATTTTGGCTTGATCACATTCTTTGTGGCCACCAAATCTATTCTTAAGGTGGCCATAAAGTCTAGGCTGGACATTTGTGATAGAGACTCTAATGTGGAGCACAATCTAAAAGTGCTGTGAAGAAAATTGAGTTTCGTGTTCTGTTCTGGACACAGTGATTGGGTGTATCAACACAAGATGTTTACTGCGGAGCTGACTAATTTGCTCCACAGTAAAGATCTCGGTGTCTACATGTGTGCCCCTATTAGGGCACAGGAAACTAATAAACTCCATAGCAGGGTAGTACTTGTAAATACAAGCCTGCTGTGGAGTTTTTTGTGTGCAGCAGTGCACATGTAGATGCTGCCCTGGCTGGCTGAGGCATGAGGATCCTTCAGTTCAGGGGCTGCTTGCTGGCTAGCCCAGTACTGAAGCACCCTCATGCCCCAGCTAGCCCCTTCAAGGCACATTGAGCCAGGTCAGAGCAGCTCCGGGCTGGTAGGCTGATCCTCCAAGCTCCCTGCTTGCTGGAGTTGCTCCAACTTGGCTCAACATGCTGCGGTCCTGAGCGCATGTTCAAATGACATGCCTGGGAGCAATAAACTCTGGAGCAATAAGGTCCAGAGCAGTAAGCTCCAGAGTTTATTGCTTTGCTTTAGTTGCATGTGTAGACATGACCAGTAAGTGCACTTCTGCTTCCCAATAGCTGGCAGAAGACAGAAAATAGAATAAGATCCTGGAGCATTGGCAGGGAGATGAGGAACTGATGATGGATGAGGTGGATGGATAGTGATAGGGATGACAGCGGTGGTAGCAGAATGCCCTGGTCTCCGTATAGCCTCTTCTCAGCTTTGGAGCACCTTCCCCCTTGACACCTGCCAGAGCCTGAGCTTGGACATCCTCCTGAAGCACTGCAACACTTTCCTATTTAGGAAATAATTTAGCAACAAGGCTAGGCTGGGATGCTGTTTAGGGGGGTTTTGGTTATCCTATTTTATTCTAGTTGCTTTTATATCTTGTTCTGTCTATTACTAAAAGCTGTTCTGAGCCTTTTTTTTGGAAAGGATGGCATATAAATCAAATAAATATGCACAAGAGCAGAAAATGGTCTTGAGCTTGTAGACCACATTTTCTGGTGATGAAGTAGAGCCAGGCTTTGTCATCTCTGAACCAAGCCATGTGGTGAGTGTTTGCTGACATCCCCCATTTCCTTTTTATTTGTTTAGAATGTATATGAACTGTACATGGCAATACTTCTGGACTCGCTGCCTGCAACACAATACAAGGTAATATTCATGTGTCAGTAGTAATTCTTAGTTAGGTCACCAAGGCGCACTGTATCTTGGACTCAAAGTTTGAAAAATAGTTGTTTTTCACTTGTGCCCAGCATGGAAGTTTCCTTTGATTACATGTGTTGTCTCACCATTTGTAATGTTACAGAAATGTAAGTTACTTGGAAATGTACAGTCCTTGATGATTTAGTTCTAATGATATAACCACATTTTGAACCTCTAACAATGATTTGTGCTTATTTTTTATATGAAGATCTAATGTTTGCCCTATACTTTATTACTTACACAAGCTTTGGCTATAGAACCAATAGCAATGGAAATTGAGATGATAGATTTTTAGGCACAAACACAAGAATTGATCAAAAATAGCATGAGTTGAATATGCTGAAGCTGTTTACTCACATACTACTTTTATATTATACATAGTGTATTACATATATACATTTCTGGGGACTATAGCTATTAAGTTAATACTACAGAGTGTTTGTCTTGTATTAATATGTTCCATTTTCTTTTTTGGTCAGGGAAGGGAATTTGAACTGACTGAATGCCTCAGTGGCATTTGTAATTAAAATTCTGAGTTATTTATCACTAACTCACTGGTCTGAATCTGTCCCAGTTGGTAGTGAGTGAGCATCTGCACCATCTGATTTGTACTGGTAGTCTCTGTGGAACGGTTAAGTGGTTTCACTCCAGGTCTTGGTGAGCATATAGCCTCTTCATACAGAATCACCTTCACAAATGATAGGGAAAAGATTCTGAATATCTGTCAAGCTGCAGTTTGGAAGCTCTGTACAGGAATGTTTTGAAAATGATATATTTAAGGCACAAAAAGCAGGGAAGTTGAAGTAAGGAAAGGTCCCCTTCAGTGGCTTTTGGGGCAAGCACAACGTCTAAATATTAACTTCAGTGTTTGTACTGGAAGTTACATAGGGCCATGTAAATATTCCAAGTCAGACTCTTCTGTCTAGTAAGGCCAAATTGTGCTGCATAGCGTTAAAGCAGGAGGAGAATTCCTTTTGTATAGAGGAACTCTCTATTAACATAAAGCTGATTTAAGTACAGGCAGCCCTCACCATTTGTGGGGGGTACGTTCTTGTATCCCCCATGAATGGTGAAATCCAAATCCCCTGCAAATGGTGAATCCTGCATTCATGAATGCAGTGCCCCTCATGGCTGGGGGGCATGGCTACTCTGGCATCAGCAGTGGCAGCAGTGGCAGGAGCCCAAAGACAGCAAGCACAGAGCTCCCAAGGAGCTTCTTTAAGTGTATTTAGGAAGCGGGTTCAGCATTCGTGAATATCTGAAACCGCAAATGCCAAACCCACAAATAGTGAGGGTTTCCTGTACCTCCACCAACTTTTGTACCAGCCACATCTTACTCTTAGCAAACAGGGAAGGAGGTAGCATGTCAGAAAGTTCCAAAATGGGCATAGAAAGGAGTCAACAATTGTCCAGCTTCTCCCTCAGCAAATGTTAAGTCTGTAGCTCTAGTTTGTGCTGATTTTTAGAGGTTTATTTTACATTTATGATTTTTTTTTTTTTTTAAATTCCATGGATGAAAATCCTATCTCTGCTGGACATTTTGTCATTTATTTCAGTGGGATAAGGATTTTACCCCGGAGATTCTCTCCTGTCTTTAATGGCTTTCTGGACTTAGTTGTGGTGTTTCTTTGTACTACATCTGATCTGCTGAGATCACAGTGGAAGGTAATGGTAAACCTGGCACCATGGACAGAAGTGAATTTGTACCTTGTCTCACACCAACAATACACTATGCAGTGGCAAAGCATTTAAGGAATTATGTCTAGGGTGACCATATGTTCCAGTTTGCCCAGGACAGTTCTGGGTTTCAAAAGCTGGTCTTGGGCAGCTTGATGAAAATTAAAATGAGCATCTCAGAATTGCAGGCTTGTAGGGTGCAGTCCAGTGTGGAGGTTGAGTGACATGGTGCATCAGGCAGCTCCACGTCCCCGCTGGACTGCACTCATGCCCCTGCCCACTGTCCTTTGCCATTGCCTGCAGCAGCGCCGCAGACTTGAGGGGTGTGGTGGGGTGGGCAGTGTCCCAGATGTCCCGGTTTTCCTTAGGGTCACCCTAATTATGTCCCACACAACCAAACTTTTAGCTGGGTGGTGTTCTTTTCAGTTAGCAGGGTGAAATAAGTTGTCAGTCCTTCCTCGTGCTGGTACCAGTCTTTCCTTTACTCTTTTGAAACCTCCATGGAATTAGAATGAGTTCTGTGGTTATTGTGGTGCTTGTTCAGCAGTTTTTTCTGATTCATAACTGGAAATGTTAACACTTCCCCGTGAAGTGCCTCATTTAGAAACTTCCATCAGGATTGATTTTCACCTAAAAATGATTAAGAAAAAGAGGCCAGGCCTTGCGTATCCAGTGAAGGGGAAAAGCACATACACATTTTTGAATGCTTCTTGCTTCTGCCTGTTTTAAAAGTTCATGTCCTCCTATTTCACTCTTGTCTATGTAATCTCACAGACTTTGTTGGCTCAAGCAAGAGGTATGGAAAAAAGAGCCACAAAGAGGCAAGAAATAGAACAGACCAGGAGAGATGTACAATTTCTTATGAAGAAAAGCAAAAGTGCTCTGAAGAGAAATGAAGAGTAAGTGCTATAAGTGTAATACACTTCTATATTGGATCTACCTCTAATAGCTTGTGTGCATTGAGGGGCAAAAGTAAATGGAAGCGTTCATACCTCACATTACTGAGAGTGTCTGATAGTGTGCTGAATGTCCAAGGACCCTTGTCAGTGGTCTATTCTGGAGTTCTCCTTGGGTGTGTCTCCATGAGATGCTAACTGTGCAGTAGCCGAATAATACTGTGCAGTAGCATGTCACAGCACCAACAGTGTTAATATGCTACTGTGCAGTAGCATCACTAAAAAGGTATTTGCCAGTGCTACTGAGCAGTAACTTTGGTTGCTGTGCATTGATTTAGTACTTAATGATACAAGTACTAAATAAATGTGCAGTAACCACTGTGCAGTAGCATCCTGTGTAATGCTCCAAGTATGCATCTGAAATGAGCTGTTTTTTCTCTCCCAACAGAATACACTGTTAATTTTTTTTTCTCCCCATATGCACCAAAACAGTCACATCCACTGAAATTTCTGCTCCTACCCATCATTCCCTGCCATCCACCTCAAGAATTCAGAAGCTGCTGATTAATCTGATGGACTTTCTCCCTCACTCATCTTCTATCTCTTACATTTGAGCAAGTTTGTCAGGATAAGATAACTTAAGAGGTCTTTTAAATCTATTTTGAAGTTGTTTTTTTTTAGTTTATTACATGCGTACACTTTGCTTCATTTGCACTATGCTTTCAAAACATATTTTTTTATGATTCTCTACTTGTTAAGATACTGAAGTGTTGTAAAGACCGATTTGAAATAGAGGAAATGCTGGTGAGCATAAGTTTCTAATTAACAGTAGCTAAATATACACTTGTGTATATGTGCCTACAGAGAGAGGATACATGATAGAGTGATATGAGATAAGGTCTTAGCAATATGAATTTGGCTGAGAAGGTTAGCGTAGGATCTGTATACCATACTACTGCATAGGGTGTTTAGTTTATATGCTACAGAAAAGCAACCCTAAAACTTTTTTCTTTTTTCATCTGCAAAGGTACTTTAGTTAAGACAAGTCCAGCTGAACAGAGTTCCAAGAGAATGATGATAAATTTTTAAAAAAATGACCAAACGTAACTCCAATGTTGTGACAATTTTCGGTCTAGAAGTCAATCCCCATGAGACATTTCAGAGCTAAAAGAAACCCTGTGTTTCAATAAATGCTTAGAATGCCTCCATCCTAGTGGTAGTCTCATTTCAAACCCTGCAGGAGTGCTTGTTATCAGAATTTAGAACTGTGACATTTTTATTTATAGCTGCATAATGGGTATATAGGGCATAGCTGGTACATGCAACAATATTTGGCTTCTCTTGAACTTTGGTCTCATGTAATTTTGAGGGAAGGGGAATTATCTTTGTAGAGTGAGAAGAATGAACTATTTATTTCTAAGGCTGATTGTATTTTTTTTAAATGACATCTATCCGAAACTTAGAATTTTGAGAAGTACAGAAGAGATGAGTTAGCAAGCAAAAGGCTGGTGAAGAGGTTGAAGTATACGATAAACTAATTGCTCACGTGATTGGTTTTTGCAAAGTGTCACATATCTAGCTCCCCCACACATGCTGCTGGGATGTATGTCATTGCTTCAGTGCCAGAAACAATCTGTTTTCTCAGAAAGGAAGTTGCCACTGTCACGATTACGTTTTTCATGGAACAAAGGTCTAGTCAAATAGTGCATCAAGACTATACTCCTAGTAGGGCAGGGATAATGAGGCAAAGTCTGGGATTAACACTCAGAGCAGAATTTGGCCTATGGCCATCTGTATGAATCCTCACATGAATAAGAACTTCAGGCTTCCTTGCATTGCATGATCTCAACTCCAGTGCATAGTATGGTAATGAAAGCATGGCTGTCATCACACTAACATATTGTTTTCTTTTGTTCCATTCTAGACTCAGAAATGAACTTGAAATTGAACTGTGGGTGAGCCCAACTCCTGAGGAAAAGGCAGGTAAGTAATAATCCAGATCTGATTGACATTAAAAAACAGAACACAGTATGACTCAGGGCACTGCAAAAATTGATGTAGCTTTTAAGCCAAAACAAAACAAAACACATGAACAATGCATGCCTCTGGTGGCTGGGGGTGGGGGCACGGCGACCTCCCACAGGCAGTGGTGGCAGGGCCATGGTGGTGGCAAGTGGGGAGCTCCTGCAGGTAGCTGCAGCAGTATTGGTGGTAGCGGGGGGGGAGGGAATGGCAAGCACTGACTGGCAATTAACGACCACCCACAGATGCTACTGGTAGCATCGGCGGCAGCTAGCTGTGATCGGTGACTGCCCGCAGATGCTGCCGGTGGTGATGGCAGCAAGGGGGGGTAGGGTAGCAAGTGGTGACCGCCTGCAGGCACCACTGGCAACATCAGCGGCACTTTGGCAGTGCACCCCCTGAAAAATCTCAGGGGGTGCATGTGCACCAATGAAAAGAGAAATAAAAAAAACCCCTCATTTAACTTTCATTTACTTTCTTCTCCAGGTATCATCCTGGAGTACAGGGCCCCTTATGGAATACAGTAACATTTTTACTATGTTTCTTTTGCTTTGTGGCTGATGTGATGCCCATAAAAGACAGTAGGAGATGTTCCATTTATTAAGGAATGTAGAAATTGCCATACTGGGTCATACCCACAGATCATCTTGTTCAGCATCCTCTGGATAGCATTAGAGGTCTCAAAGGAAATTTCCAGAAATCCTCTTTTGACAGATACAGGATAGGACGATATTTCATGAAGATCTCCTACTAACCTCTAAATAGTTAGAGTCCATTAAAACAATCAGCTTCAGGTTTTATAACCCTTCCAAAACCTATTTTAACATTAAATAGAATAGCTCTGCATACACTTGTTATCCATATAACTCTCCAATCTATCTTTGAAATCTTACTAAGTTATTGGCTTCAACCATGACAACTAAGTGTGTTACATGTTGAGTGAAAAATGATTTCCTTTAATCAGTTTCCACTTGACTTCAGTGGGCTTTGAAGCAAGGCCATTTAGCTGTTTCCAAAATGAAAATAATATGTAAATCTAGAAGTCTCCAAAAGGAAAGCAGACTATTTTCTGGTGAGCTGGGACATTTCTGAAATCTGTAAAATGTCTTTGGGTTAGAATCTATTATGTCAAAAATGACTGCACAAGAGGCCTTTGTGAATAGGGAAGTATTCGATTTGGATTTGGAGTTGGCTGATTTGGAGGATAATGATTCAATTCAGTAACTTGAATCACTATCCCCATTTGATTTGGCCAAATCAAAATTGGAGATTTGATACTGTTTCAGTGCTGATTTGGAGATTTGGATTCACTGGGGAGAGGCAGGCACAGCTGGGCAGCTGCAGGCTCTCTCGCAGCTCCTCTAGCTGTGCCTGCCTCTCCCCAGGTTGGGGGAGCTGTAGGAGTAGCCCCCATGGCTGCCCTGCCCAGCCCCACCTGGCCCCAGCCTCCCAGCACTTAAAAAGAACCCCGTACTCACTGGCTGCAGAAGCATTGATTGGAGCTGATGAGGGCTTGTGGCAGAGCCCTCCCACACAGTGTGGGGAGGAGAGGGAGGAGAGATTCTCCCTCCCCCTGCTTGGCACCTGCATGGCAGCTGCCCCATCACATGGGTGCAGCATGGCTCAGTGGGATGCTGTGGACTATTTGGGAGCTGGGGCTGATGGGGCTGAGTGGTGCCAGGCTTTGGCTGATACCTGGAGCCATCCCAACTCCTAGACAGTGCACAGTGCCCTACCGAGCTGTGTTGCACCCATATGATGGGAGGGAGGGTGCTCTGCTACAAGCCTTCAGAGGGCCCCAGTCGTTACTGCCAACACCGTTGAGTACAGGGCTTTAGCTATCTCTTTTTTTCTTTTTTTTTTTAAATGCCTGGAGGCTGGGGCCAGGCTGGGGATGGGGCTAGGCAGGGCAGCCATGTGGGCTTCTTCCCAGGAGAGGCAGGCACAGCTGGAGGAGCTGTGGGAGAACCTGCAGCTGCCTGCCTGTGCCTGCCTCTCCCCAGCTGATCTGAATTTCTGAATCTTTTTGAATTTTTTCTGAATCAATTCAGAGGCTTTGAATTCAATGTGGACCTTTTAATGGGTCTCTGGGTTTGATTGGGATTTGGAGATTCAGCTGCCAAATCGGGCCAAATCTCTGAATCCAAATCAAATTGGTGACCGAAGCTTCACACAGCTCTACTGCACAGTAAATTTATATTTTATGCATTTGTTAAAAGTTTGTACATAATGCAGACACAAAGCATTGCTGCTTCTTATAGCCTGGTGAGAACATATAATTTCAGTTTACCAATTAATATAGCTAGACAAAGTGAACTGTTTCCTGGAAGTTTTCTGTAGAGGTGCCTTTTGCATACTCTGCCCTTGATATAACTAAGGCAGTTAAGTTCAATGCACAGTGAAAGATGAGGAGATAACATTGCTCTGGCCCACACTTTCCTCTTCAATAAAGAAAACAGTATTTTACCCCAGGTTGTATGTAGGCTGTTATCATTGCCATATTCTGGCCATTAATATGACTACATAAACTCACTCTTCTGAACAATTTTTTTGCATGAAACGTGTTGCATAATCAAACATACTTCTGCTTTTTCATCCCTTAGGAAATAAAGTGGCTCAAATTCCTCTCTGATGTAGCTCCATTTACTTCATAAAATATATGCTAGGAATGCAGTTGCCCTGCTATGTTGTTTTTGCAGCCTGGTACAGGCTTTGAATTCCAAAGCCTTTCAGCTGACCCAGTAGAGCAATAATCTTTGGCTGTAGACATGCTGCAGGGCTAATGGATAAAACAATCTCAAGTTTCAAGGCTGAGACATTTCTGAAAAACGGAGTTGCACAAAATGAGTTAGAAGCCTTTTTAAAAAGAAGAGCTTATACTTTGTTTAAAATGGTTACAACTTAAAGATACTCATCCAGTTATCCTTAATCTTCCCTTTCCCACCTTCTTAACTGCATGTATAGGAAGTTTCAGGTGAATTGGAATTAAAACAAAGTCAGCAGGAGTCAAATACTGTTTTTATTCTCCCCTTCTCTTTTATTACAGTTGTGCTGAGAGGCATGAGATTGAGGCCAAGATGTGCAAGGAACTGTACAAACCCATAATAAAACAGAACTGTGAATAATTGACTGGGGGGGTGGAGGGGAGAAGGGCTTACTGTTCAAATGAAAACACTTCATATTGAGTTGCTCCCAAATGATTCTTTTTTTTTTGTTTGTTTTATCTCACAGAAGAAATAGGAAAAATTCAGGTTGAATGAAATGTTCTTGATTGTTTAACTCCACTTTAACCCCTTCAATTTTTCATTTCAAAACATTTTATTTTGAAGATGTCAAAACACTTAGACTTTTCCTAAATATCTTATAGTTTTTTGGCCAAAACCATTAACTGAATTTTATCCTAATTTGTGGACTGTTTTGGTCCCCCTAAAACTGCATTTTCCCCAGCAAATAACATACTCTTCTGCTGTATCTCAGGAAAGATTGAAGGCTAGGACTTTTCAGTGTGGAAAGGAGAAGGATGAGAGGGGATATAATAGAAGTCTTTAAAATCATGAGGAGAGTGGATAAAGTGAGTAGGGAACTGTTATATATACCAAACTCCAGGATACAAGAACTAGAGGACACCCACTGAATTTAGCAGGAGGCAGATTTTACACAGTGGGTGCATCTGTATGTGCACTTTAGTATGGATCTGACTAATTAGCTCTGCATTAAAGCACCACCAGGTACACATGTGCCCATATTAGGGTGCAGTAAATTAATTAACTCCACTGTAGGATAGTACTGTCTGGGACAAGTACTACCTTACAGCAGAGTAGTTGCATGCAACAAAACACACATGAAGATGGTGACAGGGGCTGGCTGGAGCATGAGGGAGCTACAGTGCAGGGGGCAGCCTGTTGGCTGTCCCCTGCACTGTAGCACCTATATACCCCAACCAGCCCCTCAACAGTGTGTTGAGCCAGGATAGAGAAACCCTGGGTTGGCAGGCTGAATCCCCAGGCCCCCACGACCAGCCAGGGCTGCTTTATCCCAGCTTAGAGTGCTGTGGTTGTGGGCACACATGGAAACACTGTGGCTGGGAGCAATAAACTCTGGTGCAAACTGTGCCACAGTTTATTGCTATGTGTTAATTGCACATGTAGCTGCAGCCAATGTGCAGTTACTTATGGAATTCATTGCCACAGGAGGTTGTGTATGTCAATAGGTTTAAAATAAGACTAGACAGATTCATGGATGACAGCTGTATTGGAAGGTATTAAATACAACAATCAAGGATGCGTCCTCTGACATTCCTAAATCAGTTATGCCAAGGAAGGTGACAGGGTTGGTTTCCTTGAGACATGTCTCATTCATGTACTTTCCCTGTACAGTATCTACAGTGACTTGCCACTGTTGGAGACCGAATACTAGGCTAGGTGGATTACTGGTATGACTAAGTATGGCACTTCTATGGTCTTTGTCATGCTGTCTCTTTCTCACTCTCTCTCTCACTCACTCATTTACTCAGTCACACACCCAGCTCTAATAATGGCTCTTACAAAGGCAGTGTTACTAATTCCCATTTGATGGATGGAAAAAATAAGGCCTAGAGAGACTAACTTGCCTATAGTGGTGTGCAAAATAGGCTGTATTTGATTCAGATTTGGCCCAAATTGGGGACAGTGATTCAATTAGTTGATTCAGATCACTGTCCTTGATTCGATTCAGCCAAATCCAAATCTGAAGATTCAATGTGGATTCAGAGAATCAGTGATTTGGCCACAGATACATATTTAAATGTTTTTTCTACATATCTCAAGGTAGCAGGTGGCTTATAAATGCTGCAATGCTGGGGCGGATGAAGCATCCCACAGGAGTGCGGGAGGGCCCCTGGTGCACTCCCCAGCAGACCCAGAAGTAGATCAGAATGCTTCTGGTCCACTTCCAGGTCTGCCACTGAGCACACTGGGGAGCCTGCTGTGCTCCTGTGGGAAACTCCATCCATCCCAGCATTGCCGCATTCACGAGCTGCCTGCTACCTTGATGTATGTAAAAAAACATTTAAATCTGTATCTATGTCTGAATCTCCGAATTCCTCTGAATCAGTTTGGAGGGTTCTGATTCAATTGGAGAGATTAAAGGCTCTCCTGATTTGGTGTCCAAATCTCCAAATCCAAATCAAATTGGGCCTAATTTCCGCTGAATTGAATCAGAGACTGAAGCTTCGCACACCCCTACTGCCTATACTTACCTCTTCTGCCAGCTAGAATTCTGGTGGCAAACAACAGGTAAAGTCCGCCTCTGGACATATCTGCGTATTTCTGGTGAATTCATCTGGTTTGGTGCAGCAGCTGTGCCAGGAGAGCATGAGCACCCTGGAAAGGCACCAGCTGCTGAAGCCACTGCTAAAGATGGCAGAAGATAACAAGTTGTTTTGCGTATTGCCTTCTGCTGGCTGCTTGACAGTGTAGAACTGGGTGGGGGTGGTCAATTATTTTGGGCAGAGGACTGCTTACCTAGTTTTGCCAGGCTGTTGAAGGCCACGTGGGGAACCCTGCCCCTTGACAGGTGCCCCACCCCCTGGTCACCATTTTGGGACCAATGTCCCAGGGCCAGCACCAGTTTGGGCCCAAAGCAGGGCACAGGCTGGCAGGGGTCTGTGGAGTCAGGCTACACTGCACCAGCAGGGAGAAGGAGGAGTTGGCCTGGCTCCATAGAGCCCCTGCCAGCTGGGACCCTGTGCTCCTGCCACCCTGCTCTGGGCCCCACTGGCACTGGCTCTGGGACACTGGTGCGAGCGGCTGGCTGCTCACTCCCAGTGCCCCCGAGCCCTGCGGTACAGGCCGGGGGCAGCTCATAGCTCTGACTCCCTGCTCGCTGGCAGGAAAGAACCTGGTGCTGAGCGCAGGGAAAAGCAGCCCCTCTCCTGTCCCATGGTCAGTGCTCCTTGCTTCAGGCACTCGCAGCACACGCAGGGCTGTCTAGAGAAAGCACAGGCAGCCCCACATGGGCTGCAAGTGGCTGCAGCATGGGGTGCTGGCCACAGGGTGAGTGAGGGGAAACTTTTCCATGTGCTCAGCACTAGCTTGTAACCTGGCCCTGCTCCCAGCCTGGGCTCCATGCCAACTCCAGGCTTGCCTGTTGGTGGCAGCAGCTGTCACCTCCCCACTTGCCATGCTGGTCATTGTTGGCTGCTGCTGTCCACCCAGAGCTCTTGTGCTGGGCAGCCCAGAGGTGTTGGTGGCAAACAATGCCCAGTGCAGCCGGCGGGGGGGCACAGCTGCTGTTGCCACATGCAGCCCTGATGGGCGCAAGGCCCAAGCTGGCAGTGGAGCTGGATTACAAGGCAGTGCTGAGCATGGGGGCAGGGGGAAAGTGACCCCTCCCCTGCCCCATGCCTGATGCCCCATGCTGCAGCTGCTCACAGCCTGCCTGGGGGTGCCTGTGCCTGCTCCACACAGCCCAGCGTGGGCTGTGAGTTCCTGCATCAGGGACCACCAGCCATGGGGTGGGTAAGGGGCCACTTTTTCCCATGCTCAGCACCAGCTGCTTCCCTGCCAGTGAGCAGGGGGTCAGGGCTGTGTGCTGCTCTCTGCCTGTACCACAGGGCTGGAGGGCACTGGGAGTGAGCAGGTGTGGGAGCCAGCAGGAGCACAGGGCCTGCACCAGTGTCCTGGGGCTAGTGACAGTGGAGCCCAGAGCAGGGTGGCAGGAGCATGGGGTCCCAGCCAGCAGGGGCTTTATGAAGCCGGGCCAGCTCCCATCTCTCTCTGCTGGTGCAGTCCAGCCCAGCTCCACAGACCCCTGCCAGCCTGTGCCCTGCTTTGGGGCCCGCCAATGCTGGCCCTGGGACATTGGTCCCAAAACATTGGGACATTGGTCCCAAGATGGTGACCAGGGGGTGGGGCACCTGTCAAGGGGTGAGGCTCCGCATGCAGCCCTCGACAGCCTGCCAAAACTGGGTAAGCAGCCCTCCACCCATAATAATTGCCCACCCCTGGATTAGGATTTAGATTTGGCCTGAATAAGGGACAGCGATTCAATCCATGGATTCAGATCACTGTCCCTGATTTGAGTTGGCAAAATCCGAATCTGCCAATTCGATGCTGATTCAGCAAATCAGCAATTCAGGCACAGGCACAGTTTTAAAAGTTTTTTCGACATATCTTAAGGTAGCAGCACGGCTGTGATCACGGCGGTGCTGGGGCAGATGCAGCATCCCACAGCAGCACGGGGGGGCTCTCCAGCATGCTTGGCAGTGAACCTAGAAGAGGACTGGAAGTACTTCTGGTCCACTTCTGGGTTGGTCAGAGAGCATGCTGGGCACCCCCACACCCAGTGCCTCCCTGGCCTGGTGATCAGTATCAGGAGGATCCCGGGTGCCCTTCCAGACCCAGAAGCACCATTTTTTGAGCTGGGGCATGGAGGGGGAGCCCCCAGCGTGCTCCCTGGTGGACCAGGAAGTGCACCAGAAATGCTTCTGGTCTACTTGTGGGTCTGCTGCTGAGCATGCTGGGGAGAGCCCCCTGCACTGCTATGGGACATTGCATCTGCCCCAGCACCACAGGGTTCAAAGCCCCTGCTACCTAGAAGTATGTAGCAAAGCCATTTAAAGCTGCCTCTATGTCCAAATGGCTGAATCTGTCTTAATCTCTGTGAATCGATTCGGAGAGATTAAAGAGTCCTCTGATTCGATTCAGATTTGGAGTTTCAGCCACTGAATTAGGCTGAATCTCTGCCAAATTGAACCACAGACTGAAGCTTTGCACAGCCCTAGGAGAAACCTTCTTTTACCTGGGAGGAATAGTGTAACTGTGGTGGCATTAAGGGAGAGTTCTGCCAACACATAAGAGCTTTGAAATTTGAACATAGATTTATTTTGCCAGGAGACCTTGTGCTTTGTAGGCAGAACAGTGCTATGTAAAGCAGGCTTAAGATATTTGGTAAGGAGAACACTGTGGCTGAGGCAAGATATGGATCCATGTTTCTTGAGTATTTATATAGAGCCTTCACTGCAACAATAACACTTTGCAGTCCATATCTTCTTTAAATCCTTATATACGGCTATACTGTCTTTTGCAAATCTCTCCTTTTAAACTTGCCTGTGCTTTACAGGCTACAAGACATTTGATCACGGATAGGGTGTGTTTGCTATTTCTTATTTTGAGTATGATCACGGAGAAAACTGCTGAACTCAAAGATGCAAATTTGATGCCACCTCTCTCTGGGATGGGGGTGAGTGAAAAAGATGCTCATTGCTTGGAATAAGAAGGACAGTTTGGAACTCATGTGGTTTCTCAGGGTTGGTTAGCAAGTTTGCAGATGAGCAGGGCACCTGGATAGGTAGGAGGGAGCTGTGCTTTGAAACAAACGCAGCAAAATATTGCGCAATTAACAAAGCAATCGTTCTAAGTATTGGCACCCAGCCATTTTACTTGTGCCTTCAAACTGGAATTGGAACAATTTAGCATAATGTAGGTAGCTTGCTCTTTTTTTTTTTTTTTTTTTTACGAATGCTGTCCTGTCAACCACACCTGCCTTTTTACAGTTCCAGAAACCCATGATGACCCTGCAGTGAAAATGCCTGTAAAGAAACAACTCTCCCTGGCAGAGAAGGTTGAATCTATGAGGTGTCAAGTTCTTGCTAAGTGGGAGGAAATACAAGCTTTAGAGAAAGAGATTAAAGAAACCATGACTCATGCTGGGGTTGCAAACACCATAGAGAAGACAGTTAAAGACATAGAGGCAAGAGATAATTATTTCTAAGCATTTTGTGTTCATTTTAGAGGTATCTAGGTTCCTTGGTGACAGGATTTTTAGAAAGGAGATTGATACTCAGTAGTCTTTATTTTCTTCTCTGAAGACATACACAGCTAATCCAGATACTTCCAAGGCTCCAATAGTCAGGATATCTGTGCTATGATCCTGCAAAGTGATGCATCTGGGTGGACTTCTGAAGTAAATTAAGCTTGGTCAGACACAAGGGTGCTCTGCATACACCATGTTACAGGACTGGGGCTTTCTAATCATATGGTTTGGTGGGGCAGGCTGGGGGTGGGGGGAGGGAAAGAGAGTTTATAAAAGATGCAGAGTCAGGTTTATTCTCTCCTTTTGCTCCTGTACCTGGTGGGTGCTAATTACTGTGTGGGCTGCTAGCATTACAGAAGTTTTGAGAATTGCTTATAACTGACAAAACTCTTTTCTCATTGAAGGCTATGGTAGAACACTCATTTTTAACATCAGTGGTTAGCAGAGTTAGGTCAGTACTGAGTCCTTCTAGAATAAGACTTTGTAGCTGTTCAGACAACTGAATGAGCCTGAAAATTTGATTACTTGAATGTCTAAATGAACTTAAACATGAACACAGAACTTCATACTCAAAAAGAGAGGCCTGGTCAAACCCAGGCTGAAAAATGAGGTCCATAATATATTGTTAATAGCTAATAAACAATTAATAAATTAACAAAACTTACTATTGGACTTGTGTATTAATACAAATACCAGTGTTACCATTTGTTACTTAGTAGTAGTAGTAGTATTACAGTGGCTTTCTGAAATCCCAAGTGAAGTTGTATAGTGGTGGACACTGCACAAAACTCTGTAGTAGATAATCCCTAGGGTTATAGGCAGTTTACAGTCTGACACAGATCTTGCAGAGACTGCCTTATGAGCCTATCTATGCATTGTGAATGGTCATGGGACTATTAACAATATGATAAGCTAAACATAGGGTTCATAAGAGTCTGCACTATTCATATTGAAGACATTAAAAAGAACATTACCTTTGTTTTAGAATTTGTGTAGGTAGAAATATCAGCTGCTCTAAGTAAAACCATGTGCACCCATCCCTGGCAATGGTCAGGTTAATAGGAATTTCAAATAAGTTAAGCATTGAAGTAAGTTTATGCAAATAAATAATGCCCGAACATTTCCTGCTTACACAGAGAGTGAAATATGTCACAGTTAATGTTTGGTATAAACAAAAAAATGTTTGTATTAGAATTTAGGTTTTGATAAGCATCTCAAAGTTCTCCAAACCTTTTATCCTTTGCAGTGGTTTAGCCTATTGACAGGATATCAGATATTCAGTTGTACTGCTATGCAACAGAGCAGTCATACAAAGATGTGGTATCCAGGGAAAATTATCAAAAATATACACACCAAAAATCACACATGCATTTTGTCTTTACCAGCGCAAGCACACAGACTGTCATTGTGTCACTTTGCTTTGCTGTGAACTGAATGATGCATTCAAATGCTTTGTTGTCGCTATGAGAATTTTCAGTCATCCCCTTGTGGTCTTACCTAACTGTATAAGACAGAAGACTGTCACTTGTTTCAAGAGCACGCAGCTGCCCACAAATGACAGCACTCATTTGGAGACACAGTCTTGCCTAACATGGATGAACGTATATAGTGTTCATGTTAGAGAGATGAATAGCATCATTCAGTCACTACAGTGTTCCATTCTTTTGCTGCCAAACAAAGGATATAAGCCCAAGAGTTCTGAAAAGTTGCTTTTGCAAAGCAGTCTGTGGTACATAGCAGACACCCCTCAGAGCCAAAAATATCATTATATTGGGAACTCTTTTTCTGTAAAAACCACAAATCTCCCTAAGAGACTGTATTCCTCTGTCTGTTCCAAAGATGCCTATTACAAGTGGTATGATTATTCATGAGTTGTAAATTCCTAGTCATACCTTTTATTTTTGGACTGACTTTTACCTGGGCTGTAATGAGGAACAACAACCAGCAGATGGCACTGTTGTACAGTGTTCATAGTTTAAGAAGAGGCGCTGCAGCAACTGTGACAAAAGCTTCACATAAAACAAGGCTTAAACACTCTTTGCAGGTAAGAGACAGGACTGAGAGTGAAGCAGTCCCTCCAAGCAGCATGAAGTGTTAACCGACGCAGCCAATGCTTGATTGCTTAATTCTTATTTAAACACATGTAAAATCTTGTTAAATTACAATAATAAATCTATAATCTATAAATAATCAATGGACAGATTTAGAAGTGGCAGGCACATTATCACTTAGAACAGCAACTTAATTGAACCACCTGCTTTCTCTATTTCTCCTAATACTATGATTTAATAATGCTAAGAAAGGAACAACATGTACTTCTATTCAATTGTTGAAATAGGTGTCAGTTCAATGGATTTGCTATTTTGGACGCATCTTCTACATTTTAGTTGACCCTATTGGATTGCTTTTTCAGGTTGAAGCAATGAGGCTCATCTCAGCTAACAAATTTCTTCAAACCCAAATAAAAGTAAGTGTTCCCCTTTAGAGCTATGATATGCTCCAACAGTACTTTATACACCAGTTTCCTTCAGAATTATCATCACTAGCTTTGACTGAAGTCATGGGAAAGACTCTCAATGAGTTCTCTCGGCTCCAAGTCAAGGGCACTGTGAATGGCCTGCTACAGAAAGAAAGGGTTTTTTTGTTTTGTTTTTATTAAGATGATGAACTATGGCACTCTGACCATGAATTGCTCAGGAAGAAGATCTGAATGGTTACTTTAGAAATAAAGGTCTTAGAGATACCTGGAGGGAAAAGAAAAAAAAAAAAGTAGAAACATTTGGAGTAAAATAAAATAATTTTATGGAGCAATAAGACTGCACTGAGCACTCCAAGAGTGTGTGTCACAATACAAAAAAAATAGATAGACATCATTTCCTATTTTGGTAAAATGTGAATGACAAAATTAATTGGTCTAAAAAAGGGATTTTGTTTCTCAGCTGTCTATATAAGAAAAACAAAACTTCACAAGAATGACAAAAAACGCAAGTCAGTCAAGTAGAAGGTAGCTAGTGTTTTACTGTTGTAGGCTGTGAGTTTTGGAAACAAATATTTAGCTAGTAACAACAAGTAATTCATAATACAAGAAAAATGACTGACAAAAATAACCTTGTGTTTCTGTAAATTTAGCTTGCTTATGGTCTATCTTAAACTGCCTGTACGCAAAGCTACAGGAAGCACTGCATAATGTACAAAGGTGTGTGCAACCTTAAACTTCCTGCTGAAATTAAATGTTGAATACACAGCTGAGAAACCCCTTCACCTTAATTTATAGTGGAGGTTAATGGGGTTAAAAGGCTCTGAGTATTACAAATGACTTACCAAAATTATCTGATATCACTTGGGCTTTTTTTCTAAACTACTGAACTGAAAAATATGTTTATATTTCCCTGTGTGTGTGTATATAGGTGCTTTCTTTCTATTTGTAGGATGTTGAGTACAGCATAACAGATACCTTAAATAAACAGAAGATCTCTCAAGAAAGTCAACAGTAAGTTTGAATAAAACAAGGCAGTTGTTGCTTTTTTCTTTAAATGTTAAAGAACAGTGGAAGCCCTGTCACAATAATATTTCAGACCCATATATGATCAGTTTTTCATAGCTGCTAGATTTAAGTGCACCCCAGTACAACATGTGTAATACAAGAGCCAAGGTATATTAAAGTGCTTTGCTCAAATTTAAAGCATGGACTCGGTTTCAGTTGAGCTCTGAATCCTACAGTCAACCAAGAAAACCAAAATATGAACAGTGCTTATGGGAGGTGTTTGACTGACACTCCCAATCATTGTAGCTGACCAATTAGAACAGATAAAGTACAGCACTTACAAGTTTTCCTAAACTACTCTCCCAGCGTGCTTCAGACTTGACTTGGCAGAGTGACCTCTGAACATACGAAAGTAGTACAGGGTTTTTCTCTGGGTAAAAATAGATGTGGCCAAATGAAGTCTCCACAGATGATCCACGTTATGGAATGAGGCATGCGCTGTTTATTGTCCTGCATCAGGCAGGGGTCTGATGTGGGACAATCGGATAAATGTTCCCCTTGCGTCCCCTTCCCCTCGTTCCTCACTGCTGTGCACCTCCTTCCTGGGACCTGGGTTCCATGCTGGCCTGACTTTCCTCCTCTGTGGAGAGATGCTCCAAGTTTCCCCAGGGTGCATCTCTGTAAGTAGAGAAAGTTGGGCAGGTGCTGCCAGGGCTTGAGGAGCCTGGTGCTGCGTGAGAATTCTTGGGGTACATAGGATCGGGCCCTTCCAACCCCTGGAGCACTGCCTGGGGCAGCTGGGGAGGGTAGGCAGTCTAGGCTGCCTGCTCTCTTCTGCCACGAAGCAAATAGATGTCTACTACAATAAAGTAGCACTATTTGACACTGCCTTTTGATGTGCTACTGATGTGATGCAACAAAAGATAAGCGTGTGTATTTGTTCATCATCTGTACTACCATAACATTTTTTTCTGGCAGCACAAATACAACATCAGGTGATATTTGCTTCTGTTTGCTATATCCATTCAGTCCTTGGCCTGTTCTGAGACTACAGACTTGTACTAGCTGCGATGACTTTTTGTGATGTGGACTTTTCTATGCTGAGAACTGGACTGTGACAACCAAACTAATTTAAATTTATTTTCTGTGAGATTTAGGTTTACCTAAATGGTGTTCATCTTCAAGGAATTTTTAAGTGATTGTAAAGTTACTAGTCTAGAAACTTTCAGTTACAGTTGACATTGGCTGGATCTGAACTGCTTGCCAGGGCAGAAAGTTTTATAGTCTTGAGGGCACTGCTACATATTCAAATTAAAGCTGAATAGAAACCAGCTATAGAGCTATTCAAGCACTAACTTTATAGCTGGTTGGTTCTTTTTATAGCTGAAGAATCATTTTTATTATGTGATTATTACTTTGCACATGTGGCTATGTAACAGGGAACCCTTGCCCTGTGACTAGGGGAAGGCTATGAGGCTAGTAGGACCAGCAAGGGCCCTTTAAGAGCAGGATATTTGCCCAGAGAAAAGGGAGTTCAAGAAAGAAAAAGGATAACTACGAGGGCAAGCAGTGGCTCCTGCAATGGCCAGTAGCTCTGTCCAGGGAGTGGCTGAATGCTAAAGTGATTGCAGCCCAAGGACAGCCAGCTGGCAGGGATGCAGAGAGGGGGCAGAGAGGGTTTTTTGGGGGGATGGAGGTAAGGGGTTGCTTTCTTCTTTTTTCTTATGCTATAGGACCCAGAAAGGCTTTAAAGGCATGTTGGTTTTCTTGGAGAGTGTCCAGACGGGTGGTATTTTAGTTTGAAACACTGACTAGCATTTCTTTTCTGTTCAATTGAAAGACTGAGAGCGGCTGTGAGGGGAGGTGGAGGCCACATTGCAGGCACCTTAAAGTGCCCTGCAAGATTAACCCTTTGTAGGTGTGAGAGAGAGAGAGAGAGAGAGAGAGAGAGAGAGAGAGAAGGAGACTTTAATCCTTCAAAGCTCACAGACCAGGAGGGCCCAGAGCCCTGACCATGGGGATTACTTCCTTGTTGTGCTGTTCCTACCAAGGAGGTAAGGACAGAATAAGTAGGCTTTTGGCTGAAGGCAGCAGCTAGAGCAAGTAGGCTGGGAAGGATGTTAGAGTATCAGGGCCTCCACAAGTATAGAAAAGATACAGCCAAGTGACCCAAAAGAAAACCCCACTCCAAGGCCCAGGATGCCTCCCACATAATTGGTTATTCCAACAAGGTGATGCAGGTGAGATGCAGGATGCTGGTTTGGTAGAGCTTGAGTGGGAGAAGACTAAGAGGTTGCTGAGTGTTACTACTGCCTGGCAAGGTTAGTCCTGCCACAGGATGGTCTAGATTTATTGCATGATTAACTAGTTAATTGTGTGATAATTACTTTGTGCTTGTGGCTGGTTTTACTTTGCGTGTGTGACCTGTCTAAATGTATTGCACAATTGACCAGCTAATTGCAAAATATATGTAATGTGTAGAAGGGGTCTTGGGTATCTTCCTTATTCTCCTGCTAATAAAGATATTCTCCTGCTAATATCTTGCTAGTATGAAAATACAAAAAGAAAAATACACTATGTATAGCTAAATCTGAATTATACAGATCATATTCTTGACATCCATGCTGGTTCCAGAGGTAAATAGGAAATATATTATTGCTGTGGTTTTCATACATGCAGAGATTTAGCCCAAGCCTTGGCTTGTTATTATTTGCATTATTATAGTGACAAGGAGCCATGCTGAAGGACTGGAAGTGTATCACACAGAACAATGTCTAGCAATGTTGTTTTTATGTAATCACGTACTGCTGTGTCAAACATCTGTATTTAAGTTAGCAAAGATATGTAAATGTGTGGAGTTGACTACTGGTTATGTGTTATCTGTATGCCACACAAAATTGCAGAAAAATATAACAATCATAGAAAGCGGTTAATGGTATACTTTTTTTTTTTTTAAAAAAAAGGAAACTCCCCAAAACCTCTCAAAAAAGCAAATGCCCAACTTAATAAATGGCTTAAGTGCCCAGTTCAGTAATAGAATTTGGGCCAGTTATTTTAGCTAGGCTATGCACCTGCAATGGCACACACATATTTGGATATGCATAATTTAACTAAGCAAATAAGTGTTGCCTGCAGACAAATCAACTGTTCTGCAGACCAAATTACACTTCTTAACCTGCCATCTCCCTGCAAGAGCCCCATTTTTTTGTTTTTTTATCAAGTATTTCCACATACCAGTTAGAGATATTTGTCATATGTTGGTATAAGGCCTAGTCCAGTAACTTTTAAATAGACTGAATTTTGGTTCTTGCTACACCTGGGCAGCAGTATGGGTAGACCCCTAGCACACACTATTCACCTGTTCCCACAGGTATGCTCCAAAACTAGCAGTTCTGCCCTTGAGCTCTGGATTTGTCTCCAGTAGCTGCTCCCTGAAGCATGCCAGAAACTGAGGCTGCCTATACATGTGCTTAGGGGTGGGATGGGGGAATTTTAATTAGAGCAGTTCCTGGAAAGCCATTCTAATTAAAACACCTTACCATCACATGTATTAATCCCTCACAGATTTTAAAATGGCCACAGGACACTTTATCTAAACTTCATTCAGTGAGGCTTGAATAAAGTGCCCCAGCAGCCATTTTTAATCCTGTGTGAGCTTGTACACGTGTCAATGAGGCCATGCTGCAGTATTCTAATTAGCATGTGGAACAGACTCAATTAATTGAGTCTGCTCTGATGTGTTCTAAGTAGAATACAAACCAGCAAATGTATAGGCACCCTGAGGTCTTGACAGCAGCCATAGGGGGTTAACTCTGAGTAGCCACACTGCTGTATTTCTAGGTGTGGAACATGTCATCAAGGGTGGGTGGCCAGCACATGCATGGGAGCGACTAGCTGCAGGGTCATTGGAGTGTAGATAAACTTTTATGTCTTAGATAATATCTCTTTATAGTAGAGGTCCCGCAGTATTATAAAACTACACAATTTATCATAGCTAATAGACATGTTATGATAGCAGGTAACTGTACTTTTAGTACTCAAAATCAGAGGCCCAGTCTCTACAGATAACAACATGTCTGTATCTACACAAGTCATGTACAACATTCCCAAATGCATACCTGAAAATGCGAGATGGGTGAAAATCTGAATCTAGATCTATAGACTCAATCTGGAATGACAGATTAATACAGGCTGCTGTAATACTATTTCCTTCTAATTATCCTCCCAATGCACACAAGTAAGGGAGTTTCTATGTTTTGTCTTCCATCCTTGAGTTGCTAACTTTTAAATTTGCATTAGAAACATATAAAATGAGGGGGTAAAAAGCACCCTGTTCAAATTTGCAGAAGACACTAAGTTGTGGGGGAAGTGGGCATGCTAGAAGGGAGGAATAGGCTGCAATCAGACCTAGACAGGCTACAGGGGTGGGCGGATAAGAACAGGATGAGTTTCAACACTGACAAGTGCAAGGTGCTGCACCTGGGGAGGAAGAAACAGCAGCAGACCTACAGGCTGGGGAACTTCCTTCTTGTCAGTGCAGAGGCAGAAAAGGATCTTGGAAGTCATTATTGATGCCAGCATGAACATGGGCTGACAGTGTGAGGGCGCGGTCAGGTAGGCCAACAACACCTTGTCATTCATCCACAGATGCATCTCAAGCGGATCCAAGGAGGTGATCCTCCCCCTGTATGTGGCACTGGTCAGGCCACAGTTGGAGTACTAGGTCCAGTTCTGGGCGCCGCACTTCAGGAGGGATGTGGACAGCATGGAGAGGGTTCAGAGAAGGGCCACTTGCATGATCAGGGGGCAGCAGGGCAGGCCCTAGGAGGAGAGGCTACGGGACCTGAACCTGTTCAGCCTCCACAAGAGAAGGCTGAGGGGGGATCTAGTGGCCTGTTACAAACTAGTCAGAGGGGACCAGCAG
>JAGPOW010003648.1:23782947-23808507 GCA_030014935.1 Caiman crocodilus | reverse complement strand
GAGAGGCTACGGGACCTGAACCTGTTCAGCCTCCACAAGAGAAGGCTGAGGGGGGATCTAGTGGCCTGTTACAAACTAGTCAGAGGGGACCAGCAGGCATTGGGGGCGTTCCTATTCCCCTGAGCACTCCCAGGAGTGACTAGAAATAACGGTCACAAGTTGGCAGAGGGTAGATTCAGACTAGACATCAGAAGGCGCTACTTCACAGTCAGGGCGGCTAGGACCTGGAACCAACTTCCAAGAGAAGTGGTGCTGGCTCCTACCCTGGGGGTCTTTAAGAGGAGGCTGGGTGAATACCTTGCTGGGATCGTTCGACACCAGTACTCTTTCCTGCCATGGCAGGGGATCGGACTTGGTGTGCTCAGGTCCCTTCCGACCCTATCTACTTTGAAACTATGAGAATGCACTGCTCTGCTTTAGGGATTTCACTGAAGTCATCAACTATATCAAAATGAGAATTGTGAAGTCACATCCTGACAGAGAAAAAGATTTAAAATTCCCCCTTAAATTGAAGCAGAAGGTTTTGAAAATATTATAGTTCAGTTCCTATTAATTTACTGCTTTGTTTCCTTTGTGGATTGCCACAATGTGACACCAGCAATAACAATGGATTTTTGGTTTTGGAGGACCACATTACATATACGCTTTATGTGGGAGATCTGGAGCTGTTGAATAATAACACATAAATCCTAATATGTTCATAATTTAACGAACAGTGAAAGCAACTTGGCCAGTAAGATGATGTTACTTAAACATAGGGTTTTTACACTTTCCTGTATGAATGCATTAATCTATTTAACAGGAAGAAACTGGAAAAGTAGGCAGGAAAAAACGACACTAGGTCTAGTTAAGCAGGCTCCCGAGAAATAGCAGGAGAGTAATTTCCAGACAATGCCATACTTATAGGCTCTAGCTCAGCTTTTTAAGACTGCTTTGACAGACATGGTAATGGAAAGATCAAGGAGTACAGCCAATTACAAAAGGACGCTTTGCTTTCACGTGTGTGTATGTGCATGTGTGGTGACCAGGGGATTGTGCAAGATTTACTGTGACTCCCCCTGTAACTGATAGTGGGGGGAAAACCTGATTTTGAGTTCAAAGAAGAGACTGTCACTTATGCTGTAGGGTTCTTGTGAGGTTTTTTAGAAAGCTCTGACTTACCACAATCCTCCAGCTGGTGAGCCTGACATTCATATAATCTGATTTGTTATTTTAGGATCTCTTTGTTTTTCAGAAATGCTCTGGTTTGAAATAAGCAGCACAATATATATCAGGCCAGCTGAAGTAAGCACCCACTGCCCACAGTCCAATTCCCTGTCTGAGAATGGGAGAATCTCAGGACTCTTGTCTGAGAGAATGGTGATGGTCCTAGGCCAGTGAGGGGGTCCGAGGGGAAATTAGATTAGTTCTTTTGATAACTCAGGCCTGGTGAGTTGGCAGGTTGGGACTTACACAAGTGTGAATATTTTTAGTTTCTGAAATTTCTCCTTGCTCTATGAGGCAGAATATCATTTTTGATTAGAATTGCATGCCCCACAGATCAGGAATGGAAATTCATAAACAAAAATCGATGACATACGGGAAAGCATACTTGTAGGAAAATGGAATGGCACTATATTTGAAGAGCTAATAGAAGCTGGTTCAAATAAGAAGTAAAAATTTGGTATTATTGTATTAGCACTATTCAAATGAAGCTCTCGGTCAGATGAAAGGATATTAGAAATAAAATATTAAGGCAATTTGTAATAGATATACTTTGAATACAAGGTTAATTAGTCTCATTTGCATGCTGTTAATTATTAAAAGTAATTAGCTTGGAGATACTTAAGGAAGTGCTCTCACTAAATACTTTTAAGATGTAACATAAAGACTCTTAAATTTTGCTGCCAGCAGTGCTCACATATAAGCCCTTTACTAATATATGGTGCCTTGGATATTTGCATAATAAGGCATTTTATAAAACTGATCTCCACAGTTTTGCCCTCCTAATATTGTGATTTACGTTTCTGGAGCTGACGTTATTTTCTGTCTTCAAGACAGATCAGGAGGACTAAAACATTAGCAGTAGCAGAAGATTTCTGAATCAAATCCTGTCCTGAAGCAGAACTGAAATAGATCATCTAATTGTTTGAAGTCAGAACTGTATCATCCTTTGCTCTTAATGCACACATGATAATTCAGATGACATTTAATTATAGGAAAGGCCTAGATTAATACATATTTAATCTCTACAACAACATCTTTCTCCAGGTGCTGTGAGATTGTTTAGGGAACAAGGTGCAAAACATGTAGTCTGTGTCTAGAACAAAGTAAATAATTTGCAGCCATAACTTTCTTGAGCTAAATTTTACCTTGTTTCCTGCAAGCATGTTGTGATTTCCTCAGATTTATTTGCTGTTTCATAAATGTACATTCAGTTTTTTTGTTCTGTTGATTAATTGCAAAGATTCTAACCTCGAGCTGTGTTGCTTCATTATAAATGGACAAATCTATTTTGTTTATTTGGGGTTTTTTGATGGAATGACCAAATATGTGTTAGGGGGACCAGTGGTAAAATTCCCATCAGAATTAGCTCCTTGTAATTATGTTAGTAAAATGTATTCTTCATATTTTTGTGGAATGCGGCCATGAAAGAATGACAGGACTAGCTGAAGTAAATCCATTGAAAAATGTGAGTGAATCTGAAGGGTGTTGTAAATTGCATTTACCATCAAGTTCTCAGAGCCAATGTAGGTTAATGAGGTTACTGGTGTCATTAACACCTGATCTGTGACTTGCTGCTTATTGGATAGGAAAGCTGCATTGTGGAGAAGATAGTGCCAGCATATAAAGCTATCCACATTTAACATTTTAAAGACTGTACAGGCTTGGAACCATTAATGTAAGCCATTATTGAGCCCCAGTTAATTTTTCTTCAAAGGCACATGCTGTAAGAAATCTTACTGTGATCTGTGCCTCGAGCAAGAGATTTACATGGAAAAATGAAAAGCAATGTTTCAAACATTTTGCCTCCAGCAGAGAAAGCAAGGATCAAGCACTAATGGTGGTTCCAACTTTGTTCTCTTATATTGCTGATAATGGAAGAGCTTTTTGTGGGGTGGTTATGCAACACCCGGAAGTGTGATCTGACACCTGTAGGCTTTTTACTCACTGATTATGTTCCTCATATATGTTTATTCTGTGCTTTCCTTGTTCTTTTTATTTTTTTTTAGAAAGATGTGGAACACACTGAAGGCCTTCTTGTCACTTGAAGATAGTGAAGCAACTTCAGACAAATCAGAAAAATGATGTGTAGGAAGATAAATTCTAGCTGCACTGAACATACTTTTGACATCCTGAGACCATGCAAGATGAAACCCAGTTTTGAAAAACTGATGCTGGGCCTTAGAATCAAGTATTGTAATGCAGCTTCAGTAAGATAAATGTGTCAGTATTTGCACAGATTATCATGGGTGTAGACACTGATATTTCCATATGCCATCTAGAGAAATGCCCACCACTAATAATAGCAATAGTATAAATAGTGGTGCCTTTCCTTATATAGTTTCAGTAGAAACTGCCCTCATTTAGTAGTGGAACCTTTATTCAAGGACCAGATGATATTTAATTAAACTCCCACAGTAAAAATCACAACTGCAAATTATTTAAGTAAATTGAAGTTGCAGCTTCTAGAAGTGATATACACGTATAATTTTGTGCATATTCATTGTTGTGAGTATTATATTCAAGCCTCGAACCTGGCTGATGCAGAGGGATATAGCATAGTGGCAGTGCCACCTCCCCTCAGCAGCTTTTTCTTTTCCAGAGTCTCAGTTTTCCCTTTATACATCTCTAATTGATACATTTGCAAAAAAAGCTTTGAAAATAGGAAGCAAGTGTAGGCCAGGTAACTTTGATATATATGCCTCTTCTCCAATTGAAGGGGATTGCTAGCTGGCAGGTATGCTGGGGGGTGGGAACTGCAGACCGCTCAGTTTCCCTCCGTCCCTATAGAACCAAGTCAGGACAGTCAGGGGACTTGACTATAGACTCATGTATTTACATTATCATATCACAAGGGAAAGGAATATGGATATAAACATATGTACAATGTATGTATATACTTGTATCTAAACCAGTAACATAAACAATACCCTCTGGGTAAATGACATAAAACCTTATACCAGTGCTCTCGTATACAGGTAAGAATCTGATCTGAAACAGATAAACCTCAAAGATAAACTTAATCCTGTGGGGAACCCCAATGCCCTTGGGCTTTTCCCAAGCCCTACAAAGAAGCTGGTAACTTTAGGGGGACCCTCTCAGTAGGACCTCCCCTTTTCAGGAGCCCAGACGCTCCGAAGGTCCTACTCCATGCACCGTCCTGTGCATGCCAGAGGTTGCAGACCCGAGCCGCCTCACGCAGCTCCCAGGATCTGGACACCATGCGCTGTGCTGCACACTGAGAACCTAGCTGCTGGAGCCATGTGCCGTTCCCCACTGATGGAAGTCTTTAGAGGTGCTTCTGGGCTACTGCTTTGCTCTGTTGAGCAGCTCTCCTCAGCTCTTCTAAGCCCCACTCTTCTCTCTTCTCTCTCCCAAATGTGCTCTCCTCATGCTGGGCATGCAGCTCCTTTTATATGCTCCAGGGCTCCACCCCTAAAATCTTCCGGACCTGAATGTTGCAGTCTTCAATCAGGTCCATGGGGGAGAGGGGGACTTCTTTCCCCCTCCCCTCAGGAAAGGGGCATGACTGCATTTGTCTTGCTGCCTCCTGATTGGGGGATGAGCTCCATCAATCAAAACAGCAAGATTTTAAGCCTGGGACTGAAAAGCAAGCCTGCTAGATGAGTATAAATGAAGCAGCAGTGGAAGCTTGATTTTTCAGAGGATCCTAAAAATGCTGTAGAGATGTGAACTATCCTATTCATTTCACAGAGGTGGTAACTCCAATGCCAGTGGGGATACCCTATACCCTAAATGCCAATATTGCTTAATCTTTAAGTGCTTATCAAAGCATGTAAGTAAAACAAAAAGAGGAAGGTTCATATTGTGAAGACATGCCACGTGAGAGCAGCAGCACACTTGGTACAATATATGTTTGTGTTTGGGGAGAGCACCAATATATATATGCTTCCTGGTTAGGTAGGAAACAAACCCAAAGAGCCCAGTAAGGCATGAACACTTCATGGTGAGAAAGATGGGCATGGTAGATCTTATGAATCTGAGGGGCAGTCACATGCAACGTGGTCAGAGAAAGAGAAGGCCAACTTACTAAATGGGTACTTTGCATTGCTTTTTCACCAGTCTCAAGGGGCACCTCTGTCCATTATGGAATGGGAACACCTGGGTGAGGGTGATTTCTTACCCTCCATGAGTGCTGACTTTGTGAAGGAACACCTTGAGAGGCTGGACACCTTCAAGTCAGCTGGCCCTGACAGGTTACACCCCAGAGTATTCAAGGAGCTGGCAAGCATCATAGCTCAGCCCCTGGCATGGACCTTTGAGAACTCCTGGTGCTCTGGTGAAGTGCCCAAAGACTGGAAGAAGGCCAATGTGATGCCTATCTTCAAGAAAGAGAGGAAAGTGGATCTGGGTAACTACAGGCCCATCAGCCTGACCTCTATCCTGGGGAAGGTCTTAGAAAAGATTATCAAAGAGACCATTCTTAACAGACTAGCTGATGGCAGCCTCCTGATGGATAGCCAGCATTGGTGTGTTATGGGCAGGTCTTGCTTGACCAATTTTATTTCCTTTTATGACCAGATGACCTTTCACCTGGACAAGGGAGAAGAAATTGATGTTGTATATCTGGACTTTAAAAAAGCCTTTGATTTGATATCCAATGATCACTTCTTAGCAAAACTGGTAAACTGTGGTCTCAGCTTCACCATGATCCACTGGCTGGGGAATTGGCTTCGTTGGACCCAGAAGGTGGGGTTGACGGAAGTCAATTGTTGTGGTGCGCTATGACCAGTGGGGTCCCTTAAAGCTCTGTCCTTGGGTCAACACTATTCAACATCTTCATTAATGGTGTGGACATTGGTATCAGAAGCGGACTGGCCAAGTTCACCACCAACACCAAACTTTGGGGTAAAACGCCCACACCTGAGGACAGGAGGCTGATTCAGGCTGACTTTGATAGGCTCAGGAAATGAGCGGATGACAACCTGATGGTGTTCAACACCAAAAATGCAAGGTTCTCCATCTTGGGAAGAAAAACCCACAGCCTGCTTATAGGCTCGGCAGTGCTATGCTGGTTGGCACTACAAACGAAAAGGACTTGGGGGTTATGACTGACCACATGAGCCTTCAATGTCATGCTGCAGCTAGTAAAGCAAGCAAAACACTGGCTTGCATTCATAGATGCTTCTCAAGCAAATCCCAGGACGTCATTCTCCCCTTGTACTTGGCCCTGGCGAGGCCGCAACTGGACTACTGCATTCAGTTTTGCGGTCCACAATTCAAAAGGATGTGGAGAAGCTTGAGAAGAGTGCAAAGGAGAGCCACATGCATGATCAGAGGTCAGGAAAACAGACCTTATGATGAGATGCTGAGAGCCATGGGACTTTTCAGCCTGGAAAAGTGTGGGCTCAGGGGAGATCTGATGGCTGCCTGAAAGTTTATCAGGGTGCTCACCAGGATCTGGGGGAACATCTGTTCACCAGAGTGCCCCAAGGGATGACAGGGTCAAATTGTCACACACTTCTGTAGGACCGTTTCAGGCTGGACATAAGGAAGATCTTCTTTACCATCCAAGCCTCCAAGGTCTGGAATAGACTGCTGCTGGAGGTGTTTCAAGCACCCACTTTGAACACCTTTGAGAGAAATTTGAATGTTTATCTTTCTGGGATCCTATGACCCCTGTTGACTTCCTGCCCCTGGGGAAGGGGGCTAGACTGGATGATCTTCTGAGGTCCCTTCCAGCCTTAATGTCTATGAAATATATGAACACAATACTTGCAGGTGTGCACTGTCTACTGAGGGCACCCACTTACTTTGGTATCTGTCATGGACAGAGTTTGGAAGACTACATCTCATTTCTTTTTCCAATTCAACCTTTACCTCAGGCCCAAGAGAAAAGTTGGGATGCTTATCTGCACTTTTTGTTAAATTCAATACCATGTGAATTCTATGGTTGCTTCAAGGCCTTGTCTAATTTGGCAAGGATGAAGGGCTATTTGAGTTATTTTTCTTTTTTCTTTTATTTTAAACCTGTTCCACTAAATTCAATGAAAAGATCATTGCAGTGGTAATGTTTTTAGGGGCTAACCTGACAGGTTTTGTACACCTGAATGTCTAGATCTACCAAAGCACTTAGTTGCATAAGTCCAACATTTAAATCCTTGAAACTCTATTTTCCACCTCCCTAACCCTGGAGGCAGTTAATGTTCAGTTTCTTATATAAAGTTCCCCAAACATCTCCTTCTGGTTGTGCTTACCATAGCCTTAGACCTCATGGAAGATCAACAAAAATCTCATAACCAAATCCACTTGGGATCCACAAAACTGCTGTTTTTCCCCCATTTCAGCCAAGGGACTCAATCTTGTGGGTATTCTTGGAACCTGCCTTCTTGATTGCTGTAAAAGCTGTGAGCATGTAAATATTTGCATTACAATAGCCCTTTAATCAGTACATTTAATCATTGCCTTAGATGTATTCTGCATAAATTTAGTATAAGAAAGTCCCTGCCTTTGATTTTACAATCTAAAATCATGGCACAATTACCATGCCAGGCAAAATGTCCTCCAAATATCTTGTCCTGCTGCTTGTGGGCTGCCATATAAATTATAAACTGTGTAGCCACCTTCTCAGAGAGTCACAAGCAGTGTGATGAGCATGAGAAAAGGCTAAGTAGTACATCATTGCCACTGTTGCTCAACAGGGTTAATTAGCCTTTTTATGGTGCCACATGTATGTAACTGCATGTTTTTAAGAGACAGCCTTCTGCATGGAGCAGCATGAAGTGTTTGTCTGCACAGCTGACTGGCACATGAGTTTTCCATGTGGATGTGTCCCAAATAGGATATGATAAAGGGATGGGGAAAGGAAGTGGGGGTATTCCTAGTTACCCTGCTATTTCCAATCAGCACTTAATTTGACTGTGAAACTCATTGTCACAGGATGTCATTGTAAGCAGGATTCCCAGAGGGAATAGAGTTTTTTCTATGGATAACCAGAACATACAGGGTTATAATAGTTAATAAGAAAAACCCCAAATCTTAAGGCAATCACTAATTGCTGTGGATTGTATGGGACTTTGAGGTAGTAAATCATCCCACATCTATCTGCCCACTGTGTAATTATTCCTGTTTTCTCCTCTAAAATGTCTGATACTGGCCCCTGCTGGAGACCAAACACTGGGCTAGATGGACTGTGAGTCTAATAGAGTCTGGTGATTACGTTATTATGTTATAGCTACACCAGTCATCACCAACCAGTGGATCTGAATCCACCAGTAGATCTTGGAGCCTCTTGTGGTAGATCTGGGAGCCTATTGGAGTCAATTCAAGGCTGGGGTGGGAGGCTGAGTGCCCATGTGCATGCACACATGTATCCCAACCCAGCAGGTCAGTCTGTGGGGGAAGGAAGGGGTGAGGGCTAGATTGCAGCCCCTGCAGTGAGGGACAGTGTTGCAGAGGCAGGAGCAGAGGTAAGTTGAGTGGGGCCCTGGCCAGGTGGGACTTACTTGCTGGGAAGGCGCACCCCCAAATATTTTTTTCTGCCTCTGCCTTGATCTTTTTCCCCCTTCCCTCCCCACAGACTTACCTGCTGGGTAGTGGGGAGGGGGGTTGCCGGGAGCAGCAGCAGCAGGACATGGTAGATCTTGGGTTGCTTTTAAATGCCAAAGGTGATCTTCTACTTAAAAAGGTTGGAGACCTCTGATCTGCACAGATTTATGGAGACCAATTGCAGTGCAATACCTGAATTCTTCCAAACTTCAGCCTTTTCTTGTTTTCCATGCATGAATGATGTGTGTCCCTAGTGACTGGGGAGTACAGTGGTGGCAGGAGCATGGCTGAAGCATGGCAGCAGTCAGAAAGAGCTCCTGCAGATGCTGCCGGCACTGTTAGTGGGGGGGGGCGGGAGGGGGTGGTGTGTGCTGACCAGGGGTCGGCGACCACCCTCAGATGCCACTGGAAGCATTGGCAGTGGCCAGCAGAGATCATTGACCACCCGCAGATGCTGTTGGCAGTGGAGGGCAGGCGTGTGCCCGCAGGTGCTGCCAACAGTGTTGGTGGTGCCTTTTTGTAGGGGGTGTACCACCACGCTCAGGGTGGTACACACCCACATGCACTCCTTATGCATCACCCTTGTTTCCATGGATCTAATCTGTGAGACATTTCTTGGAAAAAATACAATACAAAGTCTGTTCCTGGAGAAGTGTATAGCTGAAAGGTTAAGAAAGTGTTCTTTAATCCGCATTTTTTTGTCACCAGAACAGAACGATCAATACGTGAAGCCTGATTTGCATTAATGTATTAGTATTCTGTGTACTAGAATATGCATTTTGAACTCACTAACTACTAGAGCAGATTTTTAATAATTCTCTTCATGTAATTTTCAAATTATTTTTATTGAGTTAATGAAATAAATAGGGGAGCTCCCAGGAGGTGAGCGTAATAATATTTTGTGCTTACCTTTCATCAGAGGCTCTCCCAGTAGTTTGCAAATATTAATTCAGATTCATAGCACTGCCATGTGGGAAATGAAGATTCTTGCACCCACGTTATAGGTGGATTAGTGAACAGAAGCCAAATGACTTCACCATGATCACATAGTAAATCAGTGGCAACATGGAAATGGAATTGCTTTTTCTTTCCCTCTGTGTTAACCACTACTCGTGGTGTCTTTTAGCGCACTTAAATCTTACGACTGTGAGTGTTTAGCCTGGTGAACAAAACTGCTGTTTCTTTTAATTTTTAATTGACAAATACTTGCCAAAATTTTAGTCTTAAAACCTGTTTTCATTTACTTAGTTTAGTATTTATAGTTATAGTTAATATTTACTTTCACCTTCAGCTAATATTAACATGTGTACACCATTAACACAGGGTGCTAGCAATCAACACATGGGTCTTTAATGGCACATAACTATTGAATGGCACTGGGATAAGACCTGCATCTTTTGTTAGTACCTGATTTCCCCTTTCCACTTCCATTCCACATTCATTTTATTTTTCTTTTCAAAATGTCCTCCAATATTTCTTGTGTGTGTGTGTGTGAATGCATTAATGAATGCATTAATCTAGGTAGCTTGGTGCCTTTTTTACTAAAATTGTTGACAAAGACTTGCCAGTGTGGTAATGGTGTTTTTTTCTGATGTGGGTGATTATTCACTAAAAAGGGATTGATAACCAACACCCTTCTGAACTATTTTCATACTAACCGTGTTATATATTCCTGGCAGCTTCTTTCAGCCCAGCAGTGGTAAACCTGTTTGTGGAAGGAGGTGGAAGACTGTGGCTAGTCTAATACCTCCCCTCCATTTCTCAGATGCAGTTGACCTATATAATTAGTAGCTCATAATTATAGGTGCCCTAGAGGATCTTTTTTCTGTCTCATGTGATGCTGAATATAAAGTCAGAAGGTGTATCGCTAATAGAGTTGAGAAACTATGACGCTGAAAGATATTTTTCTATACAAAAATGATATTTTTATTGTTGTACTAATGAAAATTCTCCAGGTTATTTCTTTAGTGGCGTTGAAACAACAAAAAAGCTTTAGATGATAAGAATACATTGCTGATTTACACATTTTAGTGGTATTATCTCAGAAGAAACCTGCCCTTGCCAAAATAAAAGGCTTAAAATGCAGACTTGTTCTCTCATTTTGGCACCAAGATGGGTAGTCAGTAAGCCTGGTTTGGAAGTAAACTATGACAATACTTTTGATAAAATCCAACATTATTACTAAAAACATTTATAGAGCACTTAGTTTAAAAGGTATTTTGCAAACACAGATAAGCAGGAGAAAGCAAATGCAAGACAACTTGGAGTTTGGGTGAGAGGCTTATTGTTTATAACAGGAATGGAAAAAATCACAAGTGGATCTTGAGAAGAATGGAGGAATGATGATCTGAAGTGGTGGCCTTTAAGGAAGGATTTAGAAGAGTAAGGAAATCTGTGGTATCTGTTGGATGAAGACAAGTCTGGTCCAAATCTAGAGGCAGCGTGGTGAAAGACCTGAAGCCAAAAGTTACAGATGAAAAGGAAGAAAAATGTAAGTTCCCACCTGTTACAGAAGCAAAATATGGGACAACCAGGGTAGACATACTCTCTGAAGACTCTACCTCACCTTTTAAATGAAACCCAGTATAATCTAAGGCCATTTTAGCAGCATATTGTAAATTCTGTGTATACAGTTACAATTCATTCTTTGTTTTTACTCTGAATCAGTATATTAACACGAGTCAGTAAGACATCATTCTCCTTTCCTAATGTTCCTGTGGTGTTAAGGATACTGACTAATGAAGCATGGATGTTGTTATTAGGATATTAATTGTCTTATTGGAAAATGGAGGCTTGAGATTTTTGATTCCATGTGTGCTTGTACCTTCCATATAGAATATTTTTTATTAGGTCTTTCTTTGCCCATATGATTGATGTTTTCTACTACCAAACTCTCAAGGTCTCTGTAGAACTTTTCACAGGGTCCTTAAAATAGAATGCTACTCTCATTAGGTCCAAGGAGACCAGGCCTCTTAATTAGATTCAGAGAGGTACTATTATAGCTTTTGTTAAACTGATGTAATTCTGTTTAAGAGTGAAAATGTCATTTCCTTGTTAGATGCACTGCTTTCCTGTGCACTGAAAATCAATTATGACTACAGCTCAAATATTATTTTATCCTGTGATCTCTTTATAAAATCAGAAATTAAATTTAAAAAGAAAAAGAGAAATAACCTTTGGAGCCAATATGATTTGCAAAATACCATCTTAGTAATGCCACAACCTCATTTCCATACTCCTTTCTTTCCCCATAATATCCTGGCTATGTCAAGTTCTCCCGGGACAGCAAGACCCTAAATCATAGAAATGTAGGGTAGGAAGGGACCTCAAAACAGCATCTAGTGCATTTCTCTGCTCTGAGGCAAGATCTAAGCCAAGCCTGGCAGATGTTTGTCTAATGCAATAGTGCTCAACCTTCTGGCCCAAATCAGAAGCATTTGGGGTTAGTTTGTGGGCTGGTTCAGATCCTGATCCCCAGGATCAGACTCACACACCTGGATCCTGGACTGTGCAGCCCACACCCAGGCTTGCATGCCTCTGCTTGTCCTGCATTATGGAATTGGAGCCCCAAAACCTTGTATTGCTCCTTGCCTCTTATACATGTAACCTGGGAGGCAGAGATACCCACCAGCTGCAGCCAGTTATGGATCCCTGGGGTCTCTACCCAGGAGCCCTCCTTCCTAGAGTGTGGAGTCTCCCTACAGAAGGGCACCTGGAGCATTGAAACCTTCAAACAGACAACACTCAGTACTTAACTATATACATTTTATTTACATAGGGAGAAGAGGGGAGGTAGAAAAGATCATAAAAATCAACACATACCCCCCCCCCCCCAAAAAAAAAAAAGATTATAATAACTATTATACATATTCTTCAGTAGTATGAACCTCCAAAAGTATCTCTTCTTCTGGAAATTTGGGAGTAGACTCTGGGGGAGGGTGGGGGGTCATTGAGAATCCCTTACACTCAGCTCTCAGGTTGGTTCCTAGATGAGTTCACCTTATGTTACTTGTAGTGACATTGTACAACTCCTGGCGATAAATGTCACACTGGTCCTGGATGCAAGTAATAACCCAATCTTTTGCACACACTCTCTACCCCTAACAGGAGAGGCAGCAAAGTTCTGACTCACCCAGAGCGGGAAGCCCCTTCAGAGTCTTATACTCCAGAGTGTAGGAATCATAGATCCTGCCTGGATCAGTCTTGTACAATCACCCCTCCTGCAGGGTGGGTGGAGTCAACCTCCTGTGGAGAACCCAGCTCCTCCCCGCGAGCAGGGGCTCTGGCAAGCACCGTGCAGCTTACGACCCGAGTCCTGTACTCCTGAGAAGGGTTTTATGTTCCATTTCGCATCTTGGTGAAAAATTGCGGTGTTGCAAACCCCACCTGCAATATCTCTCTGTAGTACTCGAACTCAATGGGGACATTCTCCTCACCTGCCCCTCGTGGGCAGGATGCAAGAACCCAGGAAAGGCTCCTTTGGGGTTACAATTTCCTCCCCTGTAACAAACAATGGATATGCTGACAGACCCTTGACAAGCGTCATCATGCTCTGTCTCCCAAAACCTGCTGGCTCTTGGAGCAGTGCCTCAGTTTCTGCTGTTCCACTTTTGCTCCTGCCTTGTCCTGCTGCCTTCAAGCCCTTGGAGCAGCGCCTCAGTCTCTGCCATCCCATTCTTGCTTCAACCTTGTCTTGCTGACTTCAGGTTCTTCTGTGGCTCATTTGACTCCTCCACTGGGTCAGCTCACACCAGCTCTTCAAAGCCCATGTGCTTCTCTCTCCCTTGACTGCAGCACATGCCTTCTTTTATCCCCCACCCCTCACCCCCAGGGGGCCATGCCCCTGGATAGCAGCTCATCCAATCAGAAGTGTGGAGTGAATGCTCCAGTCAATCACCTTGTGCCACATTTGTGGATCATGGCTAGTCCAATCAGAAGTTTGGATTGAATGGTCCAATCACACTGTGCTTCCCTTGTTGCAACAGGTTACAGTATAAGTCCAACCAGACAAAGACCAGACTGTAAGAGAGCCTGATCTAACTCTGTTATATACGTGCTAGGATCAGGGTCCCAGGACTCTGTTTTACTTCCATCCAGCCCACATACTGGGATCAGGGACCTGGGATCCTATGTTTTCTTTATCCAGCCTCATGTGCCAGGACTGGAGCCCTGAGACCATGCATCAGCATCACTTGGCTCCATGCTTTAGCATGGGGACCTCATTCAAATAACTAGTCATTATTTCCCTAAACTAAACCTCCTGGATGTTCAAGATTATGCACAAACATGCAACAGTACAGGTCACCACTTTGGGAACAGATGATAACAAAATATTCTGGGTAGTTAAGTCCCAAGCTGATGGAGAGGAGCTGCAGAAAGACTTCATCAAGCAAAGTGATGCTATGTTACAAGTAACATATGTTACATATGTTACAAGTTACATATGTTACAAGTAACATAAATAAAAAAATGGCAGCCAAACTTCAGTGTTGACAAGTCCAAGATAATCATTCTAGAGATATCCAGTTAGATGTTCTCCTTGCATAACATCCACTTCTGTCCCTGTTGGAGACAGGATACTTGGACAGAGCAGGGGTAGGCATGCCACAATAATGGTGAGCTGTTGAGGGCCAGGTCAGCACTCTCCTCGCAGTGCATAACAGCTCACCAAACCACCCTATGTGGGATGGGGCTGTAGTCGGGCAGGAAGCTGATGCGGGCACTTCAGGCAGGCATCAGCTTCACCAGAAGCATCTGAGCTGGTGCCCTTGATGCCAACAGTGCTGCCCCTCTACCCCTGCTGGGCTTTGCCATTGGTGGCCTGGGTGTGGAGGCAGCAGTGGCTGGGCAAAAACTGCTGTTGGGTGCCAGGAAAAAGTGGGACCTGGAAGATGGCACAGCTGCCTCCCATTCACTGCTGCCAGGGCCTTCTCACTGCAGCTGCCTGGAGCCCACACTGGGGCTGCCCTGCAGCTCCTCCCTGGAGTGAGGCAGCCAAGAGGTGGCACTAGTGGTGGTGGCCATGCTGGGGAAGAGTTGCAGGGAAGCTCTGGTGTGGGCTCTGGGCAGCTGGAGTGAGAAGGGCCTGGGAGCAGTGAGAGGGAGGCAACTGCACCTGCCACCAGGTCTTACTTTTTCCCAGTGCCCAGCAGCAGCTGCTTTCTGGCCACCGCTGCTGACCATCATGGTTGGGGTGGGTGGGTCTGAAGCAAGTGCTGCAGGGACCCCAACCTTACATGCAGGGCAGGCTGGGGCCAAAGTCAGGGCCAGGGCTAGGGCTGTACACTCAGCCCAGGACTTGGGCCTTGCCCATGCAGGTCCTGGCCTGTCTCCATGGAGCTGGGGTCACTGCTGCCAAGACTGCCAGGAAATGGAGCCCACCTGTGGAACCACCTCAACCCCTTTATGCACCCAGTGGTGGTGGGACTTGCCACAGGCTGGGTGGTACCTGGGCCAGACAGGACTGAAGAATCAGAGAGTGAAGAAACTCAATTCTACATGAATTCAAGCCATGAAAATTGGAAGGCAAGCAATCACAGAACAAAGGCTCATGTTCAGAAACAGACTTTGGAGCAGTTCTTTTGCAAATGGTGTAGTCGGAAGGACATGAAGGGCTGCGCAGCAGCTCTGCATCCTTGGATCTGTCAGTATTTCAGTATCCTTCAAGCCTGTGGTGAAGGCTTTGTAAGAGTTGGACATGGCTGGTTGTGAAGCACAACAGCTGGCAAAGTGAATGATTATGAGATGTTAAGCTTGATAACTCTATTTTCTAAGTTGAAACATCTCTGAAAATGGCCCCTGTAACAAGATCTTGTCCCCATTAAAACTAATAATCAAATTTTTATTGATTTTCAATTGGGCCAGGATCCCACTCCTTGGCCAGGTACAAACATTATACTTTTACTAGTATAAGTGACTGGAAATTGGTCCAGTCCAATAAGAGAAAAGAAGTTCAGCGCACATAGACTGGTTTAAAAATGGCAGGACCTGGTCTAAGATTTGCATCTAAAGATCAATTTCTCCTTGGGCTTTTTGAATGTCTGTACTTAGTTCTTGTGTTTAGAATTCCACATTTTTCATTCTTGTGGCATGGACAATAACTGGGAAAGCTGTTGGCTATCATCGTATAATGCCTTACACAAACAAGCTGCTCCCAGAAAAGTGAAGAGCTTCTCACCCTGGTGGAATCAAATTCTATGTTCTTTATGTAAGGCCAGATGTATTTTCTACTTCTCCACAGCTTCTTTTCTGAGCCTGGAAAGCCCTGCCAAAATAAAAGCATGCACGCCTTTCCCGCCCAAATAAAAAGCATGCACGTCAGCCCCCTCTGAGATAGGGTACCCTTTCTACTAGGTTTTTAGAATATTCACCACAGGAAATACAAATCTATTAGTAAAAGTGAAAAAAATGCATTTGTTTCCTTTGCTGTCCTTCTTCCTCATTAATCCATCTCCCTTCACAGTATGGAGGGAACCTTTGGAGGCAGCGCTTGCCTTTATTGTCAGTGATATACATTTTTCAGTTTCAATTTATTATTGCTTGGCATACTTGTCCTTGGGGAGCCTTTGTTCTTTACTCATATCAGGGATTAATAGATGCTTCCAGTGGTTAAGTTCCAAGATGTCACGTGACTCTCAGTGGTGGGCAGAGAAGCTCCAATTTCTCTCACTCTTATTATGGACAAAGCACAACCTAAAACTTCCAATTGTGGGACTTCAGCCGGTCTCATGCTACAGAGCCAAGACAGAAGGGTGAAAATGCAGTATACTATCATCTTCAGCAAAGCTGAATTAGAAGGCAAGTGATTCCCCATTATTAGCTGCCAGGAAGTAGGACACTTATCTCAAGTCATTACAAATCTGGACACGACATACAATCAAAGCATAGCACGCATTGCTTCAGTGTTGTTTCTCTAGTTAATTAAGCCATTATCCAAAGTGATTAAATTATTTAACCTAGAACAGTTGGCGTATTCAATCTTTTTTATTTTTTTCCAATAAACTGAATGCATGAAGTGGATAATAGTAAGATATTGTAATTAACAACAAATCTTGTTAGAGAAAAGGCATACATATGATGAACGGACACTGTTAACGAAGTTAATTTAAAGCAGATCCTATAAAACCATTCTGCATATACAGTGACAAGCTAGGTATTAATGATTGTCATGGGTGTGAACAAGCAAACAAGCCTATGCATTTGTTACCAGATAAGTACTTACACTGATATTTCTGAAACTTTCCATCATGTGGACAGTGACTAAGTTTCCGAAACAGCCTAGTGTCAAAAGTTACAGGGAAACAAAGTGGAAGAAACTACTTCCATCAAATCCTTCAAATTAACAAGGAATTTTCATAGGGAAATAATATAATGTTATGCTATATTGTGATTGTGTCACCCCACTAAAGTGCTGCCAACATTTAAGAAAGGAACTCCCATAAAAGTTTTCTACCTCTGTCACTTTCTTTTACCTGTCATACTTTATACCTTATAGCATATCTACCTTTACATCTGTCTCTGCTTCCTCTTAATCTTTGTTTCTTTGCTGCTCTTTCATGTAGGTAGAATATCACCAAACCACTATGATTGCCTGTGATGAGGCCATTCCAGTGCCTGGGGTAGTGTCTTGTGCCTAGTATACATTTCCCTGCTTCTTCTGACTTTGGTTATATGGCCTGGTTGGGCAGGAAAGGCAATACAGCCTGTGTGCAGGGGGTAGAAAGGAATGAAGTTCCCATGAGTCTGAGGGGTAAGGTCTGTTCCTGTCTGGTGAGAAAAGAAGGTGCAAATTCTTTCTAGTTAGGAGATGGGAGAAGGCGGGGTTTATATTAGGTAGTCTGCTTTCTCAGCCTTGGTGCTGGGTCCTCTGGGGTGGTTGAATGCTTAGTAGGGATGTGTTTTCCTTAAACCTCTTGGGTAGAAATCTTCTGTTGTTTACCAGAAGTGGGGGCAGGGATTCTTTGGATCTTTGGAATGGGGATTTATTGCTGGTGTGGATGTCAGATTCCTTAAGATCCACTGGGGGAAGACAGAGAAAGGTTAAGACTGGAGCAGGTTTGATGTCCATGGGAAGGTATATTTGGATCCTCTGAGACTTTGTATGAAAGACTATACAGGGAGTGTATCTGTCCATGAATTAGGAAGAGGTTGGATATCTGGAAGCCTTTGGGAAGGGAGGAGAGATAGGGAATAACTTTCCTTTTGCTAAAACAATGGGGTGTCAGACCATGGCCTCGAATCTGGGGCTTTGGCCTGCCTGCTCATCCTGGCCTTTTACCACCCTGGCTGACCATTCAGGCCAAGCAAGCCCAACAGAAACCTCCATCCAGGTCCAGCCGTTTGCCTGCTTCCTGCCACTGGAGTGGTCAGTCAGGATCCACTGACCCATTACTTCCTCTCATATAAACACTGACTCAGAAGAGGAAGCATCTGGGCACCAGGGCTCAATTCCTACCCAGACTACCTCTCTGTTCTTTATGACTTGCATCTCTATCTGCTTTCCATTCAATCTCTTGCCTGTCCAACTGGGCTCATCATCTGACCCTGTGCTCTGTCTGACCATCTGGCTTCCTGACTCAACTTCCTGGACTGACCACCTGGCTTTCTGATCCAGACTGTACCTCACTCCTCCTGGCCCAGGGTGGTACCTTGTTCCCCAAGTAGCCCCTGACCAGGCTTCCTATGACCCAGTGTGACAGCTTGCCTGGATTGCCCATACAGTGAAGAGGATCTGGCAAGAAGCCCAACCTCCTGCTGGTGCACTCAGAATCACCCACTTTTGATGCCACAACTTGGGAAGATCTGCAGCCTGGGCTGAACCAGCTTGCCTCTTGCCTGCCAAGTCCTAGAAGCTCAGGTGCAGCAGCAGCTGACTTAAGAACCAATCCCTCCTGTCCCAGGAAGCATACTACCAGCAGACTCACCAGCACTGATATGAGGAGGCACAATGGTTGTGGGAGGAAATTTCTACATTTGGCCTGTCCAGTGGAGTCCCATTCTCTTCTTGCATAACCTGAAAGGTACAGTGGGGACCATCAGTCCTTATGCAATGCTACCTTCTGTTCCTAGACCAACCCAAAACCTACTCCAGGGATCAGGCAAAAGAGCCTTGTCATAAGTCTCTTCATGGGGGATGCCCTGAAATGATGGAACATAACAACACTGTTCTCCAAGACTGGGAGGCATTCTTTCAGAAATATTTCAAGATGTTTGAGGATCTTATGATGAGAGGCTGTGAACCATGGGACTCTTCATCCTGGAAAAGTGCAGGCTCAGGGGTGATCTGGTGGCCATCTATAAGTTTATCAGGGTGTTCACCAGGATCTGGGGGAACATCTGTTCACCATAGCACGCAAGGGATGACAAGATCGAGTAATCACAACTCCACTGTGACCAATTCAGACTGGACATAAGGAAGAATTTCTTTACTGTCTGAGCTCCCAAGGTTTGGAATAGACTGCTGCCGGAGGCAGTTCAAGCACCCACTTTGAAATCCTGCAAGACACAGCTGGATGTTTATCTTGCTGGGATCCTATGATCCCTGGTGACTTCCTGCCCCTGGGGCAGGGGATGAACTCGATTATCCTTCGGGGTCCCTTCCAGACTGAATGTCTATGAGATCTATGAAAATCTAACCAGAACTTGCTACCTGCCAAGAGTACCTACAAGAAAATATTGTAGAGCTACCCATATCAAACAGTTGCTCTACAGTACTGGCAATAACAGACCTATTAATTAAACAGTCCATTTTATTCCATTTGTACGCTTTTTCTCAGCTAAGGACATGGCCAACTGGGTTTGAACCATACAGTTCACCTCCACAGCCTTCTGGACTGTGGGTCTCATTTTGTTTCCTGGTGCTAGTACTTAGCTCTATGCCTATTGGGAGTCTGTTACCAGCTCTCGTCAGCTTATTACAACAGACAAATGGCCAGGCTGAAAGAATCAACCAGATTTGAAGCAATACCTCTGGTGTTACCTCAACTTCCAGCAAGACAACTGGGTAGTCATGGAGTTCATATATAACTCCACATGCCTTGACTAGACAAAGCCCATTTCTGCTAATTATGAGTTTCATTCCCAGTTACACCCAGACCTATAGTTCCAACAACCTTTTTGGGGACATCACATGCATGAGGTCCAAGAGGAATGCCATCTGGAAAAGGCAAAAATTCCTTATAAGTAACAGACTGGCCAGCTTCATCAGCAAGGACCTGCCTGTTGGGTAGGACAGAAAGGTATGGTTAGCATCTGCACACCTTCACATAGACTGGATTTCACAAAAGCTACATCACCAATATGTTGACCTCTTATTCATCATTCAACAAAGTAACTTTGAGCTGCAACTCCCATAAACACTAAACATCTAACCAATAATTCATGTATGACTTGTAAAGCTGTATACAGAAAATTCATTTCCACATCAGTTCCTACCCCCATGTCCCCATCTCCTAACAGTCCAAGGTCAAGAAGATTATCTGGTTCAGGAAATCTTAAGACTCCAGATGGAAAGAAGGGGAACTTTATTACCTAACTAGCCAAAATACTTGGCTTCGCATGGGTTGCAGTAATCAAATTTTGATGTTTTATAAATAAAATATTTTCATTCTATTTTATTTCCCTCTACTAGTAAGCTGTGTGTATGTGTTTAGTTTTTTACTCTATTTTACTTGTGTGATACAGCTTGACAATGTGAGCTTTTGGTCATACCAAAAACCTATAAAAGTTGAACATTTAAGTGTATTAAACAACTGAATTGTGAGGTAGAATTATTTATTTACTTTGTAAGACGGTAGCATAGCACTGAGAATTTCACATCACATTTTTCTATCCCAGTTTATGATGGTGTTTGACACCTTTTTCATCTGTGTAGAGCTTCAGGATAGACAGTGTTGCATGTATTGCTGTTTGGTGCCAAAAGGAAAAAGTTTTTGCCATTGCCAACTCTGGAACAATCAACATACAGTTGGCCATGATAAAAACATGGGCTTCACAGGTTGAGGCCAACAACTTTGAGTGATTGTCCCTGTGTCTTGTTGATGCTCATGGCAAAACTGAGGTGGATCGGGAACTGGAGCCATTTACATTGAACTGGCAGGTCAGAGGAAATGATTAGAATGCATGGAATGAAGACTTTATTACCTAATGAATAGGGAGGGCTACAGGCCTGAAGATTGTAGGTGAGAGCCATCGGGGAACATCCATGCCCCTGATCTGTTAACTTATTATGACAAACAGCCAAACAAACCAGAGCCCCTTAGGGTTTGCCACTGAAAGGGCATGATGTCAGGTTGCATGGGGCCTTGAACCATCATGGCTGCTCATCCCTACCTGTCATCTCTTCCATTGATCATTCAGGCAGAGCAAGCCAATCAGAAACCACCATCTGAGTTTAGGCATTTGCCTGCTCCCTGACACCAGAATAAGCTGACCCATCACTCCCTCCCACATAAACCCAGAAGACAAACTGTTCGGGCAATTGGGCCTAACCCTTTTTAGATTATCTCACTGTTCTGTATGGCTTGTGCCTTTACCTGCTCTCTTCTTGATGTCTCAATTACTTGACAGAGCTCATCCTCTGACTCTGCTCTGACTGAGCCTCTGGCTTTCTAACTCAGCTTTCCCTAGACATGAATCTCTGCTTGATCTCCTAGAAAGTCAACTCAGCTTGTTCTGTGACTCCATGTGCTGCCTGACCCTCTGGCTTCCTGACTTGGCTCCTTAGACTGATCTCCTGGCTTTCTGATTTTGTTCATGACCCAATTACACATGTTCCTCTTGATCCAGAGTGGCACCTTGTTCCCTGAGTGGCCCCTGACCTAGCTGCCCATGACCTGAAGTGACATGCAGTAAGCTGGCTACTCTGTGGCTTTGGGGAAGGGGTCAGCTGAGGAAGGGGTCTGTCTCACCCCCCCTCTGGTAGAAGATGGTAGAAGAATTCAGGTTCTCTGAAGCCTGGGAGGGTTAGAGGTTTTGGAGAAAGTGTGCTTGTTGCCTCTGAGGGACATGCATTTGAGTATCTCTTGTGGAAAGTGGATGACTGTTCATAACCTTGAGGTTTTTGTCAGGGGAAGCCAAGTCTGAAGTGTCCTCCTTGGTAGTTTGGGTGAAAGAGTTTTCCTGTGGCCAGGGAAAGGTAGATTGCCTAAGAAGAAAGATATAGGTGTTTGTTCAACCTTTCTAGAACTGAAAGAACTTCCCTGTTGAAACAAGTAGGTATGTTCCCATGAAAACTTCTAGTTTCAGTGAACTGGCATTTTCCAACAAAGAAACGTTTTCTCAAAGAAACAAAAACCAAAAGCCAAAAACCCCTGACTAGTTCTACAGCTGAGCAGCTTGTGATTTTTTGTAAGGCCATTGAATACAGAGTTGTTTATCTGAGCAGTTTGCAGTAAGTGCCTAGTTGGGTACGGCAAAGTGATATCTTTTCTTCTGTGCAATTCAGTCTTTAAACTGTGGTAGACTTTTAAAGTAAATGTGAACTTGCATATAGAATCCAATAGTATTATATTTTGCATTGTTATCAGCGGACAGTGTTCTGCAGATGCCCCATGACTGGGGTTTGTATTTGCTGCTTTTTAAAAGTTTTAAATGCTCATTTCTCTAGAAAACACAGTATTTTAATGCCACCATCTGTATCTCCTCCTAGATGCTATTTCAATGTAAAACAAAGCCATTTAGCAGGTTCTCTACATTCCCACCATGTGTATAGGTCTATCTCTTCTCAAGTACCCCCCATGCTTGTATAATGTAAACATCCAATTAAGCTTTATTACATTTTACCTTTATTGTTCCTGAAAAAAATGCTTTCACACATTAACACTTTTATCCCTGGATAACATATTTCTGATCTGAATCAGGTGTAGTGTGGATTTGAACACCCCACTCCACTGTTCCTTATGTCCTGGTGATTAGGACATTCTTTAGGGGGATACGTCATAGAAAAATCATAGTGAAGTATGGCTGGAAAGGACCTCCAAGGGTCCTCTTTTCCAACCCTCTGCCTGAGGCAGAAAATTCCCTATCCAAACCATCCAGTACAATCCATAATCTAACCTCTTTGTAAGACCACCATAAACCCTAAAAAAAAATATAACACCCTAACCTGCCGCAGGAAAAGCCAGCAAACCATGGCAGCCAATGTCCTGTTTCTATAAAAGGTTGCCAGTATATGCTCAAGACATTCCAGGGAGGCAATCCCCCCGCAGTCCATACCAATCTAACCACAGGGTAAAATTCCTTCCTGGAACCAAATATGGTGATCTGTCTGACCCTGAGTGGAGGGAAAAGTCTATCTAACCAGGAGTTTTCAGCTTTGGTCCCAACAGAAGCATTGGCACACCCCAGTCAGTGGGAAACAGTGGGAAACACCAGAAAACATTTAAGCAAGTTGAGGTTGGGGAGGGGAGGCTTTTCAGTTGGGCGGGAGGTTTGAATCATGCTATACAACCAAGAACACCAAGCATGCTCCTGCTGCTTCAGAATCTTTACCCAGGAAAGCTGTTTGTTTTAGTAGTATGGAAACAGAGTAGAGTGAACTTACATTAGGTTGACGAATCCTAATGATTCATAGATGCTAGGGTTGGAAGGGACCTCAACAGATCATTGAGTCTGACTCCTTGCCTGGGCAGGAAAGAGTGTTAGGATCAGATGACTCTAGCCAGATGTCTATCCAGCCTTGTCTTAAAGACCCTCAGTCTAATAGCCCTAATGAACATATTACAAATATTCCCCTTGGCCTGGACACGTACAATTGTGTAGAAGTGTGAGTTGGGAGATAATGGTTCTTCAGACTGGTATACATTACTTGTTCATGAGTCTCCATATCTCCCCTCAGAAGTGGTGTGCGCTGATTCCACCTGACTTCTTGCTCTTTGGGCAGTCCCATCCCGCCCTAATGTCTACGAAATCTATAATATGCACAATGTAAAAAGGTTTTTGTTTTTCTTTTTTTTTTTTTTTTTTGGTGTGCCTGTGTTGGGACTTTTTTCTTGCACACAACTCTGCTTGTCTATTTATAAAATATTTTGATGAGTTCAGATATTTTCTGCTCATGCTGTGTCAGGTTTGAAAATATCAGAGATAAAAAGTATATTTTAATACACATATTTATGGATTTCTGGGGTTTTTTTGAAGCTGAAGCAAACTTCAAAGATTGCAAAAATTCACATTCACCTCTCATCTATAATTACTGTCTTTTTCTGTTGACCCCAGTAACCAGAGTTCTGTTGGAAATGGAATGAAGCACATTTAGGATTTATTGAGAAATAGTAAAAATGCATTTTCTAAACTGCCTTCAGCTTAGCAAGCTGAAAGTCCATTTGTGGTATCACTACACTAGAAATACTCAGCAAATGTTTGCAGGGAGGGAGTCACAGAGAAATAACCCAAAAGCTAAAAGGAATCAACTTAAGAACTTGTCAGCTAAAAAGAAGCGTAGGCTGAGATGGCTCAAACAAAATAAAAGTCCAACTTCCAGATGTCCATTTGATTCAAGGTCTGTTAAAGGTTATTAAAAGGCTGAAATAAGAATGAAGTTCTGTGTGTAGAGAATGAAAAGTATTTGTAATGACATATGAAGCTAGTCGTGACACCATGCTGTTGGTATTTTGTAACAAAATTATAAATAGGCCTGCATTCTTGTTCTGAAGGAATGCAAACTTCTCAGCCAAATGTGATCCTGGAGGAAATCTTAGTCCCACTAAAAGCAGTGGCAAACCTTTCATTGACTTCTACAGGCCAGTCACTTCTTCCCTGAGTGATAATAGGTTCAATTTCCTAGTATTCATCAGTGCTACTTTAAAAATTTGCCAGCCTTAACTAATGAAGGATTTAATTCCACTGGGTATATTCACAGTGCAAATACCTAGTTTGACCTGAATAAGGCTGCCAGAATTAAGGGCTAAGTGAATATTTACAATTAGACAAGTTCAGTATTTTTAGTACTTAAGGACTTCCATAGGAAAGAGAGTGTTGTAGATATTTCTGTAAATTCCATCTTGGATATAACTGCTGGGTGGGGGTGGCTCCTGTGTAATTATAGTAAGTCTTCATACTACATGATAATAAATTGTACCGGTTTCCCTCGATTTATGTGGGTTCTGTATGCATGAATTTGTTCTTATGTGATGACCCTTTTTATACCAAAAATTCCATATATGCAAGGTAAATTCACTCTTATGCAATTGGTGTGGCGGAAGCTGGCAGTCAGCTGCTTTGTGTGGTGTATTGTGGGAATGATGAGCACCAAAATGAAGTCTCCTGTGTGGATCTGTGCACCTCGCTCATTGTCTGTGACACATGTTTCTGTAACTGTCATCCCCATTATAGCTTCTAAGCTTCTCATTAGCATATCTCCTACCCTCTCCCTGGTCCATCAATGAAGTACAAGAGAACTTCACTAACACCCTTCACACCAATGAAATATTCACCACCACCCTGTGCGTGGCGTGTGTGTACTGTCTGCTGTTTGAGAGTACCAAAATTGTCTTGTAAAAGTGGTAGAAATGGGTCTGGGGTTCAGTATAGTCGAGATCTTGGAACATATCCCTACTTGTTAAACTGTAAAGTGGGTTCCCTTTATGTGAATTTGAGTTATGTGCTGTTTTCCAGGAATGCATGTACAGCATAAAGCAAGGGAAACCTGTATAATGAGGCCATAGAGCACCAGGAAAAAAGGAAGATGGTAGTATGATAGCCATGACAGAGTTTACACAGATGTTATGAGTATTATAACTGAGGAGTATTATAGCTGAGGGAACTGGCGGGGGTGATCGCTGAGCCCTTGGCTCGGTTGTACGAGCTCTCTTGGAGCTCTGGACAAGTGCCGGAGGACTGGAAGGTGGCCAA
>JAGPOW010003648.1:23747371-23782847 GCA_030014935.1 Caiman crocodilus | reverse complement strand
GGACATTAGGAGGCACTACTTCACAGTTAGGGTGGCTAGGATTTGGAACCATCTTCCTAGGGAAGTTGTTCTTGCTCCTACCTTGGGTGTCTTCAAGAGGAGATTAGATAGGTACTTGGCTGAGGTCCTGTGACCCCAGCACTTGTTTCCTGCCAATGGCAGGGGGTCAGACTAGATGGCCCCTTCTGACTCTAGTTACTATGAAACTATGAAACTATTATCTTCATGGAGGGAAACATTTATCCTTCAGCAGAGATCATCATAAGCACCATCTGAGGGTTTACATGGGACTTTAGTTGCATCTGAGCTTTAGGTTGTCCCTCTGCATAGAGCAATTATATCTCAGTCCTATAACAGTAGTTATAGAATCATAGAAAAACAGGGCTAGAAAGGACCTCAGAAGGTCATCTAATCCAACCTCTTGCTCATGGCAGGATCATCCCTGTCTAAACCATTCCAGCCTAGTGTCTGTCTAACCTACTTTTAAACACTTCCAAGGATAAAGTTTTTACAACCTCTCTAGGCAGCCTGTTCCAATGCTTAAGCACCCTCATAATTAAAAAACTCTTCCTAATACCCAACCTAACACCCCCCCCCCACTACAATTAGAGGCCATTGCTTAGATTCATAGATGTTAGGGTCGGAAGGGACCTCAAGAGATCATCGAGTCCGACCCCCTTCATAGGCAGGAAAGAGTGCTGGGTCTAGATGACCCCAGCTAGATGCCTATCTAACCTCCTCTTGAAGCCCACCAGGGTAGGGGAGAGCACCACCTCCCTTGGGAACCCATTCCAGACCTTGGCCACTCTAACTGTGAAGAAGTTCTTCTTAATGTCCAATCTAAATCTTCTCTCTGCTAGTTTGTGGACATTATTTCTTGTAACCCGCCGGGGCGCCTTGGTGAATAAATACTCACCAATTCCTTTCTGTGCCCCCGTAATGAACTTATAGGCAGCCACAAGGTCGCCTCTCAACTTTCTCTTGCGGAGGCTGAAAAGTTCCAGGTGCCCTAGTCTCTCCTTGTAGGGCTTGGTCTGCAGGCCCTTAACCATACGAGCGGCCCTTCTCTGGATCCTCTCCAGGTTATCTGCATCCCTCTTGAAGTGTGGTGCCCAGAATTGCATGCAGTACTCCAACTGCGGTCTGACCAGCGCCTGATAGAGGGGAAGTATCACCTCCTTGAACCTATTTGTCATGCATCTGCTGATGCGTGATAAAGTGCCATTGGCTTTTCCGATGGCTTTGTCACACTGCCGACTCATGTTTATCTTGGAGTCCACTAGGACTGCTTAGTCCTGTCCCTGCAATCACAGAGAATAAGATCAGAGGAACGTACAACTGGAGGGGACTTCATGAGGTCAACTCTTCCAGCCTCCTGCTGAAGGCAGGATCATTCCTGACTAAATGATCCTAGGCAAACGTTTGCCTAACCTGATTTTGAAAATTTTACTTGAAACAGTTCAGTTGAATCTAAGGAATGCTGCAGCATGTTCTGCTGTTGTTATATAAATCAGGGAGGGATTAACATAGGGGTAGGCAAATAGTTTGGGTGGAGGGCCACTTACTGAGTTTTGGCAAGCCATGGAGGGCTGCATGATAGGCAGCCAGGGGCAGATAAATATTCATTTTCTACAATTTTAGGGGCCTTGTGGGCCAGATAGACTAGCCTGGCGGGCTGCATCCGGCCCCTAGGCCACATTTTGCCCACCCCTGGATTAACAGAATTTTTTTTTTCTGTGGATTTTGGAGATTGTCAATATTTTCTGCTGAAACTATATCGATTCAAATACATTTTTGTGAGACATGCCTGCTTTCAATGGAAAACTGAAATGGCATGGGAAAAGATTAAATGAATGCCCCAACCAGAAATATTTCATCTGAAAAATGAAATATTTCTGTTTGGGTACCCACCTGCCATATGAGATTGAAACTTTAATTCATTTTTCTCATGTACCCTTTCTTTAGTATGGCCCATGCTTCCTAATTTGAGTACATTACCCATGGTACACTCTGGCTAGGTATCCACCACAAGTGGAGATTGTGAGACATCCTGGGGGATATTGTTTCACCAGGGGTCTCATCCAGCCATTGAGTTCTCACACTAAACTGCCACAAGACACCTCAGCCACATTTCTGAATCCAGTTAATGAACTTTAAAATTAAAATAATTGTATTTTTCATTAAAAAGTAAAAATTTGCTGCAAGGAAGTCCCTTTTTCTGATGGGCTCTGGTGTCTATGTATATGAATCTGTAAACAGTTATACACATTTACATACATAGTCTTTACAAGCCTTTTATAATCTTTTCAAGACCCCATATAAGAAAGTAATACCTCTGCAGTATTCCTATTAGGTTTACCTATACAAAAGTGTCTGAATAGTAATAGTGACCACTTTATGTATGCATACACCCATCAGTATCTTATGGATGAATAGCATATATGTGTGTCTCATTCAAATCATTAGCCTGCAAAAGAATGGGTCTGGACCCCTGAGTGGCAATTCAGAGATGTTCTCTGATTTCTGAATTTAAAGGTATTATGAGACTAAAAAAAGACATGGAGCACCACAGGTAGAACAATTACTTTGCAGTAGTTTGACAAGTACATGCTGGATTGCCTGTCTAAGAGATCATGCCAAAAATTCCTGGCCACAGTACTTCCTCTGTCCTAGCATCCCTGCCATTGGCAATCCTTGTTATTGACCTGGGAGCACAGCTCAATTAAAACATTTTCAGTTCTTCCTTACGCTCATCTTTAATCTTGATGAGGATTTTTAACATAGTGACTGCATGTCAGAGGAGTTAATGTTCTAAAGCCTGGGGAGGATGATTATATTTGCTGAAAATGAAGCCCAAAATGAAAGGGAAGACTAATTTAAGTAGCAGTAATGATTTCAAATTGACTCCATTTCACATTTCAGGCGCCATAGCCTGATAATAGGCAGCTTTATTCCGGAGGTCCCAAAATCCAGTTTTCATATGCAGCCACTATAAATCATGTTCATATGGTTATGGTCAATAAAGAGAGAGAGACAAGTGAGGTCAATAAAGGGGGAAAACGGAGATTACTTGAAAAGCAGAGCACAAAGGCTTCAAAAACCACACATTTTGGTTTGTTCAGAAGGCCCTAAGGGAAAGAGAGGAGACGTGCATTTTTTTTCTTCTTCCTGAGTAAATGAAATTCACCACTGGTGAAAAAAGGTGCAACTGCTGTGAATCGACATGGGACAAGAGAAATGTCATATAAATCACAGTAACATCTTATGCAGTTTCTGAAAATGGCTTGTAAGGATTAGAACAAGCACAAAGCATGTCCTGTTCTGTGATCATAGTGTAAAGATTCAAAACAGCTTAGGCTAAGTATAGACATTCAAAACCGCCGAGGCAGAATCACTTGAAGTTGCATGGTTTTCTATAAGCCACGTAGTTTAGATCAGGAGTGAACAGAACACACGTTCACCCTTCGGTGAGGGGGCATGCAGACTGCCTGCAGTAGCTGAAGCCAGTGGGTTGGGGGCATGACTGCATGCCTCCCAGCAGGCCCCATGGGCTCCCCAGATTGCATGAGACCGCTGACTGCAGCCAAGCAGCTGGACCACCTCTGACTAACTGCAGGTCATGGATGAGCATTCCTCCCTCCTCCTGCCACAGTCTGTCAGCCACAGGCATCTGTTAGCTGCAAGCAGGGGGTGGGGGAAAGGTAGCTACATCCCTGCACAAACTCATCAGGATGTATTCCACAATGTACATACAAGCCTGACACTGAGCCCAAGAGAACCTACATGAGCAGGCGCAGCCCCATGGAGCTCTGATCAGGCTGCTGGGCATGGGCAAGCATTCTGCATCCCTCCTGCAGCTAACAGATACCTGTGGCTGATAGACAAAGTGGCTGGGGGAGGAATGGATGCTTGCATATGTCTGGCAGCTTGGTTGGGCTCTGTGGGGCTGCACCAGCTCAGGGAGGTTCTCCTTGGCTCACTGTTAGGTCCATGTGTACATCGTGGCATGCTTTGTGATGGGGTTTGGGCAGAGAAAAAGATGTCTCCCTTCCTGCTCATGGTGCCTGCCTGGAAAGGTCTGTCCTGGATTGGTCTATGCCAACTCAGCTCTGTGAGTGCTTGGGAGCAGGGCCTACCGGGTGCTTGGCCAGAGCAGCTGAGAGTGGGGCAAGTACTAGCATGACTAGCAGGGGGCCACAAAGGAGCCTGGGATGCTGGAAGACAGTGACCTAACTTGAATCAAAAGGGGATCTAGTCCTGAAGTTCGATGCACTGGTCAAGCCTAAATCAATGAACTTTAAGTGCACATCAGTCCAGGTCAATCTTAGACTGGGTTCCATCATTCTTAAACCAGTCTGTGCGCTGAACTTTTGTTTTGTTACATGTCTAGACCCATTTCCAATCACTTGGGGCACTTTTACATGTGCTTCAGGTGTGTGTGGGGGGTGATGCTTTAACTAAAGCAGCTTTCAGAGCCACTCTAAAAAGGTACTGCATCTTATGTATCAGTGTTCCCATGCTTAAAAATCGTGGTAGGGGCACTTGAACTAAAGTTCATTCAACGAGCTTTAGTTCAAGCCATTTTTAAGTGCAGGGACGTTGATACATGAGACACAGGAGGTTGCTGGAGCATGGTAAGTGATTAATCAAATCTGTTTTAATGTGCTAGAATTCCAGTGTGTCCATGCTCATGTATAGGCACCCTTAGATTGGTAAAAGTATGTCTGTTGGTCTTAGTCTCTCTCTCTTTCACTCCTTCAAACAGGAATAATCTGTACATGTGAGAAGTGTGCAACTTTACATGCAAATTTCTTACTTTGATTGGTTATGAATATATGAATTGAGAGGCACATTCTGGATTGGACAACTATCAGCAGTACAGTTTAAACAAATGAACATGAGCAAACCAGATTAAATTAAATCAAATTAAACAGTAAAGACTGAGACCTCTATTCATGCGCTAGTCCTTGTTCACTTGAGTTAGCTATCCTGGCTTTGTAAGAACTTTTCATATGACAGAGATTTACAGAATTAGGGTTGGTACTTGTGAAATGACTGGAACCAGAAACTCAGCTACACCTACACGCACACATACATGGCAAATAAAAAAAGAAAAAAAAAGAAGTGATAGAACATGCAGGTTATATTGCTTAATAGAGCATATACGTCTGCTTCTTTCCCAACATACTTTATATTTTTATAAATGACTCTATACCACCTAAAAATTAAAGAAATCATAATTTTAAATCTCATTTAGAATAAATGGTGAGGAGCTGTAGATTCTGGCTATCTTTACCCCATTTGGGAAACCTAGATATATTTAGGGGGAAAAAAAGTAGTAATATTTTCTGTACTTTTAATTCACACTTCAATAGAGTTAATGCCACTCTCTTTTCTCTTTGGAATTGAAATTTAATTTCTCTTTGGAATTAAAATGCAAGTTCATGAGGACACTGCTTGATTCTCATGTACTATGTAGTAAAATATGAAAAAAAAGTGTGAAAAATGATACATTATCGGATGATAAGTTTAATAAGAAAACAAATTTGCTTGACCCATTACTACAGACTTTACTGTATATGCTACAATACCTGAGATAGGTTGATCCATCAATGGGTTTTTGTTGCATTGGATCCAAGCAGATTATAGGAGTTTTGAACCTGCCTCTATTAGTGCCAATGTATATGCTAAGCTTCTAATGCTACTGCTGTAGATGACATAACAAATTTAAGGACTGATTCTTATTTAAACAGAAGGCCCTTTCCACCACTCTGGCATTAAAAGGGTTCTTAAAATAAGTGCAAGGGCAATTTACAGCCACTTTATGGCCTCTTTACTATACAACAGTGGTGGAAGTGGCCTTAAGAGATAATCAGGCTCTTGAAGTTTATTGTATTACAGTATTTTCTTTTATTGCCATTTCCAGGATCACCCTATATTTAAAAATAGAAATTCAACAAATAATACAGTAAGTTTAGCTCCTACAAATATGAAATGTTCAGATTTTTGATGACATCCACTGCACCCTTTCTGTTCTTAAATACTATTCTTGCAGAATCAGTTACCCAACCACTTATCACAATAATGGTGTATTATGTTGCCAGGCATATATGTAATGCAGTTAAATATCTGAGCCAACAGATCCGCTATTTTAATGTGTTGTGTTTTATGTTAGAGATTTTTCTTTCATGAAAAGAAAACTGAGCTGCTCCAATTTTGCTTTTCACATTTCAAAGGAAGAGCCTTTGAGGGTTGAAATCTTTTCCATTGTTTACTTATTACCTTGTGCCTTTAAAAAAGTCAGATTTTGTTCTCTTACCTTATATCTTGGTGTGCAATGGCTCCTTGATAGTTTGAAGGAAATTATCAGCTAATACATTATAGTAGGGGGGTAAATGTGTTTGATACCTATAGTATTTGAGTCCTTCCATCCAAAAAATATTTCTTGTGTTATAGCGTATCATCTCTTGTGTTAGGTATAGTCTGCTCTTCTGTTCTCCTCATGTTTTATAATATCATGTACTTTTTATAGGTTATTCTGTTTTGTAATTAGTACTTGTTCAATTAAAGATGCAATCTTGCTCTGATTTAGGGATAAGGCAGGCTATTAAGACTTGACCCTGAGGGGGTCAGACATTGCAATGAGTCATTAAGGAATTAAAGGTAGAAGGGAACTGAGCTAGATGCAGTATTGAGAGGAGTATAGGGCCATTCATACAGTGCTGCATCCAGGGTAAGTTGCTCTGCTTTTCAGCAGTACCACATTATTACATTACTACCTCTGGTACCCAACCTGGCTCCTTCAGAACTAGCTCCAATATCTCTGCACAACACTGTATTGTGCAGTGTAGGCAACTTTGGCAATGTGAAGATATTTGCTGCACCTGATCTACAATCATGTGTTTTATTTTAAACTGTAACTCTAGATTGGGGGCAGAGGGTGCAGGTGTTTATTGGTGCTAGGAGCTGTGCCAGGAACCTACTGTAAGTAACTAGGGAAGGGCAGATCTTGAGGAAAGGCAGATCTTGGGTAGGAGGCAGAGGCAGGTTGGAGGCTTGTCCAACTGTGGTGGGGGTTGTCCATTCAGGTGTGGGGATTAGAGGGCTAAAAATAGTTCAGCCAGGGGAGAGGAGTGGTAGGAAGAGAGCAGCCTCAGAGCTTGGCAAGCAACTGGGCTTTGCTCTGAATATGTGCAGATATTTGATAGATTGGTCTAAACCATTCCCCATCTAAGTCACTTCCCGTATTCAGATCGGGCCTGCCATTTTTTGGCCTGATTTAATCCTCCCTCCCCCAAATATCTGTATGGGTGGACACTGAGATTTCCCTAATCCTAGTTAGTCATTCTTTGAGATGGCTGGGAGAAGTCAATACTATGATGAGCAAAACTACTCCCAGATACACAGAGAGTTCACACAGTGTGACATCCCAGGAGACAGTATTAGTCACCAGAAACTTCTGGGAGGCAGAACAGGAACAGGCTAACAATATGATCCTTTTTACTGTAAATAGTATCTAAGTTTCTGTATATAATAAAGAATTGTTTCCATATTACAAGCCTCAAGATACTATACATGCATCAATGGAAGGGAGGGATAATGGAGGAAAAGAGCAGGGTCAAAGAACAGAGAATCTGGGGTTTCTAAAGTGTTACTGGGCCCCCAAATTGTTAGTCTTAATTGAGGCTTGACTCCAGATCTTGTAGAGAGCCTGTAGTTTGCATAATGAGCTATGCAAAATTACATAATGCATCTATGTGAAAATTACCTCTTTCTGGGTTTACCTGAAAACAAGGATTTCATCCCAGTGTCCCAGAAAGCTTCCTACTAAAATTCAGAATCCTTTTGGATGAACTTCAGTTTCAGTGATATTTTTTTTTTAACCCATGGGCATCTATGCACATGCAGAGAGGCTGCTCCAATGCACTGTAACGACAACACGTCGGAAGAGACCCTATTAACTGAGTCTACTGCAGGGTGGTAATTACCATGCTCCAGCAGAATCCAATGTCATGTGTATCAGTGTCCCTGTGCTGAAAAAAGGCAGGAGGGACACTTTAACTAAAGCTCATTCAACAAACTTTAATTAATGGTCCCTCACTGCTATTTTACAGTACAGGGATGCTGATACAGGTGATGCTCTGAGTGCTTTAAAATGGCTCTCAAAGCTGCTCTAATTAAAGCATCCCTCCACCCCACCACCTCTCAAAACACATCTATAAATGCCCAATGTGTTTTTTTAGGATCTGAACTAGATCCTTAACTGGATGTTAACCATCTTCTATCAGGTTCACGAACGTGAGCACCATCTTGCATCAAAATAGTGACATTTACTGTTGCTTTTGAATTGAGCTTTAAAGCTAAGTACAGACAGTCAAAAAGCCTGAGGCTGAATCAATCCAATCTTCACAGGTTTCCCTAAGCTGTTTAGATTGATTGAGAATGAAGTGAATTGACATGCACATTTGAATCTGGAAATGTAGCCAGATTCTTTCAGTGGCCCAGCCCAGAAGCCAGGGGGTGCTAGAGCATACCTCCCAGCCTGCTCACCACTGCCCAGGGGACCATGATGCAGTGGAGTGGGGCTTATCCCTGATGGACTACCCAGGACATGCCCCCCAATCCTCTGCTGTCCCCCCCCACAGGGGTGGAACAGTCCCTTCAGCCCAGGGTCCAGCCAGAGCAAGGCATCAGCCCACATGGTGGAATCCCCATGCCTTAGCAGGGGTTCCCCACCCTGGGTAGGGTCCCCTGAGCCCTGCCACCAGTGCAAAGGGGGAATTCCCACCTTTGACCCCTAGCATGCTCTGGTGCCCCCCCAAATGAATGAGGGGATAAGTCCCTCTAGCCCTGGGCCGGCCCAAATCCCCATGTCTCAGGGGAGATTGCCCCTGCCCTGACAGGGTTCCCCGAGCCCTGAACCCAGTACAAAGGGGGAATTTCCCCCTCCCACCCTTCAGCCTGGTCTGGTACTGGCTAGCCTTGCTCCCACAGGGGTGGGTGTGTGTGTGTGTGTGTGTGTGTGTGTGTGTGTGTGTGTGTGTGTGTGGGTGGTGTGTGTGTGTGTGTGTGTGTGTGTGTGTGTGTGTTGGGGGGTGGTGCAGTTCCTCCAGCCTGGAGCCGATCCTGTATTAGTTGACATGGAGGGATACTTGTGCCTCAGTGGGAGGTTCCCTCACTCTGGCCAGTGTCCCCTGAGTCCTGATGCCAGTGCAGAGAGAGAATTCCCCACGCCCACCCCTTAGTGCAATCTGGTGCCAAGTGGCCCTGAGATGCAGGGATTGTTCCTCCTGGGTCAATGACTGGCATGGGCCTGTGGGGAAACCTTTACACATCAGCATGGGTGACTGGTGCCTCCGAAGTCTGGGGGGGGGCACCAGTAGGGTACGACCGGGGGAGTCCCCCAGTGGCCAGCTGGTGATCTGGGAGTGGGTCCCATGCTTCCAGCAGAGCCAATTTCAGGGGGGGCACTAGCACTCTCCGTGCCCTCCTATCAGCCAGAAGGCTCGGTGTTGTGGGGGCACCACTGATCTCAGGGGGGACGTGTGCTCCCCCATGCCTCCCCTACATGTCACCTGTGCACACCAGAGATTAGGATAGTGGCTGGGGAGGGGCAGGGAGGCACTCTATTCCCCTGCCCCACCGAGCTGACAGGTGCAGGCAGGACCAGGACTGCAGAACACGCTTTGCTGCCTCAGCTCTGTGACAGCACAGGGATGGGACCAGTCCTACTCAGCCGGAGCAGACAGTGTGGGTGAAGGCTAGCCCACCTACCCTGTGAGAGGGAGGTGGAAAGCATCCTGGGATGCTGGGGGACTGAGTTAATTTTAATCAGGAGGGGATCTGGGAGAGAAGTGCTATACAGCAGTGGGCATGTCTACATGACATGCTTAACTGTGCACATGTCTACACATGTGCATGCTTACTGCACAGTAAAAACCCCTAATAGTAAGGTATCAAATTTACTTGTAATTAGTTACTGCACAGTAACACATGTGGAGATGTGACCAGGCAGCAAATTTGCTCCTGAGTCAGCCCTGCTACTAGGGAGTTGGCTAGCCCCAGGGCTCTGAGCTGGGATCCTCTCCTGCCTGCAGGCATTTTGAACCCTGGAGCACACCAGTAGGAAGCCAGAGGGCACTCTAGGCCCTTTGTCCTCCTGGTCAGGCCTCAGGCCAGCTGCCCCAGCCTGCCTACAACCTGTCACTGCTGCTTGGCCCTGCAATGCCCATGAATACAAGGGGCTATTAGCCTGGATATGAGAGTGTAGGCACAACTGGTCAGTGTGGCAGTGCCACATAAAGGTCAAGGCCTTGCTGGCACAGTGGGTTGCCATCACTGACCACAATCGTCAGTTGGGCAGTGCCCGTAAGTCCATGTCCTTTATACAGCAACTGATGGACATCCTCATGCGCTGGGATTCAGACCACAGCCATGCTGTCTACAGCAGGAAGGGTGGTCTGCCTGAGGCCATACCCTGGGCTGGCACCCATAGTGACACATCAATGGGGAAGAGCCCCTTGGGCATCCAGCAGCCTATTCCACTGTGCTCCCCAGCTGAACCTTCTACCAGCAGCTTGGGGAGCCCAGGCCAGTGCCAGCTCTCCAGCCCCAGCTCCAACAAGGTGGTATAGCTGGCCATGACACCACTGGCCCCCAGCAGCACCAGCTTTTCCCTGAAGGGAGGGAGGGAGGGGGAAGGGCTTCTGCCTGGACACCTGCCTGCCACATCTTGTCATTCAAGAACACCTCCCAGAGCTACACATTGTCACCAGCAGCTGGGACCCAGTGGAGCTAGCCATACCAGCCCTGGCCACATGGTAAGGCCCGCACAGAGAGGAGGGGCCTCCCCGCCCCTGCCCTCCCTCCCTGCCCAGCCTGCCCACACTCCTCTGGCCCTGAGTTTCCCTGCTACTGCATGCAGGAAGGTGGGAGACGGTGTTAAACTTTACCAAGCAGCTGTTCCCCTGCAGCTAGGCAGACATCGGCCTTTCACACACTGAGGCATGTGTTGATGCTGGCCATGATATCCTTCTTGGGTGTAGAGGGCAGGGACATGTAGCACAGTCACAGGTAGCCCTCTGGGCACTGGCAGAGATTGCAGGGCATCCCAGGCTTGCCTCCCCATGCCATTGAAGCTCAGGGTCCCATGCCAGGTGCACTCAAGGTACCATGGGCATCAGCAACAGCAGGGCATAGTGGGTCAGGCACCACCCATGACACATGCAGTAGGAGCATGCTTGGGATGCAGTAGCGGCATTTGGGGGGGGGGAGCTCTCCCTGGAGAGGCCCCCTCTGGGGAGCGTGGGGTTCTGGGCAGCTCCTTGTCCTACTCGTACCTTTTTTTTCTCTCAGAGGGCTATACTTAGATATATGGCATCAAAGGATAGGGTATATTTTTAGGGGAGGGGGGGTCCCATTCCTTTTTTCCTATTAAAAAAAAATGTGTATTGGTGAGCAGTTCTAAGAAAATATTAATGAAAATATTTTTTCAAAGGAAATATGCTGGGCTTTATTGAAATCCAAATGTTCAGGGAAAATGAACTGATTTTGATGAATAGTCCTCTGGGGAATAATTTCTTACCAATTTTTGAAGGCTTGAGAAAGATATTCATTTTGGAAAATTTAGGGCTTTATATTTATTATTTTATGACATGTCATTAGTAGCCTATAATGTGTAGAGCTAATAATCAAAAGGGTCATTGCAACTTAGTACTACTTGAAACAGCTCACCTTCTTTTATGGATCACAGAGTCTCTTGCTCATGCTGGAATGAAAGTATCAAACTGTTTTATTACAAAAAGGAAATACTTGGAACAACTAAGATTTTTTTCATAAAACTTCATAACAGCTGCTTTTTATGATTTTTAAAAACATTAAGTTCACTATATTAGTAACGCATGGACATGTCGTTAAATAATGTGACATTCACTTAGAATTTTCTATTTATTAATATTTATTTAATATCTATGTATATATTTCTTTTTAGTGTGGATTTTCACATTGTTTTAGAAACTTCCCTCCCCCATTTTTTCCATTTCATTGGAAAATTTAAAAAGATTTGCTTTCTCTTCAATTGCAATGAGAACAAAGTACCGAACTGTTACAGTTTCCCCCCAAACACTAATTTTGAGTTTCAATCAGCTTCAGTGCTGACACTGAATATGGTTTAGCAGCTGCTTCGGGGCTGCTCAGACACAGCTCTCAAAGGACGCGAGTGCCCCACGTGGGATGGAATTGAGGAATACTGTCGAAAGAACACGTCGCCTGCTCCTGCCCGCTCTGTCTGCTGAACTGCCCATAATCTCTCCAGGTAGCTAATTGCATTTTAGGTGCGTTCTTTAGAGCTGAGCTGGATGTACCCAACTGTTCCAACAGTGGCCTATCATGGGACCTTTTTTGGTATGCGGGGTGTGTAGAGCACAGGAAAAATCAGACAGAGGGCCTCATGGTATCACTCCCTAGCACTATCCAACATGCCAGAGAGAAACCTCAGGTGGAAGTGTTTACTTGAGGACTCAGAAATCAGGTTTGTTTTGAGGGAAGGTGCAGCATTTTAATTAATTTTGTCAGTATTCATGTCAGTTGTAGTCTGCGCAGACATCTGAATACAGCTGTTATGGGTTTATCTGGCTCTGAGGCTTACCTTCAACATTAGCAAAATAACTCCCATGATTTCATTTATTGTCTCTCTCATGCTAGTACTTAGCTTATATGGGCAGATGTCATATAATGTGACTTCCTCAAAGTCTGAGAATGCCTAGCTTGTCAAACCTGATCTCTATTTCTGGGGGTAAAACTTTAATTTTAAAACTTCAGTTATAGATGTCTCTTGGTGAAGATGGTTCACTAGCTGTTGTATTGATTGATGGGTGTTTATGAAAAATAAATACAAAATAAAAATCCCCTGTAGTTCTACTTGTGATTTTTTCCTTTTTTTCTTCATTTCTCTCATTGATTTCAATGGGACTATTTGAAGAGTAAGAAATTATCCAAGATGAATGTGTTTGATTCTGGCTTATGGTAAATCCTATTGTCTGTCCCTCTGTGTCCATATTTTATTTGCAGTTGTTTCTTATGTTATGTAACATATTTTCCTTCATGTTTTTCTTGGGTTTTTTTAACCATTTCCTTACCTTTTTTTTTTTTTTTAGATTCTTTCTGGAAATTACATGTATGTAAATGTGAGAAACTGAAGCAAGGACCATTAAGGAGAAATTTACTTAATCATACTACAAATATTTCTTATGTTTTCAGTATTCAATTTAAATGTAAAACTTTTTTTGTTAACAAAGATATTTTGCTCTAAAACTTACGTATGTCAGAAGATGTTCTTACAACCCTTTACATTTTTATATAAAGTTTATTTTTAGTTAGCTTTTATGCAAAATGGCCTTAAAGAAGAATTTCCTTACAGAATGACTTTTTGTAATTTTTATAAAATTGTTATATATTTTGCCAATAATTGAATATATTATAAAAGAATGTATTAATTGGTTTATGACTACATCTTATTGGAGATGCTTTTAGTATGAGGTTGAGAACTGAAATTTTCAGTGAAGAAATGGTATTTACAAATTGCACTCGAAATGATACAGATGATATGCTCACCACTGATTTGTAATAAGTTAGCTATTAAATATACTTCTGTGGATAAATTATTTTATCAGATCACGCTGAGCAGATGTTGAATATTACATGGTTGACATCCTGTTCATTTTTATACAAGTACATATCTTGCACTCTTTATTCCACTAATTATTACGAAATGGCAACACCCATTTCTGAGGCCAGTCTGTGATTCAACAAAACATTTTATAACCAATCCATTTAGTTGTGTTTGAATTCTATACACTGTCACCTCCTTTTATACTCACTTTCGGAGCTCATTAATTTTCTTCCAGAACAGCCAGTAGGTGGCAGTGCAGCCCAAATCATAGCAAAGGGGGTGGGAATGTGTGTGTTTGGGGGAGGGGTAGTGGGGGGGAGGCAGAGAAAATATGCTAAATTCTAGCCTTATAACAATCTGAAATTTAGGATGATTGAAATTTATGATGAAATTTGATCTGGACAGTTTCAAAATTGTCTTCTTCACAGAGCTGATTGCCAAAAGGTAAGAATAAAGCAGGGTGATGAGGTAACAGTGTAGGGGCTGATCAATAACACTGTTTTGTTCCATACTTGTTAACCACTGATTGAGATAGAGATAAAGACATCTATCTATCTATCTATCTATCTATCTATCTATCTATCTATCTATCTATCTATCTATCTATCTATCTAATATCTATATCTATATTTCTCTATATATCTATACATATAGAGGAAAGGGACTGGAAGATTGGGCACCTTCAGTCTCTGAGGCCCTGTCTGCAATGAATGTGCATTGATTTTAATGTGACTAGTCACATGCTTAGGAGTGTTAAACACATGCTTAAATGCTTCGTTGGATTGCAGCCTCAGGGTTTGGGGTTTTTTTTTTTTTAGCAACTTCATATTTATTCTGTAAATGGGTTATAAAATTCCATTTTCTTCATTAACACAGCAGTAAGCAAAATTATTATATTTATATATAGTTCTAAGCCCCATTCCCAACCTCTCATATTCCCCCAGGCATAGCGTTTTCTCTTTTGAGCTTTGAGAATAGCATAGTATATAGGAAATTTTCATTAACACAGAATGTCCAGGCTACTTCTATGCACAAAGCATCATTACTTGGAAGGAATGTTGCCTGTAATACATATTTTATGCTTATTTACCAAACTTTTAGGGGATGAATCACCACTGATTACATTATTCAGTTATCAGCCTGGCTTTTCCTTCTGAAAAATGCATATTGTAAAGCAGCAGTATCTCTGCATTGCTAACATTCTGCTGCATTTGTTAAAGCCCAGATTTTTTTTACTGGGTTTCTATGAAATGCTGATGCTATGACACTTAACAAAATAAGCCAATGGGAGAAATCAAATTTGACATGGAAGAAATAATCTTCAACCAAGAACTTCATTTCAGTTCTAGATCTCATTTTCTACTCACTCACTCACCTTGTACCTAAAGCTTCCTTACTGGGTTCAGGGCCATTTGCCTTTTCCCTTCCTTTATTTTAGCCTTTATGAAGGAAAAGGCTTCTCAATTTTCTTCACCAGGTGTCTTCCATGAAATCACTTGCAATAATCCATCTGTTCTACCTTATGTATAGCACAGCATCCAGAATACTGCTGTGTAGCTTATTTTCCAGGACCATCACCATGACTGTATCACCCCTCCCTTTGCAGCCTTCCTTTGGCTCCATTTTCTCTAGCCTATGAAACACTAGCTTCTTGTTTCCACTTAAAAGGCCTACTATCACCCACTCCTTAATCATCTCTTACTCAGCATCAAGAAGTCAGTCTCTGACTGGTTTCTTATGACAACATCCTTTACCCACTTGTTAAATATTCCAACAAGCACATTTGTGTGTTCTCCCATGCTGCCTCTGATGCTTTGGAAGAAAGTCCTGTAAACTTCTGCACAGGGACCTTATTTTTATTTTTTTCAAATACCTCCTTAAAATTCTCCTTTCCTGTGAGGTCTACAAAAGAACTGAACACTGGTTAGGCAGTTGATGGTCTGATACTACTGCCTTTCACAATGACTAATACTGTCTCATTATGTTCTTGGGTGCTGCCATCTGTATGTATCCCTCTGTTGTCTTTTTTATATAGTAAACACCTTGGAATAGGGACTATACTTGTGCTTTGTGATTGTAAAGAACCTAGCACAATGGGATCCTGATCCTTAACTAGGCACAACAGTAAGATGACTAATAATACCTCTATACCTTGCATTGGCCAGTATGTATCCTGTTCTACTTGTTTCTCAGATGTACTATAAATCCCATAGGGAAGGGACTCGGCATAACTCTGTTGTATTAGTGTATTTTATGAACCAAAAAGGCAATGTTCTGATGGTGATAGTATTAAGATTGCTATTTTATACATACAATTATATATATGTGTGTGTGTGTGTGTGTGTGTGTGTGTGTGTATTACAATACCTTATATACTCATTGTATAATGGCATGTATGCAACATACACATGCATCTACATATACCCCACCTATTTAAATGGATTATATGATACTGTAACAATGTACTGTTTAACTTAGGGACAAAAACAGCAGCAGTATTTGACTACACAACTGGCCTAGGGACAGACATTCAAAAAGTCTGAGCTTGAATTGATTCAATCTTTGCCTGTTAGTCTCACCTGCCTAGGGTGAACTGATTTGCAAGTACACAGACATTTCTGGACTGAGAAAATGCAGGCACATGCCTGAGCTAGCTCAGACTAGAAGCTGGAGGGTGAGGGTGGGCACTAGAGCAGTCCTCCCTTCCCCTTCACAATGCTGAGCTGAGCAGAGCATGGCCAGGTCCTGGCACTATGCTCTGATTAGAGAGGAATTTAAACCCCCACCCGGCCTGCACGGTCCCAGGCTTTTCCCTGCTCACTGCTCAAGGGGTAGGGGTGTTGCCAGATCCTGGCCCCTGGCTAGCACTCTGAGGCAAAGAGTGGGGGGGGATCAGGGTGTGCAGTGCATGTGTCTATTGGTGATACAGAGATTTTCAATATCCCTTTCCCTGCTTCTTCATACTGTCTGAAAACTTGACAGATGAGGGAGCCAGCAGGGAGCTGCAAATGCAGCATTTGACAGCCCATCAAGAAAACAAAAGCCTCTCTCATTAGCTCAAACTCTTTTTAAACAGCTTTTTCCAAGGAAGGAATGGAGGGACATTATGAGCTGACTTGTTGATTAGCTCCAAAAAACCCTAAGTGGACGCTTCTGTCTGCCTGTCCAGTGAAATTGGAGACACAGACACCTCTCAGCATTAGCTAGCATACCAGATGCCTAGGGTCTGTGGGAGATGGGAGGGGAGGGGATCCCTGATTGACTAGTGAGTGGAGAAGGGGTGTGGTAGGGGAAAGCCAGGAAGGACACTTCTGTGTCTGCAGTCTCCTCCAGAGCTCCAGCTAGGGAGAAGAGGGGTAGAGCCAACCCTGCTGTCTGGAGCAGGCAGCACAGCCCAGTCTAGCTCAGGCCTGCAAAGCATCTGGAATGCTGGGGGACTCTGGTTTAATTTAAACCAGGAAGGGTGCTGAGACAGACATTGCATAAACTGGTTTGACCCAGATCAGTTAAGTCTGATACTGCATTCAGCCAGATTTATCTTAAACCAGTTTTAGCCATTTTGAAACTAGTTTATGTCCACTGAACATCTGTTCTGTTACAGGTTTAAACTCGTTTCTGAACACTTAAGCTGGTTTATGTGTAATGTCTGTCCCTAACCCTGGTGCTTGCCCTTCAAAGGTAGAATAGATTTCTTTACTTTTCATCTCCAGAGTGCCCAAGATCTTAAATAACAAGCATCTAGCCACAGAGGCCTGATGACTGGGTACTCTTCCCAGCTCTGCTGTTGACCAGATGGGCAACCTTGGCAGGTCATATAATCACTCTCTGATTCAGTTTCTCTACCTTCTCAGAATAATTCTGCTTTTTTAAAATTATTACTTCAAGAGCATGCTTGATAGACACTTGGCTGGCATGGTCTAATCAGAGATGATTCTGCCTTGAGCAGAGGGCTGGCATAGAAGATCTCGTGGGGTCCTTCCAATCCTATTTTCCTATGATTATTCAAGTCCATAAGGAGTTTGATGGTCTGTGGTGAATGTACTAAATAAGTTTTATTTATTTGTGACTAAAAAACTGATTCTAGCTTGATACCAAATGCAATCATAATGGCACCCCCCCAATTATATCCACCTGTTTCACAAAAGAGTGTTTTTATATTTATCCATCTATTTCATACACCTAGTCTTGGCCATTCCAGGAAGAAAACACTTCAAAATGATATATATAGGAAATTAATAAAATAATTCCCCCTGCTGCAATGAAGAAGGACCTAGAGAGACTGGTGCTTCCTATTTTAAAATGAATTATTATAAAAGAGTCCTAATAAAATTCACTCATCTAAGTAATATTCCTCCAGAGATACTAGGCTTTTTCAAAGGACTTCTGTTCTTTTACCATCTAAATGTTAGTCAAGCTATTTAATTATTAAACATCAATGGATAGAAAAAATATATTAATTATGCATTTCCTAAGCCACAAAAAGATGCTATGTTAACAGGCTACAAAAAGACTTCATATGCATAAAAGTTAACATTTAATAATACCACCAAGAACATTTATTTTAAATGTTTCCATGTTCTGTTCCTGTCTAATTAATATTTAAGTGTTATTGCATTAGTTATGCCCTTTTTTCTTACTTTGTGCATCTGAAGTTTTTTGTTTCACAACTCTTGGGTAAGACTTGTAATTTTCCTCAAGGGGGGAAAAAGGATGCATGATGTAAATTCTACTGTTCTGCACTAACACCAAGTTCCAGGTGCACAAATATTCTAGAGGGAAGCTTTTTATTAGACTCAAGTCCAATGTAAGTACATGTCTCTTAGAAAAAGTGCTTGAGAGAATGGCTCATGAGAGGGTTAGAGGCAGATCATATTGGGCACCTATACATGAGTAGCAAGGTTACTCGATGTGCTGTAATTACAGCACATTGCAGCAGACTCAATTAATCAAATCTGCTGGAGAATGGTAATTACTGCCTCCACAGCCTCCAGCATCTCATGTATCAGGGTATCCATGCTTAAAAATGGGGGCAGGGGTGCTTTAATTAAGCACAGAGATGCTGATACATGAGAGGCTCTGGGCACTTTAATTAGAGTGGGTTTCAAAGCCACTCTAATTAAAGTGTGTGTTCCCCTTTTTGCTCCCCACCTGCCACTCCCAGACCATGTGTATAAATGCCCATTGTTTTCTTTAGTTCACACCCATCAATGTAGGGATTGCAGTCTCCAGGGCTAGGGACAAAATTACATATAAACCAGTATAACTGATCGGAAACCAGTTCAAATATATAACACAACAGAAGATCAGTGAATGTCAATCCCTTTCAAAGTGGCTGAAACTGGCTTAGATAAACCAAGCTGGATGTACTATCAGACTTAACTGATTTAAGTTAAATCAGTTTATTGAACTTCTGTCCCACATCCCCAGAGCTCCAGATTCAAGTTAACTCATAGTCCTCCACCATCCTGGGATGCTTTGCACCTTTCCCATAACCTCCCCCCTTATCCCCTTGCATGGTGGGTGGGCTAACCTTGGCTCAAGCTGTCTGCCCCAGCTGAGCAGGGAAGCATGCTCTAGCAGCTCCAACCTTCTGGCCTGAGCCACTTCAGGCATGTGGCTGCATTTTTGGAATCAAAAGTAAATGCTTGTTTCCATGGTTATTGATTCAACTATGCTGCTTAGATTAACCTGTGAAGATTGAATTGACTGAGTCTCAGTCTTTTTGACTGGCTGTACTTAGCCCAGGACTTCTAGGACCTCCTCTCCATGGAAGAAGAAAAATTTCCCACATTGTCTCCCAGCAGCCAGTGAAGAAGTAAGGGGAATGCACAAAATGGCTTATGCCATCTTGATATTCCATTGTGATGTAAAATCACATCTACTCTGTTTTGTTGAATAATCCATATGTTTTGTGTGAAGGCAGACTGCCATCTATGACCTGGGCTGTGTAAAAGATCCTTGTCTGACCTGAGTCCAGATCTCTATTTTGAGGGACCACTAGCCCTATAATGAGCTTTTTGGCTTGGAAAAAGAAGATTCAATAGAACTGATTATTCACTACAGATATTGATAGGCTCAGAGGGAGAAAAACAATACACTATTGATAGCAGGAAAAAATAGCCCTTGAGATTTAAAACATAGCTCTTTTTTTTTTGTTGTTGTTGTTGTTGTTGTTGTTGTTGGATGAGGCATGCATTTTAGGAAGGGCTCTTGCCTAGAGACACTGTCCAGAGTGTCAAAGAGAAGGTGGTAAGTGACTGGGATAGGGGTCAAGGGTTGTAGAGATTTGGGAAAGGGTCAAAAAGGATTCCTTGTGGGGATGGTAGAAAGTGCTGCTGCTATGGAGACATCTCAGTTGATTGGCTTCTTTCTATATCCAGGTTCAACTTCAGGGTCACCAACCAGTTTGCAATGTGATTGGGATTAGTGAGCCTGCTGTGTGTGCAAGGCACTGCTGTCCCCTTGAGGCAGCACACACCAGTTCTGAGCTTGATTTCCTATTGCTCTGTTGCTCTCTGAGAACTCTGCATCTGTGACAAAAGAAATATTATTTCTGGAAGCCTTGGCGAGGAAGGAAACTCATTATAAACAGATCTATTATTATAATTTATTAGACTCTAAATCTGTGCTCTTCAGTTTGGTTCTAAATCGGGTATTTTTCTGGTGTTCTCTCATTTTCCTTACATAGCACTAGAGTTCAGCCTTTGATAAGATTTCATCTACAAGTGAATATCCCTTTTGCCCTTAGAAAATGAGACATAAGGGGCCTGCAAGGAAATTATTTCCCTTCCCTCTTCACAGAGTTGATGGGTCTTTAAGTACAAAAGTGGTAGTAGTGATGGTGGGGGAAATGCACAGGCAGCATCTACCTAAGTACAAGCAGAAAATGCATTTAGATTTAATAAAGGCAGTGAGCAAAGGGATGGGACTTGAGCAAGAGGAAAGCCTTGATGGCTTTGACAAGCCTTTTCTTTATTCTCTTGAGCTAATTGTGTTATTTGACAGGCTGGCATCAGGGTACAGTGAAATTCTGACAGGCTAATTTGAGCTTGTGGTTCCAATGAAACATACATACGACACTCATTATATTTAGTGACAATCAGTGTCATTTTCTGCTTAAATGCATATATGGTTTGGTACATTCATTCAGCTGCCTGTCTATAAATGAAGCAAGCAACCCTTTGACAAAGATGAAGCAAAAGTCTAGGGGTCAGGGGACCCATTTGTAGTCTTAAGAATGCCCAGGGTCAAGAAAGAGATGGGGATCCTGGATACTAAAACTGGTCTGAGGGAGAACGGAATAGGGGAAGACAGTGAAATAATTGCTGTAATCTTCCATTTGATGTGGTGAAAACAGTGAGACTACTTACCCTTCTACAGTAAATGAGCTACAAACTAAAAGACCTGGTGACAGAACTTTACCTGCTTAACAAAAGTCTTTTGGACTCCGAGGAAGCCAAAAAAGTTCATTGGTATTTTCATCCTAACAGATCTTCATACTGTCTTAGATATGGAGTATACAAAGTGAAAAAGGATTGCGTGCTTGAAGTCAAACACAGAAACATATATGATATGAGGTACTATAAGACAGAGTGAAATAAATAACATAAGTAGTGAGGATATTTGGCTACTAGATGGCACTATGAAGTCTTGATTTTTCTAATCTATTTGATACAGGTTTTTATACTACCCTCATCATAGGTATATACAAATGCTTTCCAGTAGTGCAGTGACTTGACTCATGTCTATCCTGGCTGTTTGTGGTGTCCCTGGATGTAGAGTAATAAAATAGGCTGAATGGAAGATAACATTTCTTCCTGAGGTGGAAAGCACCTAAAGGCAAGGTTGATTTTGTTCCATAGGTAATAGCATGCATAAGCAATGATGAGTATCCTGTCTTGAAAACTTTGTTTAGGCTTCTACTGTAATCTGTGAGTAGGCGTGCTCGTTTAATATATAAGTTCAAGTCCTTGCTAAGATCACCAGTCAGGATGAATTTGACCTCATCCTAGTTCCTTCATAAGACCTATGCTTCTGACTTCCAGTAAAGTATCACTCAGTGTCAAAACATGGTTATATAGCCAAAAAGGCACCCCCCTACCATGTTATTCAACAGTTTCCTTTATGCATAAGATATATCTGTTAATTATTCTAATTAATTTTCCTGGCTTTGCGTGATGGGGCGCACAAACCTCACAATAATCCTGAAAGAGTCAACAGGAGCCAGGGAGCAATTACTGTAGCACTTGTACCTGATGAGTGGGTCAAGCTCAATGAAAGATGAGTTCCTGCTGAGAAGACCCTGGCAGGGGGGCTTCCCCTAGGGGCAGGGAACTGCTGTAATAAAGGGAAGATTTCAGAGCAGGAGAAAAGTTCAAGGGGAAAGAAGGCTTTAAGAAGGAAACAGAGAGAAAAAGCCAGGAGAAATAACCAACAATGAAGTCTTACAGCCAGGCATTCTTAGCAAGCAGCAGAAAGCATGGGGAAGTGGTAGGGAACAATCTAGGGAGATAGCAAGAGTCTAGGGCAGTAAACCTTAGTTGCTCATGTTTGGGCCCCAAAACCATGAGAGACATAGACTGTGTGTGTTAGGAGAGGAGGGATGGTATAGCTGGCTCTCTACTTGTTGAAGAAGGTTGTGTGAAACCCTGGACCTGATAACTGAAGTGTAATGAGAAACTTGAGAACCTCCCAACTGGTATTTGGACCTGTTTGGACTAAGTGTTTTTGGGCAAGATGCTCTATAGTAGTAGTGAACAAATATGTGGTGGACTGGCTGTTACTCCTCCACACTAGCTAGGCTGACTTCTATGCTGGCTCAAATATTCTTCGGTAAAGTTGCTAATATTAGTGATAATGTGCTAACTCAAAACAAAAGCTGAAATTTGGTTTCTTCAATGAGTTTCTAAGGCTAGTGCTTTGATTTCTTTAGATGTAGTCTATCAGAAACGGTCTAGCATCACTGAGAGAATAAGCAAAAGTTCCATGATGCAGTGCTGGGGGGATGGGATTGGGTTGGTCCTGCATAGTATACTTTAAAAACTTGGGCAAATCCTATTCAACCTGGTAGGCAGTCCAATGGATTTAGGCATCTAAGTGCAATCCTCTTCTGCAGTGCTTGCATTCCTGAAAACCACTATTGTGGAAGGTGGGTGCATAGGTACTCCCCCTTGCTGCTTTCTAAGACAATGAAGGCTAAAATATCCTTTTGATGCATTAGATGCATTAACTAGTGCTCCCTGTTGGCAGCAAAAGCTACTTGGAAATCTAAAAGGTGGATTAGGATCTAGCCCTTAATTTCTGCTAATTCAGGTTCCTTGTCTGGTCCTCAATTTTGCGCAAGTCCTGTGCTTTGGAACTGCACTGCGACAATGTTTTGAGAAATTGTAACCTTATTGTCTGTCTTAAGCTCTTCTTTTTCCCTACCCCACTATCAACTTGAGATTGTATTACTTTTCCAGTCTTTCTCAGTACAAATGGCCATTTAGTGTGGCTGTTATTTACTTTGCGTAGGCTGCCTAGGCCACCATTTAACAAATAACTATTTAATTATTTGAAAGCAGTACTCTTATATGAACAGTCTCTGCTGATCATTCATGGCTTTTGTGTATTTGCACAGGGATGATTTCTGTAGAGACTGATTCTATGTACATAGATTTCTATGGTCTCTGATCACTACCCAGTTTGTTGTGATTAACTGTCTTGGGGAATTCTTTGGAGAAATCTTCCCTGACTGGATATTTCCCACTTACAATACCTGGATTTGGAATGACTGCTCACCACAGACCCACCAAGGTTTAATCTATTTTTCTGATCAGGAAAGGCTTGGGACAGGATAAGCACAAGAGTTGCTTGTCTACATTGTAGTGTCAAAGCATGTTAGGAAACAACCTCAGGTTATGGCCACCAGTAGTACTGTTAGTTCATCACTTTAAATTTCACTTATGCTAAGAAGAGGCCATCACTGCAAATCTTGATGGTGCATGGTCTCAGCATTCAATGGTGTTTTGATTCAGTGTTTCTGTCAACCTTTCTCAACCTTAAATGTAGTAGTGCCTGTCCCCCAAACTCTACTATTATGCAAGACTGTTTTTTGACAAGGTTGCAGGGTAGTTACTCTTTCTATAACATGAATCCTCCTTAGAGTTGAGGAAAATTGGAAACTTTAATTTATGAAGTGAATTAGTTGCTTTTGCTGGTAGGCTTCTCACCCCCCCTTCATTCAGTGCTAAGGTACAGCCATGTATCTAAGACAATTGGTCTGGCTTTCCCTGTCTTTGCAACCTACTGTAGTGATTGACACCTACATAGAGAGAATGGAATACACTCTATGGATCATCTATGGAAGGGAAGGAGAACTTAGTTCTTGCTGTGCTCTACTCTCAGCTTGCACAGACGAGAAAAAATAAATCAATAGATTAATAGATCCATAAATGCTAGGTTCAGAAGGGACCTCAACAGATCATTGAGTCCAACTCCCTGCCTGGGCAGGAAAGAGTGCTGGGGTCAGATGACCCCAGCCAGATGCCTATCTAACCTCCTCTTGAAGACCCCCAAGGTAGGGGAGAGCACCACCTCCCTTGGGAGCCCATTCCAAATTCTGGCCACCCTTACCATGAAAAAGTTCTTCATGATGTGCAGCCTAAATCTGCTCTTTGTCAGTTTGTGACCATTGCTCCTTGTTATCCCAAGAGGCATCCTGGTGAACAGAGCATCTCTTGTTCCTTGCTGTGCTACATTGGATTTGTTTCCAAAATTGAATTTGTTTCCTAAAGGATGGAAACAGGCCCCATGCTGTAACATAGGGAAAACAAGAAAGAGTCCATAACTAAGGCCTGACCCTAGATCCACTGATATCAGTGGAAATCTTTTAATTTACCTCCCAGAGTTTGGATTAGGTTGCTAATGAGCAAGAAGTCAGAGAGTTCATAAACATTTAAGCAAGTGAGTTGAGCTTGCCTCTCTCTGGGACACAAGGTTATTTTGATTATGTGCTAATGTAATGATGCTGTCATTCAAAATGATGATCCAAATCTTAATGCTAATGCACTGAATTTGACTCTTGGAAAGAAACCTGCTTAGCTCCATCAAGGCAACTTTGTGTGACATATGTCATGGTTTGGATCTGATCCAACAAGGTGTGATGCTGTAAACACCTTATTTCCTCTTTAGTGTTCAGAAGGCTTCAGTGTAATTTATTCCAATCAGGATGTACTTTGACAAGCCAGCTGAATGGGATGCAGCTGCTGTAACTTGATATTTCTTATCCTCTCCCCTTCCCCCCAACCCCTCCCTTTTAGGTTTTCCCAGATGTTGTCATCTTCAGAGCAACAGAACACTCTCCACATTAGCATTTCAGGCAGCTCTGCCAAAAGTTGGGAGGAAATAGGGGATGGGGTGCATTGGAAGGAAGAGCAGCCCATTATGCTCATTTTAGAAAAGAGCTGAACAAAAGGGTTTGATTGGAAAATCCTCCTCTGATGAATAACTAATTCACCCGGATGCTATATGGAGTCCTTATTGTGTGTGCAATAAAAAGTAAAATTTCTATGTGAGGATACAGGCATTTTCCTCTAATGTTAATACTAATAAATACAACAAACTGGGAGCCTTCTAAAGCCTCTGCTTCCACCTGTTCTAAAAGCCTTTTGTTGTTTTTGCTTCTGAAGCTTAAAGTATCCAAATCCAATGTAGTTCCCCACTGCTTGATTAAGAGTAGCATTACAGTGGAGGGGGATGGGTGGGTGTGCACACATGCACATGCACCTAATTTGCATTCACAGGCTATAAGCAATTCCCATTGACTATAGTGTAGCTAGTCATAGTCCACTGTCATTTGAGCCTGCAGAATCAAGCCCCAGGAAGGTGGGAGAAGGTGGGGTGAAGGATAAAAGGATATGGGAGTAGTTGGGTGGGCAGGCTGACAGAGGCAATGGGTAGATCTTCAGCTAATGATCATCTGCTTAGCTCCTGGTTGGTCAGTGAAGAAATTTTCCTTTTAAGCCAACCGAAGATCAGCTGCTTATTTCTTGAAATATCTAGCTTTTAAAAGCAGATAATTTATAGCTGACTTTGTTAGATTACCTAACACTATACCCTTAAGTATCCTTTTTCATTTGCATTTGTGTACCCGAGTGGAAATAGTTTATCTGTCCACCTAACAATGTACAATTTTTCATCATCTGGGGCAAAACATTTCTTACATCAACAGGGAATGTTGGGCTACACTGTAGCTCAGTAATGATGCAAGGAAAGGGAAAAAAAGAAAAAGTCATGTCTGGCGTACATTCAGGAATGTATTTCCATAGTCCCATTAAAAAATGTCATGCCTTGGCATGGAAGACTCAAGGATGCAAGGGGGCAGGATGGGGAGTGTTGTGCTACATGCTCTAGATTGCTCTATCACCCACAGCCCCTGTGACAGTAGTCATATTAAATGCAATGGCAGGTCTTCCTTGATGGATTAGAGTATGCTGTCAACAGCAGGAATGGGTTTGCGAATGTGTATGTAAATTTCAACTTGATTATATTTCCTGCAACTATGGGGAACCCACAAGCTGTTGTTTTAATGCCAGTCTACTTATAAATAAATCGGGTACTCTGCACTGTACAACTCTGCTGGGTTTAAATTTTTGTAAGAGTAATTGATGAATGGTCAATAGCTAATTTGGTTTTTTTTTTAGATTTAAATAATTTATCGGTATAAATAGCCACAAGAAGCAGATTCTAGCACCTGAGCATTAGACTTGTAATTACAAATGATGACCATCTAGCAGCAAAAGTCAATGATATATACTTATGAAGTAATTTTGGTCAACAGAGCAAATTAGCTCCTGTTACTAGGGGTTTGGGGGAGTCTGAACAGCCCCACACACTGGAAGCACCTCTGCATACCCATTCCAGACCTGGGAGAACTCGCCAGAGACTGGGATGTAGGGAGTCCCTCAGCAAAGGAGCTGACACAGGTGTGGGGCATGAAAGAGGGTTGGCCACGTAAGCCCAAAGTGGGAAGGATAAAAGACACTGAAAACAGCCTCAAGGGGCTGCACCTGGCCAGGGAGCAGGCTGCCTGGAGTCACCAGGGGTTAAGCAGTAGGGCTGTGTGAAGCTTCGGTCCCCAATTCAATTCAGCAGAGATTTGGCTTAATTCGGTGGCTGAATCGCTGAATCCAAATTGAATCAGAGGACTCTTTAATTTCTCTGGATTGAATCAGAACCCTCCATATCAGTTCAGAGGGTTTCAGAAAGATTTGGAGATTAGGGCATAGACACAGCTTTAATTGTTTTTTCTACATACCTCTGGGTAGCCAGGAGCTCATGAATGTTGTGATGCTGGGGCGCATGGACTATCCCACAGGAGAGCAGGGTGCTCTCTAGCGCACTGGGCAGCAGACCCGGAAGTGGACCAGAAGCACTTCCAGTCCACTTCCAGGTCTGCTGGAGAACGCTGAGGCTCCCCCACTGTACCCTCCCGGCTCTTGGTGACTAGTGCCTCTTGGGTCTGAGTGGGGCACCATGGCCATTTGCCAATCCAGAGGTGATGTGCCCCCCCATGCAGTCCCCAGTAGACCCAGAAGTGGACTGGAAGTACTTCCGGTCCACTTCCGGATTCGCCGTCAAGCATGCAGGGGGCCCCCCCACACTCCTGTGGGATGCTCCATCCACCCCAGCATCACAGAGTTCATGAGCCACGCTGGTACCTCAAGGTATGTAGAAAAAAACATTTAAAGCTGTGTCTATGGCCAAATTGCTGATTCTCTGACTTAGCAGTGAATCTTTAGATTTAGATTTGGCTGAATTGAATTGGGGACAGTGATCCAAATCAGTCAATCAAATCACCATCCCTAATCTGGCCCAAATCAAATCAAGTAGGGCCTACATCACACACCCCTACTAAGCAACCACCAGGAGAGCCTGGAGCAGAGCTTTTCTCTGTTTGTTTGTTTGATCATTTGCTTTGTTGCACAAGCCTGCAAGCTCTGCAAAGCCTCTGAAAGATAAGAGGCAACCAGAAGGTGAAGCCTGGAAGAACCACTGGAAAACATCTAAGTGCTAACTTACTTTTTTAACTTTTTGTATTTGTTTTGCATTGCTTACAAGTCTGGGTGGCCTCTGGGTATTATTTACTAGCCTGACTGCAGCTGAGGCAAGGGCTGTGAATGATGGGTTCTTGGCCAAAGCCAGCAGCAAAAGTAAAACTGGTCAGCTCAACTAACTTCACCAAACATATCCTGCTGTGAGCTGCCCAGACTCTGCCCATAGCAGCCTACAAATTTCTACTCAAGTATCACTTCACACATTTCCCCAATTCCTTTTTAAATGGCTCTTTTCTTCCTTTTTTTTCCCCCAACAAACACAGAAGTTACTCTTTGGGGCCAAACTGATGAACATAAATTGTTTTACCACCTTCTGTTCAGGTTTTTGCAACAGAATTTCCTTTCTCTCCAGTCTCAGTGCCTACATTCTTTTCATTATCTGAATATTTCTTGCTATTTTCATCTTCAAGAAAAGGAGACATCTAAAAACTCACTTAAATAGTCTTTCATGTGCCTGAAACAAAACAGGTCTGTTAAGGAGAAATGCAAACTGGAGGAGTAGAAGAAAGGTAGGAGAGAAAACAGCAGTAACATAACGTTGGGTAGGTGAGTGGGGTACAAACCCTACTACATACTATCTAAGGACTGGAGTTGGTGGGGGGAGGATGCCTCCCCTTTCATTCCCGCCTCATCTTGCATCCTGTGCTTTCCATGCTGAGGCTGGAGGTTTGTTAATGGGAGTATGAAAATCTGATCTTGAATGTAGACATACGTCCTGTCCTTTCCTTACTAGGCTTAACCACCAGGCTTTTGATGTACAAAGTTGTGTTTTATTTCAATGATAATTATTAAGGTTCCTCCAGCCTCTAAACTCTGGAAGCTGATTTGAGGATGCTTATATTGGATTCCACCCTCTTAGGGTAGCAAGCAATACAGGTACTTTTGCAAATTGGCTGCCATAGTGAGTCCATGCAGAAGTTTCAAATGTAATTGAAAGCATAGGACCAAACTCATTGCTGGAGTAACTATGCTGAAGTCAGTGGAAGTGCAGAGGTGGAATTTGGTTGTTATGGCAGTCTGGGCCAAATTCTATCCAGTGCCTGCCTGATGAGTAAGGGAGTACAGGGTGGGAGATAGTCATAGTTCTTTTACTTTCATATGTTGTCTGTACTGGCCTTGGCAAGAGTTAGAACAGACAAGATGTTGTCCTGATTTCCACCACTTAAGTTATATTAGTCATTTAAGTTACAGGCAGTCCTCGAACTTATGACACAACTGGTTTCTGAAAACCACGTCTTAAGTTGAAATGTTGTAACCTGGAACTAATTTTTTCATAAGAAACAATATTATAAATAGGGGATTGGTTCCTGAACCAAGGCCTGATACTCTTTTTTCACTAAAAATACCCCAGAATTTTGTACTTGATCAATTATAGATGAGTAATATAGCTACATTAATGTATTTATATTGTACATTGCAATCATATTGATTTGGAAGGACTTTTTTGAGGTGACTTTGCTGGACTTCTTGAAAAGCTCTTGGTTGAACTTTTTAAAGAGTTCTTGGCTGGAGGCTTCTCAGGAGTCTTGGCTGCAGGTTTTTCTGGAGTCTTGTCTGCTTTCTTAAAGAAAGTGTCCAAGGAAGTTTGGACAGCTGTTCTCCAGGGAGATGAGCTTGTTTGCTTGTTTGCTGGCATGGCGTTGTATCGGATCAAGCGTTGCAAAGTCAAAACTGATGTCATTAAGTTGAAAGAGGGTGTCAATTTATAGAAGTTGTAAGTTCAAAAAATAACTTGAAAGGTTGTAAGTTGAGGACTGCCTGTACTGCTTAACACACCTTAGACCAGATGAGCATTAGATGCAGCAGGAAAGAACTCCATCTTATCTCCTTTTCATCTCTTCCCCTCCCTCACGTGTTACCTACGATGATGGGGTTGTGACTGGGAATGAGGCAGGGGCAGCCTTTGGCTGTGGTGTCGTACACCAACAGGGAAACTCTCTTGTGTCAGAGATACTCCCTGATGACTGTTTGTTCTCTGGTCTGTTTGTCTGAGTAGAACAAAGGGGGCTGAAAATCTTGCCCTTTATCTTCAGAAGGGCTCATAACTTATTTAATGAAAGATATCAGATTTACCCAAAGAACTTTGTCTAACTTATTCATTGCACTCATCCTGATGAACTTTCAGATTGTAGTGCTGAGTCAAATAGGTGGCCTCTTCTGGAAAGATCTCAAGACATCACTCACCATTGTAAAAATTACTGGCCAAATTCCCTTTGAGGAAACTATATTCTATTAATTTAGTATTTAATTTCAAATGGCCAAATTCCTTGTGGCTGCATAGGAGTTCTGGTGGCTGTTTTGTACTAGCAAAACATCTCCATGGTGGCTTAAAAGTTTTTGGGAAATTTCCTGGAAATAACTAAAAACATGTAAGGTATTTTTTCATAGCACTTCAGCTCTCTATTTACCTTAATAGGAGCAATGAAGTTTTACCTAAAACAGATTTTGCTTCCCTGATTTAGGATATGGACTTCCATAAATGATAGCAAATGATTTCAACTCTGCTCATGCCACCCTGAGACCTAACTTATACAGACACTTCATTTTTTCAGGACTGGACGCAACATTGGGAGAAATCAAGATAGATTGCAGCAAACAGAAGCTAGTTATCTTGAAAAATCCTGCGAATCACAGCTGTAAGCAACTGTGACCCTTAACATCTCATTTGCAGACAATGTTCAGAAAATAAAAGCATATAACACAGAGATGCTTTGTTGATCTGAATGCTGGGGAACATAGTGCTATTTTTATTTTTAAAGTTGTCATAGTAAATGCATTTCTGATTTGCAGAGACAATATTGTGACTCTAATTGTAAGCAGAACTCTGCATTCCAGGGAAGTTCACTCTTTGATTTGGAAAGTTAGAATTCAGCACTACTCTGTGTATTTGCATCTGAACCTGTAATCTTTGGCACACCATGTCACTTGCATAAGAATTCATCCAGGTTTATGATTTCAAGGAGAATAGAATCAGTGGACTGTGAGAAGAGTGAGAAAGGGGATATCATGAGGAATGAAATATATCTTAAAGGCTTGTCAAGAAGTATAACAAATGAGTGATCTAGGTTGTTTTTTAGATGATGAGCAAGTATAACGGTGTTTAAAGATGACATGCCTACCTACAGAACATGCTGTCAACTGAAAGCAAGTTTAAGGGGCTAAGGACAGACATTACAAACAAACTGGTTTAGGCGATCAGAAAATGGTTTAAACCTGTAACAGCACAGATGTTCAGTGCACATGAACCAGTTTGAAAATGGCTGAAACTGGTTTGAGATAAATCTAGTTGAATGTAGTATCAGACTTAACTGATTTGGGTCAAACCAGTTTATGCCATGTCTATCTCAGATCCCTTCCTGGTTTAAATTAAATCAGAGCCCCCTTCATCCTGATATGCTCTCTGGGCTGGGTTGCTCTCTGCAGCTCTAGCAGAGACTGCAGGTACAGTGGGGTCTGCCTGGCTTCCTCCTGCTCCCTCCCTCCCCCTCACCAGTCCCTGCTCAAGCCTTAGATAGACAACTCTCAGCTAGCAGACCGCATGCTGGCTATGGTCCAGGCTGTGAGAGACTGGACAAAGTCAGATAGCAGTGTCAGCTTAGGGCTTTTTGGATCTAATCAAGAGGTAGCTGGTAATGTCACTCCTTTCCTTCCTTGGAAAAAGTTGTTTAAAAAGAGCTTGAATTGAGAGAAGCTTTTGTTTTCTTAATGGGCTGATAAACATTGAGGTAGGGGTGATAAACACTGTGTTATCAACTTCCTGCTCAGCTGCTGACAGGGGGAACCCCTCCCCAAACAGAGCATCCTGCTGGGGCCTTGTCATGTCCCCCTCAGCTCAGCACCATGCAATGGGAAGGGAAGGCTGCTCTAATGCTTCGTCCCCCACTCTTGCGGCTTCTAACCTGAACCATTGCAGGCATGTGCCTGAATTTCTGGAATGAAAAGGGAATGTCTATCCACCTCCAAATTTGTTTAACCTTTGCAAGTTAGACTAACCTGTAAAGATTGAATCAATTCAGGCTCAGGCTTTATGAATGTCTGTCCCTAGCCAGGGAGACTAGATGGCTTGGGGCCTGGCACTAGGTTACAAGTATTTCGTTTGTTTGAATGTGGCCCAGAAGAATTCATGGAGAAAGTTATTTCTGACTACCTGTTCTATGCACAGTATGAAATGAATGGGTGGCCATAGTCAAGTTCCAGTAATGGAGAACATAACATATCACAGAGGCTATCATTAAAAGCAGCATGAACTGGCAGTTTGACCGTACCTGAATGGATACTTACTTATGTTTCACTTTTAGCCTATGAACAGAAGTTACACATTAAAACAATTTAAGTGATCGGAAACTGGTTTAAACCTCTTATGGAACAGAAGTTCAGTGCATATAAGCTGCTTTCAAAGTGACCAAAACGGGTTTAAGATCAGCTTGGTTGGATGTAGTATCAGACTTATCTGATGTAGGTCAAACTGGTTTATGGAACTTCTGTCCCAGATCTTTTCCTGGTTCAAGTTAGCTCACAGTCCCCCAGCATCCCAGGATGCTTTGCAGCCCTGGGCTATCCTGTCTGCTCCAGTGGAGCAGAGACTGCCTTGCCTCTCTGCTTCTTAGCCTGCTTCTTGCCTGTGTCCATCAGCTCATAGGGACAGGGAGACAGGGGAACAGACCCTCAGACCACCCTAGCCAGGGTCTACATAGCATGTGGGGGGAGGGAAAAGGTGGGGGCTTTACAGCCCCTAGCAGCCCTCTCATCTCCCCTTCCCAGCTGCTGATTGTTTCAGTGGCTGCCATAGGAGGGAGGGATAAGTGGTCCTCTGGGCTGTGTGCCTGCCCATGCAGCCCAGCATGGTGGCATGGGGGAGCCCCTGCCTTGGTGGGCTTCCTCCCACCCCAGTACTGGGTCCTGCAGCCCCAGGAAGCTGAGGGGAATTATTCCCCTCTGGAAGGGCAAGAGCTGCTTGCCTCAGTTTCTGTGAGCCTCAGCCAGCTTCAGGGAGCAGAGAGAAATTCTCTTGCCCCTCTGCAGCTTCTTTTGTCTTAATTGCTGCAAGTCTGAGGCAAAACTAATGCAAGGGAGCAGCTTAGGCTGAAGTTGATTCCTTGTTCCCAGTTCCTTATACTTGCTACAGTGACGGGACTGTCAGTTGGCAGCCTGACACGGTGAAGACTCTGGTCAGGGACCTCTAGGAGCATCCCCCAGTGTCACAGAGGCATGGTGTGGGGTGCCCCAAGAAGTATTTCCAGCCATAGTCCCAGCTCAAAAGCTAGTTCCTTATTCCAGCCCATATACTTAGTAGAGTGGACATGGGGAGGCTGTCAGTTCGCAGCCTGGCAGGGCCAAACTGCTTTGGGCCAGGCAGGACTGAAACAATAGGCATAGGCAGGGGACTCTGGGAGCTGTCTATGGTATGCCTCCATGGTTGGGAGCCCAGATCAGATGATGGGGCTCCTAACCACAGGGGCATACAATGCGCTTCAGCCCAAATCTGCTGCTGCTCTCAGCTTCAGGGGCCCACTGGAGTGAAAGGTTCTAATGTGCTCCTAGGCCTGGGAGCCAGGCTTGGGAGCAGTCAGAGCCCTTGGCTCCAATGGGCACCCAAAGATGGGAGTGGCAATCAGATGACTGGCACTCAGACTTGAGAGTTTATGAGAGTCATGGCTCCCATGTGCTCTGGAGACTCAGCCTGACAGCATGTTTAATGGCATGATGAGAACCAGCTATAAAGCTTTGTGTAATAACTTTGTGGCTTATTCCTTGTTTTATCATTCCATTAATTGCATTCATGTAGGGCTGGGTAACTACTTAAGATGTGACAAATTGGTTAATCATATCTTAAGTGTAATGTGTGCCAGGGCCCTTGGTGCCAGAAAATGGCAAAATAGTAATAAAAAATGTTCCACATGTAATGTAGACCATTTACATGCTTGGTTTGTATCTCATCTTAAATTGAATGTGTTGTACGTCCCCTGCTTACCTGACATGGAGCCCAGGCCCGGGTCCCTCAGCCTGTACCTCTGCTTGCCCTGCATGGGTTTGGGACACTGCAAGAAGCATGTGTGTGCTCATCTGGATGCACCCTACATGTGTTAAGCCTGGGTAAATTTTTCAGGGAGAAATCTGAACAAGTTGTGTTCTTTGCTGTCCAAACTTAAATGTGAGTGGACTGATGTGGCATCTCATTGATGCATTATGTCCTAATGGAAACATTTTCAAAAGAACTTTGTGCTCCCAGCTTTCATATCTGAAGCACGTGGAGCTAGGAGAGCTCACAACATTTAATTTAGAGTACAAACTTAAATGCATGGACACTAAAGGGATAAACACTAAAGAAAAACCTTAAATGGTCTTTCTTAGAGACAGAGAGAAATCCTTGTTTATACTTGTACTAAATAAAGTACAAAACCATCTGATCTGATATTTTTTCTTTGATAGGTATTTTAAAACTTTCATTCCCCTGGTGCCATTTTCTGAAACCACTAGGCTTCCACTTGAAAAACAAGCATAAGTCACACACTGAAGCAGGTCACAATCCTTCCAGCACTAATTGATTCTGCACTTTTGGAACTGCTCAAAGACTGGTGTTTCTTTTGCGTATACTAAAGTGCTTCTACCCCAGTTTCATTTAATTTGATGCAGCAGGGCCAGTAGAATATGCCATTGGCTTATGTGACTGACTTAATCCACCATTTTATTTCTGACTCTCAGGTCTGTGTCAATGCTCTCATGGCTTTCTTAATTTGCTTTGCATCATTCTTTACTTATCTACGTGCAGAGCTACATAAAGCTGCAAAACAGCCTATATAGAGAAGCTTGAGACCTCATGACAGATTTTGTACAATGTATGATGCCAATCAGTTGCACAGAGAAGTTAATAAGTGGAACTTGCAGACAAAGTATCTTGTCAATCCAGTTTTTAGATTTGCATAAAGCTTTTGATGTGATGCTTCAGACTGGCTCTGCAGAGCTTATTTCATTTCACTGTGTTAATCTCCTTGGAGCTGTTTATGAAATTAATAACGTTGAGGTTTGGCCCGGCATCATTGGATGAGCATAGCACCATTCTCTCATGCAGATGGATAGCTAGGCACTGTGAAATACTATAATTCTTTTGTTTTGCTGGAAATATGTGCAATAAATTGGTTCTTTACCCTGTTTCTTGATAGCTAGTGTTACGCTCCAGAATAATTGTCACTAAACCATACAGTATCTAATCCATCCTTTTTGGGAGGCTCATAAGTTAGCACTCCTTTCACTTGTTTCAGACAAACTGTCCCTTTCTCATTTGCTTTCGGTGTCTCTTTGCTACCAAGGGGTACTGCAACTAACACCAGCTCAGTTATGTAATCCTGCTTTATGCTGAGAGAAGAATGTGGTTGCTTAGAACAGAGTTGGTGAAGATAACATGAAAGTCACTTGAAACTTCTTCAGTCCCTGTGGCAGTGAGATGTCCCCACAGGCTGTCAAAGGGGAGGGGGCAGTCCCTGCAGGCCCCAAGCCACACAAGCAAGCCCCTCTCTGGGGAAACTTGCCTCTGGGAGCACAGCCAGAGCTGTGAGAGCCAGAGCCCGCATCCATGGATTTGGTCACTTGGTCATAGAAGGCGACCAGGTTGGTTTGACAGGACCTGCCCTTAACAAACCTGTGCTGGTTGCCCTTCAGCATAAAGTCTCCTGCCGGTCCCTCACAGATATGAGACTTGAGAATTTTCTCAAAG
>JAGPOW010003648.1:23733691-23747271 GCA_030014935.1 Caiman crocodilus | reverse complement strand
GAGGTGAGACTGACAGGCCTGTAGTTCTCCGGGTCCTCTTTCCTCCCCTTCTTAAAGATGGGAACCACGTTGGCCACCTTCCAGTCCTCTGGCACTTGTCCAGAGCTCCAAGAGCACTCATATAACCGAGCCAAGGGCTCAGGAAACACCACCAGGTATGCTAGTCAGGGAAAGATGGAGGCCAATACCCCAATGATGCCAGAATACAACAGGAGATCAAAAAAATGTGAAAACAGGGAATTATCCAGCCATCTTGAAGCCCTTGGTGTAGCCTCATTGTACTGGTGGTCAAACCAGATGGCATATTATCCCCACCTGAGCTCTATGATCAGAGACAGTCCTAGCAGTAGGCAGCTTCTGGGGAAGGGGCCTGTTCTCCCACCCCTGCTGCCAGATTATTTGAGCAATATGTGTTGCTGGTCAGGTGTCTAACTGTGTGCTACTGTGCAGTAGCTACTGTATGATAAATTTATTACCTGTATTTACAGGTAGTAGAAAACCATGCAGTAGACTAATCTACTGCACAGCAGCTCATGACCATGGGTACATAGTGATGCTTTACTGTGCAGGAGATTAGTCTACTGTGCAGTAAAGTATCTTATGTAAACACACACACTGTCCTGCTTGTCATCAATTCATGATCTCCTTCCTAGGGTTCTGGCTTATTCTAATGTCCATCACAGTGCAGTTTTACTGATCCCATATTTGTACTTTCCCTAGTCCAGCACAAGCTCTGCTCTTAATATTATCTTGCTGCTGCTGTACCCATCCAGTACTCATTCTGCCTTAGCTTCCCCTTCTTCTTCTCTACAGAGTTTAAGGGTGTGAACAATTGGAGACCTTTCAAAAGGACAGCACTTGGTCCATTCTAATTGTTGTGTGTGAATGAACCGAGAACAATTCAAATGCTGCAAACCCACTTCAACTTTAAAGCTCCTTCATCCAAGATTAAGGTTGGCTTAAGTTTGCTGTGTTTGAATTGTGTTCCATGTTTGAATTGTGTGATAATAATTGGGACATACCAGCTGTTGCCCTTTTGAAAGGGCTCCAAGCATTCATCTTTCCATATCCTGACACAGGAAGTCAGGGCAAAACTTCTTTTCATGTCTCCATCCATTTGCTAGTTGGCATGGTAAGGCTGTAACTGAAGCCTTGATCTAGACCAGAATGCTTACATGAAATTTCCAGTACAGGCCTGTAGGGACAGGAAGTTTAGATAAAGAGGCCATATTTTGTTCTCACATCCATGAATGTTTGAATCCATAGTAACTCTGCTGACTTCATCAGAATTGCTTTAGATTTATCCTGATATGAACTGAAAGAATTTGTCCCCCTAAACTTCTTGGTGCTTGCATGAAAATAACTCTTTTGGTCTTCTTTCAGGAGAGCTAAGGACACTTTTTAAGGGCATTTAAGTACCTAAGATACCTACATACTTTAAAAATTTGGCTTTAACTCCCCCTCATCTCATATCTTTATTTGTCTTCTGCCTCTATCAAAATAGAATAGAATCCTTTAATTGTATTAAGTAGATAGCTTATTGTTCCAGTTTAAGCAGATAGCAGCCATCCCAAATAAATGGTTGTTCTGATTTAAGATAACAGATCATTAAAAATGTGCTGAAACGATTTTAAGAAACAGAATACAGGGCAAAACTGATATTAGTTGCATTTTATTTTTATTTAAACCTTATGTCTGAGTTTTAAAAAAGTAAAAATTAAGGAAAACAGAGTTTAGCAATAGCTTCCCAGTTAGGAGTATCCTAATTAAAAGGAATATGGTATATAGAAAACTACAGCTTTAATAGAATAATTGACCTTGAAGTAGGCTTAAGGCAAAGAAAGAGATTATTAAGAATTCACTCCTAACACTGTTTTGGATCATCATTAGATTTTTGTGCAAAATTTAAATGGAAACAGTTTAAAAATGAGGTAATTATGGGCATTCTTAGCATTACATTAAAAGTTTCCAGATTCTGATTTAAAGACAAAAGTTTAAGTCTTGCCCGGCCAACTAGGGCATTTAACTGCACAGCTCCCATTCACTCAAATAAATTCATAGACAAGGCTGAGGTTGGCCTGTAGGTGAAACTTCGAGGGCACAGCCATTCTTTCTTCCCACTCCAGTTTCACTCCTGGCCAGTCCCAACCTTCTCAGTCCCTTCCAGAAGCTCTGTGATAATTGCTGTAGCTTTGGCTCTAAGGGAAGTAGAGACCCCAGCCTGAGAACATCTGCTCACCCTCAGTCAAAGCAGATTTCCTCTGCCTGTGGCCACACCTCCCACAACTAAACACTGGGCCAGATGATCTTCAGGATTTATCTTGCTGCAAAGATGGTACCCTTTGCAGGATGGGAGATTGCCCAAGATTTAGCCCATGATTTACAATTCTATAAAGTTATTTTAAGTGGCAGGAACCCAGTTCTTTCTGTACACTGAGTTTCAAGATCCATTTAACTTAGATAGTTAGCAAATTGCTTCACGTGAAGCTCTATATTCTGTTTCGTCATGGCTCAGGCAAAGGTCAGGTGGGATTCTAGCTCTGGAAAGTTTTGGGGAGCCATGAGGTGGAATTCCCTGCAGAAGAAGAACATGGTTGGACTCAAAGTGTATTAGTTGATGGGAGCATATCAGCTTGGCACAAGGTGACCGGTGGTGTCCCTCTGGGCTCAGTGCTTGGGCAAGTACTCTTCAACATCAGATGTGGACTGGCAAAGTTTGCAGACTGGTCACACTGGAGGACAGGCTGGGGATACAGGCTGACCTGGACAAGTTCCCAAAGTGGGCAGACAAAAACCTGACAGCATTTAGCACAGAGAAGTGCAGAGTGCTCCACCTTGGGAGGAAGAACCACCATCATCCTTATAGGCTTGGCAGTCCTACACTCATTAGCACCATGACTGAAATGGACTTGGAGGTCTCGATTGACCATAAGATGAACATGAGCTACCAGTGCAATGCTGTAGCTGGCAAAGCAAACCAAATTCTGGCATGCATCCACCAATGAATCTCAAGCAAAACCAGGGATGTCATCTTTTTGCTCTGCTTGGCCTTAGTGGGGCCACAGCTGTGGTACTGCATCCAGTTTTGGGACATGGATAAGCTTGAGAGAGTCCAGAGGAGAGCACCCACATGATCAAACACCAAGAGAGCAAGCCTTATGAGGAGAGGCTGAGGGACATGAGACTCTTCAGCCTGGGAAAGAGAAGGCTCAGGGGATATTTGGTGGCATCCTATAAATATATAAGGAGGTGCACCAGGGCCTGGGAGATAAGTTGTTCACCAGGGCTCCCCAAGGGATAACTAGATCTAACAGCCACAAACTTCTGGAAGTCTGATTCAGACTAGACTTAAGGAAAAACTGCTTTACAGTCTGAGTGTCCAGGGCCTGGAACAGACCACCTCCAGAGGTGATGCAAGCACCTAGTCTGGACTCTTTCCAAAGGCATTTGGATGCATATCTTGCTGAGATCATTTGACCTCAGCAGACTTCCTGCCTATGGCAGGGGGACTGGACTCAATGATCTCATGAGGTCCCTTCCAGTCTCTAATGTCTATGAAGCTTATGGTGTCTGAAATTAGATGGGAAGGCTTCTTATCCTGGTGACCTATCATTGGTGAACCAAGTTGGAGAAACAAGCTGAGGTCCACAACGTTGTTTAGGAATGGGAACACTACATCTGCTCACACAGGGGTTTTGAAACATCTTCTGCCTCTCCCTGAGACACTAACCTAATGTATTTATCTCCTTATTGTTTGTTCCTTTGCATCTATCCTGGGAAGAGCATATAATAACCACAGACATTGAAAACAACATACAACAAAATTAAAAACACTGCTTAACTGATTAGCCTTTTTCTCTTCACTCCATACAGGCCCAGGCCTGCATTCCAGTGATAAGCTGAGATGCTGAGATATCACTTGCATGGTGTGAGTAATGGCATTGCAACAGCGGGGCATGGATAGTTGTGCCAAAGATGGACATCATGGCAAAAACATGACAGGTGAGTTATTTAGAAGTATGTTGCAGGACATACTCACCAGGGAAGTATTACACATGTTCACCTGGGCACCCTATGTCCAAAGAGGGCTGACCAGCCATAAATTCATTTGTTGTTCATCTTCAAGGAGAGCTTTACCTGTTAGTCATAATGCTGCGTTGACAGTTCTGCAGCTGGACCAAGTCATTTTGATGTCTCATTACTGATTCAATAGCATAAACTGGGAACAGAAAATAAAGCCACTTGGCTGGCGTTTCAAAATTTTCCATCAAGCTCACAGGCTCTGAAATTCCAGCAGTTAAAGCAAAATCGGATGTTCTATATGGAAGTAGATTGTACTACATCTGTTTAAATTTTTGAGAGCAACCAGAGGGGTGGCAAGAGGAAGAGATACTGATACTCATTAAAAGGAGGAAGAAGGAGGTATTCAGCAGAAATCACATTTCATTCTTCCAGGTTTGTTACATTGGGACTCAACTGAATAGCACTGCACAATCAAAGGCTCTGCAGACATCATTTGCTCAAAACACCACTTCCCTGTTTAATGACTGGTTGTTGAATGCTTTGTATATCCAGCATTTTCTTTTTCCTATTTTTGAGAGTAACATTCTGGTGTTCAAACTATTTTGCTTTTATCAGCGCTATAATATCGCAAGTCCAAATGACTGTAATTGAAGATTCTTTTCTGATACCAGCCAACAACCGCAAAAGAACAAAATATTTGATTGCATTTTGTGCTTCTGCTTATAGCAAGGAAGCAGAAAAGGTACTGCTCCAGCATCAGCTATTGAAGATGCAAGAAATGTCTTTTTCTTCTTTCCTATGGTCCCATTTTGGTTAGCTTTGTGTGATTATCAGTTTTAAAAAAAACCCACATCTGCTGCTTTTTTCCAGGCTTTTCAATCTGGTGCCTCTTTTTGAAAGTTTCATAACCTATGTCTGAAGTAAACGAAGAGTACTTTAAGTAATATGTTTACAGAGCAGCGAAACTACCTTGTACATTTAATTTATGACAGAGTGCAATATTGGAAGCAAAATGTACCTAAGAAAGAGAGCTGTTTTTGGTGTCAGTGGGGAAATCGCTTCTATTGCACCATCTTCAGGATGCAATTATATTGCTTTTTATTGCTGCCATATTCTAAACTAAGGAACCCGGTGTTGCAGTGGGTTACTATAGTACCCAAACTGTCAGAGCGTGGAGCTGTGCTATAAAGAGAATTCAATTTTGTACTAGCGCATGGGCCAGGGTTTACTTTCACAAGCTTCTATGCAGGGTGGCCTACAGTTTTTACTCAAGTGCGTAGCAGTTAGTATCTAAAAACCTAGGCACTAATTTAGAAATTCATCTCTACTCCAGAGGAATAGCTCTCAAGTCCATTCTGTGCAATGAAAGGATAAACTCATGTTTAAATGCATGCTTATAGTTAAGCATATGTTAAACTTCCTCAGCTTTCTTGAATCAGGCTTGTAAGCTGTCAAAAAAGCATACTTGTCCCATGTAGGCTAACCATTTTAATGGACTGGTAGCTGAATATTGTAGTCTTTGGTTTTCTTGCTTGGTTGTTTGCTTTAAAACAAATGTCCATCAGTGATACTATTCAATTTTAACTCAGAATTCATCCTTGTTAGCAAAAGTATAAAACATAGCATACATTGCACCCTTCCAATGAAAAAAGTAGTGCACATTAGTGTTTCTGTGCAGTTATAGAACTATACAGATAGGAAACATTAAAGGAAATGCCCAGAGATGGGCAAAGAGGGGAAAAAGTTCACTGGCCACAGAAGAAAAGAATCAATGACTTAATACACATTCTGCTGTTTCCACAGGCTTAGTGAAAAATAAAGGGTGAACTCCAGGCCCTGCTGAAGTCAATGGGAGTCTGGTGATTGATCAACTTTCCCAGTGGCCTGGTTTTCATCGAGATTTTGACTGGTTTACCTGTGGAACCTGACGAGCCAACACAACAAAGCTGTGTTCTGGTCCCTGCTTGTGCATCATCAAATCAGGACATTTAACTATGTGCCAAGTGCAGGGTCAGATTTTTTTATTGCTGTTAACCCCCTGTTCAGCCAGAGCACAAGCAACGGGGCTGCAAAGGTATAAGTAAAGAGACTGAATTTGGCTCACAAATGTTTATTTATTACTGATGACAACACTGGGTAAAAAAGCACCAAGGCAGACAGGTAGAGTAAACCTCTGAGCAAACCTGTAATATGGCACCAGAGGGACACAATAACATGCTTCTCAGTCACCTTTCTGGGTAGAACTGCATTTTAATTAATGTACCACAGTCTTCTTGCTGATCAAATAACTTGCAGTTAGAAGTCTGGTTTCATGTATATAGCAGAAATGCTGGAACTATAGAACTAGAAAGGTTTGGGGACCTTTGGGTGGGGAGAGGGGAACAGGAATAAGGGAGTTGGGAGCTGTGCATTATGTATCAAAATGAATAATTAGAAAAGAATGCATATGGCTTCATTGTATAGGAAATATAGATGAATTGTGTATTGCAGTTTACAAGAATGCCAGTCTCTTCATAGTTGTGTGTGTTCCTTTGGCATGCACAAAGTTTATCTTGTGCCTTACGTATTTAATTAAATGTGAATTCATTGCTCTGAACCTTAGCACTTAGTGCAAAAAAATGTGGCTGAGCTTGTGTTAATGAATGAATAATCTGTGGTTTCAGCAGAGTCAGAGATGCATGATATTACAGAGCCTAAAGCTATGGTGTCTGATTTACTAACTGAACTGGACTTCAGATATGAGACCCTTTAATTAATCTTCCTGAACTAGTGCCTTAATTCCTGTCTGCAGTTGAAATGGATTTGCCTGGGCAGAAGTGTAGCTGAAAGTGAATAAGTACCATCCTTGTTCTGCTTCTTGCACAGTCTCTTGTCACGGTCTCTGGTTTTAGTTTTCATCTTTGTATGTGCAAGCAGGAAACGGTGCTGTTGGCTAATGGAAAATCTTCGTTGACATGAAGCTCAGAGGTCTGTAATTGGACAGTAAGGCACACAGTCCCCTCTGGAACAGAGAAACATAAAGATATGATCTGTTTACCTGTTAGAGGACTGAATGTGGCTGCTGCATTACCAACAACAAAGTTTATTGTGCTGTTGTATGAAGGTGAGAGGACTAGTGAGGAAAAGTACAGAAAAGCTCTTTTCCTTTCACAGACTTATTCTACCCTGAATTCTTCTACTGTCCTTTTGTATTTTTCTCATAAAAGAGAAATCAGAGGAGAAAGAGAGGACTACATAGCTTAAGAAAGGTGTTAGAAAATCTCTTACTTTGCTTCTAGCAATGATGTTAGCTATAAGTTTGACAGTGGTTGTAGGAATGAAGACAGATGAGGCTTACTGGAATAATGACAAATAAACAAATAAATGCATCACGTTTCTGCTGGTAACATATTTCTCATTAATCTAGCCACAGACCCACTTTTAAGCACTAACACATGGAACCACTAAAACATGATCTTTCCTGTTGCCAGAAGTTGACTTCCAGTTAGTTGAAGAATTTACGTTCTCCATGTCCCCATACTTGCCAAATGTCAGAAACTTTTCTTAGAAGATATTTAGGTAATATTTTTATCCTTAGCTCCATTACCAGTCTATGTTATGTCAGAATCCTGGCCTCCCAGCTCCTCAGCACCGCTACCTCGTTCTTCTATTTTATTGAAATGTTGTTGCCTTTTAGACGCCACGCTTGTAAAATGGAAAGCTTGGCTGTTTTACTGAACCTCTTGCTAACAATTGGCCTTGATATTCAGTCTTCCCTCCCAGAGCTGAAAACTGTTTCACTGCTGCAAGAAAACATGAATGTATATGTTTTAACAACAGTACTAAGGATGTTAAGACTTTTTTATGATTATAATTTTTTATCTTTCTTGCTAGAGCGATACAATATGGACTCCCCAAAGGCTATGTTTTAACAATAGCTGTATAATAGAAGGTGCACACTAAGGATAATTATGTCAGCACAGACCTGTAGCAACCACCATAGATTAAAGCAACCCATGAATTAATTTCACCTGCCATTCTGAGTCCTTCAGCTTGATCCATATCATATAAAGTCACTTATTTAATCTGAACTCGATTCTTCGCTTTTTATCATTTTGTTGATGGTCTATCAAACAAGACAAGAGAAAGCTGGATCTGGGCACTGCACTTCAAAAAAGATGTGGAGAATCTTGAAAGTGTCCAGAGAGGGGCCACAAGAATGATTAAGGGTCTGGAGGACAAACCTTATGAGGAAAGACTAAGGGACCTGGGACTGTTCAGCCTGGGGAAGAGAAGACTGAGTGGGGACTTAGTGGCCATCAATAAGTAGGTAAGGGGTGAATATTGAGAGCTGGGAGAAAAAACTATTCACTGTGGTGCCCCAGGGGAAGGACAAGGAGCAATAGCTAGAAACTGTTAGAAGATGATTTCAGGTTGGATATAAGGAAGAACTTCTTTACGGTAAGGGTGACCAGAATCTGGAATAGACTTCCCAAGGAGCTGATGCAGTTCCCAACCATTGAAGTCTTCAAGAGGAGACTGGACAGACACCTTGCTGAGATCATTTCATTTCAGCAGTATTTCTGCCGACAGCAGGGGGGATGGACTCGATGATCTTTTGACATCCCTTCCAGCCTTCATTTCTATGATTAAGACATTAATGAAATGACCTGTTAGCACACTCACTCACCTAAAAGTTGTTACCATCTGAGTGAGGAGATAATGTTAAACCATCTTATGATACATACCCTCTATTTCTATGTTTCCAGGTATACACTTTGCTGCTATTATGTACTAGAGATCAACTTTAATTATGCTCCCATAAAGAATATTAGCCTTCCAGAACCCTATTTGCCAAACTGTTTACTCTCAAGACACTCCTCACTACTCTTCTAAACTTTTCTATTGAACATTTCCTTTCGTTACCCCATACCTTTATAATGGTACGGGGTAATGAATGTCTGGGGTGGGTTGAACTTTGGATACATATAATACATTTTTAAAATGTATACGAGGAAGGAAAATTTATTGTGAGGTTGTTGCTGGCCAGAAAAAAACTGTTCCCTTCGTGTTGCATCTTTTATAGAGATGCGGCAAAGTGTTTGGGCTCAGGTTCACATAAACCTGTTAAAGTCATTCTCCATTTCAATATGCTCTTAAAAACATTGGGGTAAATTCTGCCTTTAACTATACACTTGAAAAATTAGTTAAATCCAAGGAGATTGTAAGTATGTTACCGAGCATGCAATTTGGCCTAATGAGTCATTACAGAAATGTAATAGATTTTCCTTCCAGGTGATCCTGGAAAAGGAACTTTTTTCTTCCTGTGTTCATTAACAAACTGTTTTTCCCACATGGAGACTTCTTTAAAGGCTGTGGATCCCCCTGCCCATACTTTCATAGCTTCTTACCTTGTAGTTGCACAAACCTCTGCTTGTCCTTTAGTTAGCTGGGTTACCATTTGTATTGAGCGATTTGTTACTCCATTCTTTTTATGTGCCACTAGTCAGTTCTTCAATAAATCTGAGAAGATGTTTTTCCCTTGTGATTGGAAGGGAATCTGGAATCCAATGTTTGTAGCTGACTTGTCACAGCCAGTGAATTCATTAAGACAGTTAGACCTGTATGAAAGGTCAGGAACAGTAACCTTTTCAGCTTTACCACTCCTTAATCTCATTAGCTACCTTGAAAAAAAGTTGCAGTATCTCTTTTGGGGAACAGAGCTTTGTTATAGCATCTGGCTAAAAATAGCAGTTAAATCAGCTGCTGAGCATCTGTAGCAACTTCCCCAAGGACATGATGGTTTTGCTCAATTTCTTGAGCATAAGCTTTGAGGTTTTTCAGAGTGTTTGTGTTGGTAGAGTTGGGGGGCGGGGGGGGGAGTTTATAGGCAGGCAGTCAAAATCTATACTCTTCAAGATCTCTGCATGTTATTTCTAGAAGCACCACTTCAAAGCTGACATCACTGTTGTCATTTGATGAGCATTGTTTGATACGATGGTGGGTCATACCCAGAAAACTCAGTATAGTTTCTAAGGCAAATGATACTTGGGTGGGTGGAGTGATAGAATTGCTGAAAAGATATTTATTATTTCCTAAATTAGGTTTTAAAGGGCAAAATGCCTGCATCCGAGGGTTGGGTTCAGAATATGACAGCTTGAAGGTATTTTGTGTTTACAGGGTATGCATCTTGGAACGAGAAAAATCTGAAGTCAGAAGCAGATGTGTTTCTTAAGACAAGATTCTGTTTATGAGAAGCTTCATCAAGTTTTTAGAATATTTACAGTTTAGAATTGTTCCGTAGGACTCATCTGACAAAATGCATTTTCCACAAACCTAATATTTTTGCTACATGATTTTTTAAAATTAATTTTCTGATTTCCTCTTGCACTCCCATTGGCAAAATCAAAACAAAATATTTCATGTTGTTTCCACTCAAGTTGGAGTGTAATTGGAATATTTTGGTTTTTGAACTGATTTGAGTTAGTTCAACAAAAACTTAAACAGCATTTTCCTACCAGTGTATTGTCTTATAGCAGTTTTAGTACTGGCCATTGCACACTCCTATGAGCTATCTTCACTGACAGACTATTTGTCCTATAAAGCAATTCATTAACTAGCCCGCATAGTGCAGCACTGGAGTCACAAGAGTTTAGGTGCATTGTAAGTGGATGGAGTATTCTGTCCAACATAGGTTTCTGTACCATCTTCATCACTGTAGCATCTGAGTACTGTATGACTTATCTATCCCATGACGCCTGTTTGCAATCCCCTCCTCTCCTCAAGGAGATGGCTCTTTATGCAGTGGATCACATTGTTTTGGGGTTTTTTTGTAGCATTTTTAGGTCGAGGTTCTGTTTTCAAATGTATACATTGCTATGTGCTTTTTTATTTTTAGGCTGAGCCTGTGCTGGTAAAATATGCCTTGCTCTTGCAACAGATAGGAACCATCACAGGCCTCACTAACTGAGAGAAACTTAGACTGGTTCCTGAGAGACTTCTTGTTCACAGTGACAATATTTATCCTTATGAGTGAGACTTCCATTGACCCTATTGTGTCTGAAGAGTAGCATAGCTGGCCAGGTTTTCATTCTGGAACTTTCGGATGGAACTTTTTCATCTTTTAGATGTTGGACACAGGGCAATGAGTGCTGGGAACAGAGGGATCAAGGCCTTGAACTTGACTACATGTTTTATGGGAAGCACATGTAGGGAATGGAGAACAGGTCTGATGTACTCATAGTAGCTAGTGTTGCTGAGGAGATGATGCACTGCAGCATTCAGTACTAATCATTAGAGTTCAGAGCTTAAGTCTTCATGTCTAGGTATGTTGTGCTGCTCTGGTCCAGCCCGAAGATGATGAAGACACAAATAGCTGGTGGGTAGGTCATTATTGGCTAAAAAGGGGATGGAGTCTCTTGGCTAACAAACTGCCAGAAAGCATTACTTTTTAATATTACTGAGGGAGAAGAGCATGAAGTAGTGCAGGTCCACTCCTGTGGACTAATATGCATAGCTATAAGTATGCATCTTCTGCCAAAGGAAACCACAGTAGGGTTGAAAATTCTTGAAGATGCTTTCTTTCTGCCTACCAGCATAATTTCTTTCTTTCTCAGATTCAACTTTAAATGGCTGCTGCTCATCCCTGAGCTGCAGTTGTGCCAGTTATGGTATGGAAGGATAAGTAGATCTGTTTATCTTTTTTTCAGATCATCAGGGCCTGATGAGAGAGATTGACTGAAACAACTGCAGAGCCATTGGCTTATTAACCTTGAGAGCTCATGGATGGACCTCAGGTAAAAACTTGGAAGACAGTAAAGGGGCAAAAAGTGCCCATCTTTTTTAAAAACAGAGAAAGGGAACCAGATAATTGCAAACTGGCCAGTCTAACTTCAAGAGATATATCAGAACATATCAAACAATTAATTTATAGCCATCTAGTAGATAACAAGGGGATAAATAACAGTCAACATGGATTTGTCAAGAGCTAATCATTCCTAATCGACTTAACTGCCTTCTGTGAAAGGGTGATAGGGTTTGTGGCAACTAGGAGAGCAGTGGATGTGGTATAATTTGACTTCAGTGAGGCTTTTGACACTTTCTCCCATGACATTCTCAAAAGTCAGCAAAGGAAATATATTATATATGAACCTGCTATAAAGTGGGTTGCATAATTGTATTTAAAGGATAATTATCTATGGCTTAATGTTAAAGTTGGAAGAGGTATTGTATCAAGTGGGGTTCCTCAGAGGTCTGTCCTGGGTCCAGTAATGTTCTATATCATCATTAATTACATAGAAGATGGAACTGAGCATGTGATTTATTAAGCTTATAGATGATATTCAGCTGGATTGGGTTGCAGACAAAATTATGATTTCAAAATGAACTTGATAATCTGGGAAAATGTTTGGAATTTAAATATAATAATATTCAATAAGAGCAAAAGGAAACTACTACACTTAATATGCAACAACCAAAAGCATGAATACCAAACAGAGAGCAAGCCAAGATGCAGTACTGAAATAAAAGGATCTTAGGCTTGTAGGGTGCTGACCATTGTATCAACAATATAATATTGCAAAATAAGCTAATAGCCTGCTGTGATGCTTTGAAGAGAGTGTGATATGCAAGTCATGGGGAAGTAATTCTTCTCTCCTTAGGATCTGTAGGGTTGTGTCCAGTTTGGGCACCTAAGTTTCACACCTTAAGGAGAATGTGGATAAATGGGAAAGAGTTCAGAGGAGAGCAACGAAAATTACTGCAGCTCTGTCATATGATTCATACAAAAGATGGGAAGAAATGGGAGCATTTGGTCTGGAGAAAAGATTTGATAGCTGACTTCAAATACAAAAGGTTGTTTTTTAAATAAAAAAGATGGTGATCAAGTGTGCTGTGTTCATCAGGGACAGGACAAGAAGTAATGTGCTTCAATTGGAACAAGAGACTTTTAAATTGGAGATTAGGAAGAGCTTTTCAACTGAAATTGGTTGAGCACTGGAACAGGTTACCAAGAAATATGGTAGAATCTCTGTCCTTGGACATTTTTAGTGCTGGTTAGACAACCATTTGTCTGGGATGGTTTAGATATGGATAGCCCTGCCTTGAATAGAGCGCTGGACTTATAACCCCCCCAATGTCCCTTCTTGCTCTTTCTATAATATTTAAATTCTTGGGCTTGACCCAGCTGAATAGTTCATCTAGTGGTTGCATATAGATTCTACACATTCAACAAATTCCTGTCCTGGGTCCAGTGTAGGGGAAGGATCATGTCTAGCAGAGGAACAGAACTACTATGCTCCAGGTATTGCTGGCTGCTGGAGCTAGTCAGGCTAACCTGATGTAAAAACGTATCTTTGTCCCTGTTTTCTTAGATCACCACAGAGTTTTTAATTACTAGAGATTATAGATTCATAGATGTTAGGGTCAGAAGGGACCTCAATAGATCATCGAGTCTGACCCCTTGCATAGGCAGGAAAGAGTGCTGGTTTCAGATGACCCCAGCCAGATGCCTATCTAACCTCCTCTTGAAGACCCCCAGGGTAGGGGAGAGCACCACCTCCCTTGGGAGCCCATTCCAG
>JAGPOW010003648.1:23708602-23733591 GCA_030014935.1 Caiman crocodilus | reverse complement strand
TAGCTGTGCAGATGACCTTGTCACACTGATGCCTCATGTTCATCTTAGAGTCCACTAGGACTTCAAGATCCCTTTCTGCTTCCGTGCTGCCAAGCAGGTTATTTCCTAAGCAGTAGCTCTGCTGGACATTTGTCCTCCCCAGGTGCAGCACCTTGCATTTCTCCTTGTTAAATTGCATTCTGTTGTTTTCTGCCCATTTGTCCAACCTGTCCAGGTCTGCCTGTAGTTGCTCCCTGCCCTCTGGCATGTCTACTTCTCCCCACAGTTTTATATCATCCACAAACTTGGACAGAGTACAATTCACTCCCTTATCCAAGTCACTGATGAAGACATTGAAATGTATCGGTCCAAGGACCAAGCCCTGCAGGACGCCACTGCCCACGTCCTTCCAGGCTGATACTGACCCATCCACTACCACTCTCTGGGTACAACCCTCTAGCCAGTTTGCCACCCACCGACTGTGTAATCATCCAAGTCACAGCTTCTTAATTTGCTCACCAGTATGGGGTGGCATACTGTAATGAAGGCCTTCCTGATGTCTAAGTAAATTATATCTACCCCTACTCCTGTGTCCAGGTGTTTTGTAACCTGGTCATAAACAGAGATTAGATTAGTCAGGCATGATCTACCTGCTATGAACCCATGCTGGTTTCCCCTCAGCATAATATTTCCTGCTGGGCTCTCATATATATGAGCCTCAACAACCTTTTCAAAGACTACCAGGGATGGAGGTGAGACGGATTGGCCTGTAATTGCTTGGATCTTCCTTCCTCCTTCTTGAGACTAGGGACCACGTTGGCCCTTTTCCAGTCCTCTGGGACCTGGCCTGTGCACCAAGAGTGCTCAAATATTCTTGCCAGTGGCTGCTCAATGATGTCAGCCAGTGCCTTCAGTACCCTCAGATGGAGCTCATCAGGGCCTGCCCACTTAAATGCACCCTGCCCTCAGCTTTACATTTAATTCAAAGCTTAACTGCTTTGGTTCTTGTGCAGGCACTTACATTGGTGTAAGGTGAGTGGCATTTCAAAACCAGTTTGCAGAGATGTGAATTATTGTACTAATTTCTTCATCCACCACCCCCAACAGCACAATCCTATTTCTCACTACTTTGGGGAAATGATTCAGGAAAGCTACCAGTGAAACACTACTCCTACTGTCAATAGCACCCTGGGGCTCTTTGCCTTCAAGGTCTTTCCCTTCATTTCAGTGGGAGTTGCTCATGTTCTTCAGATTCGGGTCTGAGAGCATTAAGCAACTGGGGTCAAACCTCAAGTACCCACCAGATATGATTCTATTTAGCTTGTCTGATTTTGAATTGGGATGAGTGCAGATAGACAGGCTCACATGTGACTCTTTGAAACGGAATTCCAGAATGTCAGCCTAGGACCAGTACAGAAAAAGAGAGCGAGTGTTGAAAAATTAGGGTTTTCTATTTTTATTGTTGTACATTTGACAAGTACTTTAAAGCAAGAGACCTACAGTTCTGGGCAAAACAATTACACTATAGACTTTAGCTTGTGGGATTTTTACACAGAAACTCTCTCAGAATCCTTTCCCATTCTGAAAAGGATAAAACTCTCTGTATAACATGGTTTGGGATTCACGTTTTAACCAGGTGCAAGGCTTTGAAAATATGGTCTTAATATTGAAAGAATATATTGGCTGTGGTTTTCAGGAGTGCTTCTATGCTTGGCTTCACTGCTTGAAAACTCAATTGGTTTAAAAATGTAAACATACGGACTACTTTAAGTTCTCAGTTTAGATTTCCTTGGACAAAAAATCATGCCATGAAAGTGGGAAGGATGAAATAAGTGGGTGACAAAAGCTGATGGAAAGCTGCAAGAGCTTATTTTAATTCCTCTTTCACTTTATATTATCTAGATTTTCCAAATATGCGCACCTTACTGTATTGTAGCATTATTAATATGTAAGAGCCCATCAGCAATAAATGATCTGTATATCTCAGCAGTCTGATGACCATTAGCAAACCTCATAGAATTTTCTCCATTTTATAATTTTAAATTACTTTCTCTCTCTCTCTCTTTCTCTCTCTCTCATTTGATTGGTTAGCCCCATAGCCCCAATTGCTAGTTTTTTTTTCTTTTAATCATAAAAGGCTCACCTATCCCTTCCTGCCTTTCTTTGCTTCTGAAAACCAGCAGCAGAAAAAAAATGGCTTCATACAGCTCAGACACTATTTTCTGCATGCTGTGATTCCTTGCCTGACATGTATGTTACTAGTTTGGTGTATTATCCTTTCAGAGTTATACAATTTGAAACCTGCTCCCAAACCTTTGTTTCTTTAAGCAGGGCAAAAAGCAGTTTTTCAAAGCAAACCCATCCCTTTTACCTTTATTATATCTTCTTACATGGAAAAGACTTAACAACATTTGCATGTTAAGTATTCTTGACATTTAAAAAACCCCCCCAAAACCAAAAACTGATGTAGTGCTAATGCTATCAAAATGGTGTCCAGGGAAGAGACAAGTATATAGGCATGATGAGATCAGGCAGAAATTGCAAGAAACACTGTAGGGCTGGTTCTGCATTGCTATGCACTCAGGGGCATGGGACCATGATTGCCACCTGAGATTGCTGCAGTTCACATAAGGCTTTAAAAGTTTCTTTTACTCTCCTTCCCTTGTGAATTAGTCAAAGTCCTGGTCATTCCTAGCATGAGTAACCTCAGAGTTGTTGCAACTTATGTTGGCCATGACCCAAAGGGGCAAAAATTGCTGGAGGATAGAGATTCCCCTCTTTTGCTGTGTGCAGTGGTAGTCCTAAATCATCGAAGGTCTCTGTTCCTCCAAAAGAAATTCTATGGGATCTCTTTCTGCTGGCTCTTTCGTTGCTTTATGCTGTCAGAGCAGTGCAAACAAAATAATCGGGCTAGGATCTGGCTCAGGATCATAAGCTTTAAAGATACAGGTCTTTTATGTCTGATAAAGCAGTCTCTCCATGTGGTGTCAGTAAAGCCAACAGCCTATTTTGTAAGCCAACCAGATATGGGCAGCATAATGAATATATGATCAGGCCTGACATTTCATCCAGGAGAGGACAAAGCTGTGCGGAAAGCCTAGCTATATCGAGTACCTTATAGCGCCAGCCAGAGCCAGCTCCTGAGGCAGAAGCCCATCCTCCTGGCTTGTGAACAGGGTGTGTGGGTGTGGGGGAAGGGGGGGAAGCTTCATCTCATTCCAGTAATCAACCAGATGATGATGAACAGTCTTTCTCTTGCCAGTGTTCAGCATATGAGCCTGTGTTGCAAAAGGCACGCACAAATCACCCACTAAGGTCAGTGATGACAGCACTTGCCTGCTTAAGGGGTGCATCAGCTTTCAGCTGCTCATTTCTCCAAACAAAGCAATCTGATTCAAGTCTGTTTTTAATAGCTGAGAATTTTCTCTGTATTTCCTCCCCCAACCCCTCGCCCCATTTTCCTCATTGCTGTTCCCTCTTTCTCTGGGGCTGTCTCCTGTTAGCATTAATGTTTCTGATCACATAGGATAGATTTAGACTTGCAAAATGTACCATGCCAAGAAAAATATACCTTCTGGCCTTATCCAGCTCTGTATTAGGATGCACACATTTCTTTGCTGTCAGGATGGGGGGAGGTTTCAGCTATAGGCAAAAATGGATTTTTGCTGAGATATATTTTTATTCAGCTCCATGGCCAGCTGAGAGTTTGTTAGGGTGACAAATGGGAGCTAAAAAACAAAACAAAAGAGTCAAATGCCTCCCTCAGACACCATTACCATGCCTTGTGTAAGTTGTGGCATTTTAACATGACTCCGGGAGGGTAATGGAAATGGGCACTTTTCCTGATAAGGATTTGTGCTGCTTGTTCTGTATTCAAGATGGTGGTTGATGCATTTCATTGTACATCATTCTGTGGCCCAGTCTTCAGCGCTCCCTGCAAGTGTTTCCAGTGATCCTGGCATCCCTTTCTTTCCCCTCTGTTTCCAAGTGATTGCGATCCCGATTGGGTGATTCTGATCTAGGTGGTACCTTTCTGCTTAGATTTCTGCAGGGACCATTGACACTGATGCACATCCTACCCCCTATCCTGCCTTCACCTTGCTGCCTGGATCTCTTGAACTTCAGTGCCACTTCACAGGGAATGTGTGGGCCACTGCTGTAGAAGTTGCCCGGCCTTTTTTCCATGAGGAAAACAAATCTGTGTGCAGATAGGCCTGTACTTACCGTACATGTAATTGTATGTGTATGGCATAGTACATTTATACCATACTATATACAGGTATAGCCTATAGCACACAAGAAAGACCATGTGCATAAATCTGGTACTTTTACCTATTTCTATGATGATAATATGCAGGAAAGAGAGAGGATTCCAAAGAACAAGAGAAGGCCAGGGGCAGGCTCCCCAGGTTGCAGAAGCAGCTCTCATTCTAGTAGCTCTTAGTGTATGGCTTAAATTTCTCTTTGGGGACACATCAAGTGAAGGAGACCACTTATTGCAACAATGCATTGTGGCTAAAATCCCTTTTTTTCTAAACAAAAATAGAGAAGTACATGAAGAAAAGCATTTCTGTCCTCCTCTGTTTTTTTTTTCCCTTTGCACACAAGGAATTGTGGAGGTTTTAGAGAGAAGTGGTTATATTGGTGATGACTTTCAAGCTGAAAATGTAAATCCATTACCCTCCAAATGTGTTTTGATATCCTATATCTTACATTTTATATCATTGTTGTACCTTTTACTCTGAAGGATGTCAAGGAAATTTTAAACATCCTGAGTGAAAGGCTAATCCCTGCCCTAGCTCATTTGTGCTGTGTAAAAAGGGCCAAAGGAACAAATGGGAGCTGTGAAAACCTCCCATTCAGCCAGGGCAGGATTTCTCTGCTCAGGACTGCTCTTACAAGTCCAGTAGAGATGGTATGCTGGGAAAGGATGAATGGGGTCTTCTGGCCATTGAGTAGGCTAAGGGGTACATGGGGCACACTTACTCAGATATGGTCTAAATTACCATATTTACTCATGTAAAGCTTTCAAGTCCTATCCCCGCCTCCCTTTCCCCCTCTTTCCCTCCCCAAGTCATCTGGAGGAATTATGAATGCACATTACATGGGAGAAATAAGGATCCTTAAGGGTCTGGAGATTTGACAGCAGGGGGGCAGTGACAACTTTAACTGCTGTGACTCTGGGAGCCATAGTAACTAACGCAGCCATTGCTTCTCTACTGGTAAATCTCTGAACCCCTGGGGAGCTCCCCACTGGCTGACATGACACCATATGCTAGATTAGGCCCTGGTGCACAGCCCTAGTCTTAGCACAGCAGAGAGGACTCCAGCTTGGGACCCTAAACCGAGAGACCAAAGTTGCTTAACCATACTCCAAGGTAAGATCTTTTTTTTTTCCTTTTTGGGGCCTTCCAAAAAATGGGTTTGTCATATTTGTGGTTATGCTTTATGTGAGCAGAAAATATGGTATTTGCATATCTTCCATGAAACTGCTTAGAATTGGTAGGTTTAAACCCACCTTGAGGCCCCTTGTCCTTGGCTGCAATTTCTGCAGTGAACCTCTTACAGGAACAGGTTACGCAGCAAAACTACATATGTTATTTTAAGATGGGAAGTGGAAAATACTGAATCGCAGTGAAACTGCTGAAGGGTTATAGGCAGGTAGAGAATAGTTCCTCAAATTGACTTTTGCATTGGTCTCTGATATTTATATTCAGATCTACAAAAATATTTGCATTTGTAATTAATACCCACAAATCCTGCAGCTGCATAGTGCCAGAATCACTAGTTAGTTCTGACATCTTCAGATGAAGCAGGATCACTTGATCAACAAGCACTGTTTATGTATATTTAATTGCCTTATTAGTCAATTGAAGAGAACTGGTTTTTAAAAAGAGACTTTGCTCTTTCCCAACCTATTTTCCTTCTTGCTGTATCTTGCAGTGAAATATAAATGCTGCACTTAGACATTGTTTGTGCATACAGCAAACTAATAGTGCTGAAAGAGAAGCTAGGTCATGAATGAGATGGCTGTTATGTGAAATACAAATATCTAAAACTAAAGGCAACAAAATGCAGAAAGGAAATTGTTTTGAAGGCATGTTCTTTTTTATCTTCTAGTATCCTCTATTGTGGATACAATCAAACACAAATTTTAGATGAACTGAAGGGGGCATATGTCTAACGTGAAAGAAGACTATTTTTCAAAATTTCTTTCAAAGATGCAGTTGAAATCTTGCTTTTACATTATATTGAAATAGATTAGTGGAACAATACCAGCTTCAACACCATGCTGAGAAAAAAGTCATTTCTCTTACCACTTTCTTGTCTAATTTTAATGTGTATAATAAGCAGCAGAGAACTGCCAAAATCTCAGGAAGAGAGGTTTGAATCTGAGTCTGTTGTTTGAGGGTTTGGGGGCAGGTGTGTGTGTGTGTGGAGGGGGGGCAAGTTGCACAAAGAGGATTGAAGAAACAATAACAGAACCCTATGAACATTCCCACAAGTAGTTTACTAGAACAATTCAGATAAATGGCATGGGATTTGTGCTTTAAGTTCAGAGTCTGAAACTGCTATCAAGAAAAATGCAATCTGTCTCTAAAGGCACGTCTACTCGTCTCTTTACGGCAATGTTACTATGGTGCTGTGCTTTAGTACTTCCTTTTGGAAGTACTCAAGCACGGCGCAATATGGGCAGTTACTGCATCATGTGAGCAATACACAGGTAGATTTCACTGCTACATTGCCATAGCTGCGCACTATACCTGGGAAGTGCACTATACACACATGATTGCTACATTGCTGTAGTGCACCATACAGTGATGTAGCACATTGCTACATCACCATAAGGCGATGTGTAGACATGCCTTAAATGAAGAATAGTCAGTATATGGTATCTATACCACAAACCCATTCAACTTTGACCAAAATTTTTGTATGGCCTCTGGCTTGCTTGTTGTCTACCATCTTTAGTACTTCTGTTGCAGGCCTGACAGACTAAAGGGAAAGAACTATTGAGCACCTGCAGAAAACTGAAGGCTCTTGGGTTTCATTCAGGATTGCTCTGGGTTTACTCAGGCTGACTTCTGTGCATGCCAAGTTAATTCTTGATCAGAACTAGCATCAGTCTCCCATCAGTGTCTTTTTCTCAACCCCCCCCCCCCCAATGTTTTCTAAGGCATGTACTTGATGCAGAAGCATACTGATGTTACACATTGCATATTTGTGCTGAGGAACATAGTTTCCAGATAATTACTCATGGATAATCAGAGGCATGATGGTCAGGTGCTCCTCATTCTTACCATGGCTAGAGGGATTTTCTGTAGTTGCCCTTCTGATGCTATTTTGTGCTTTGCAGATATAAGGAGATCCCTCTATTACTACTGGATGCTCTCCTGAAGCCATCTATAGCCCTGACTCAATTTTTTGAAGTCCATAGAGATCCTTCTAATCAGTATTCATACTGTGATTTGAGTACCAGCATCCATCTCAACAGGGGGCTTCACCCTACCATCAGAGAAATTAGCTTCTCTCCTGCTACTGATTCAGACCAGTGCCCTGGCAGTAGTGACAGATTTCTCACCATACTGCTGCAGGATGCTGTACCTTGTAGGGGTTAGTTTTGTGCACATATGGTCAATTTGCAAATGTTAATGAGCATTTAGCTTCTCCAATGACATTGTAAGGGTTGTAGATACCATACATCACTGGATGGCTCAGAAGCAGCCAAGTTTGAAAATGTGCTTACTCTGATGGCTGTACTGTGTGCATACTCCTGAATGGCAAACAGTTTTTTCATGCCCTCCTTCCTCATGGGGAAACTAACAGTCTACCGTCAAATGAGAGGTTTTCTGCACAGAAACTCAATAGGATCAGAATTGCTATAAAGCAGTGATTTCTGTCAACATAAGAAGCTCACAGTGGACACTTCTACACATGCTATTACTGCACGTGAATAAACTTATTACTTTGGAGTTTATTGCTCTTGGGTGCGCCATTTGAATGTATGCCCAGGAACAAGTAACTGTGGAACAATAAGCTCTGCAGTTTATTCATGGGAAGCACATGGAGCTGGGTTAGAGTAGCTCTGGCTGGCAGGGGACCCCAGGTATCAGCCTGCCAGCCTGGGACTGCTCCCATTGGCTCAGTGTGCTGCAGAGGGGCTGGCTGGGGAATGAGGGAGCTTCAGCCTGGGGCTAAATGGCAGGCAGCCCCTGCACTGAAGCACCCTCATACCCTAGTCAGCCCTTCCAGCATCTATATATGTACTACTGTGGAGTTTACTCAGCAGAAGAATGGTTCTTGTAATTGCAAGTACTATTCTGCTGCAAAGTAAATTAGTTTAGTTTACTCCAGCATGATATATAGACACTGAGATGTTTACTGGGTAGCGAACTAGTCTGTGCAGTGCATGTCTTGTGTATATATGCCCAATATAAAGAATGGAGAGTAGTTTGTTCCTGTTTTACCCTCCTCTGTCATGTCCCTCCTTCTTCCTGCACTGTCTTTTCTCCTTGGCACATTTGTTGTCATTTAAACAGCTTCTGCATTAGATAAGAGTGATATATCAGGTTCTTAGAAGTTCAGAATTCATTAGTACATCCAGAACGTTTCCACCAATCTAAAATTTCCATGTCATTCCGATAAGCATGGACCATTTTAGCTGGCTAATATAGCCAGGAAAGTTTTTGCTAGCTTCTGCTAAGAAAAAAATGATTGCTAATAAATGAGTAGTCAAAATGTAAAATGTAGTTTGAAAAGGCAACTATCAGGTCAGAAAAGCCACTTGAAGTAGATAGTGTCATTTTTCTTCCTCTCTTTGAGCAGGAGTCAATGGCAGGTCCATAAGCTGCTTCTCATCTATAGATAGAGACAACCCAAACAAGCTTTTGGAGAACTCTGTTTTGTGAATGACTCCTGTCCCTTCTTCTGAAAACAGTCCTCAAAGTATTACCCAATCCTGCCATGCCCCCATGTGTTTTTCCCTTCTGTGTCATCCTGTCTGCATCCCAGGAAATTGTATCCTCGTGTTTTATTGTAGCAAACAGAAATATTTCCAAGGTATGTACAGCTGTGCTCTTGAACTTGTGACATTTAAAGGGCAATAGAATGCTAATGTGACTAATAAAACAGAAAAATGGCTTTATATAAGTCAGTATGAGAATGGCTCAACCTATCTTTTAAACAGACTAATTTCGACAACATGCATTGCAGGGGACTAGAAGGAGAGGGCAGGCCCTGGGGACTGAAGCAGCACAGTAAAAACAAAGGAAGGTCTTGTCAGCAGAAAATAAATATAAGTTGTCATATATTCTCTCCTTCTCTCTCTTCCTCCACCCCCCCCCCTAAAATAAAGGTCCATCTAGTTCTATGTACTGCAATAGTTATATTTTTTGGAAAAATTAATTACTTATTCTATCTCTGTAGGTGATTAATTCAGGAGGGTAATGGACTATGTTGATTTTTTTCATGTTACTTTGCTGTGAAAGATGTTATAATCTAAAAATAATTTAAGTAGGTTTTTTTAAAGTATTTTTTTTTAGTTGAGTTTAGCCCATATTGTTAGTTTAGGAATACCAAACTATAAAATATATATCTTTATTTCAGTAGCAATGTAAGGTTCTGTTGTCTCTGTATACTGCAGTTTTGATGATTTTGATTATACAACAAGTAACCCTGTTTTATAAATTAATTCTCAGGGATATACAATAGAGGAAATTATCTATAAGGCTTGTAACTTCAACCTTAACCATTTTCTTACCTCATGTGGATAGGACTCTTAGTATTGTAATGAAATTATAGCTGGAGATCATCAAATAATAAACATACAGATACAACTAAATTCACAAATTAACTCAAATGTCGTTTCCTGCTGCAGATAGTCAGTCTGCTGTTGGACCCTGAGGCTAGAGACAGAAGTTACACGTACACTGGTCTAATAATCAGAAACTGGTCTAAACCTGTAAGAGAAGTTCAGTGCACATCAACTGCTTTCAAAATGACCAAAACTGGTTTAAGATAAACTTGGTTGGGTGTAATATTAGACTTATTTGATTTAGGCCAGACTGGTTTATGGAATTTCTGTCTCAGACCCCTTCCTGGTTCAAGTTAGCTCACAGTCCTCAAGCATCCCAGGATGCTTTGCAGCCCTGGGCTATGCTGCCTGCTTTAATGGACCAGGGACTGTGTTGCTTATCTGCTCCTTAGCCTGCTTCTTGCCTGTGTCCATCAGCTCATAGGGACAGGAAGGCAGGGGAACAGATCCCAAGCCCCCCTAGCCAGGGCCTACATAGCAGGTAGGGGGAGGGAAAGCCCCAGTAGTGGAGGGGTTTCAGTCCTGGCAGCTCTCTCCTCCCCCTTCCCAGCTGCTGATTGTTTCAACAGCTGCCGCAGGAAAGAGGAAGAAGAAGTTCTTTGGGTTGGCTCCCTGCTCATGCAGCCCAGCATGGGTGCACTGGGGAGCCCCTGCCTTGTGGGACTTCCCCCCACCCCAGCCCAGAGTCCTGCAACCCTAGGGAGCTGAGGGGAATTCGTCCCTTCCTAAACTGTAGAGCTTCTTGCCTCAGCCCCTGCGAGTCTCAGGCAGCTTCAGGGAGCTGAGGAAAATTTTCCTGGTCCTCTGCAGCTGATTTTGCTTTAGCTGGTGTGAGTCTGAGGCAAAACTAATGCAGGGGAGTAGAGGAATTTCCCTCCATTGCCTGGGCTATCCCCAAAACTCACAGCAACTAAGGCAAGGAGTTGGGGAGGTGAAGAATTCCCTTCAGCTCCCTGGGGCTGCAGGATCCTGGGCTGGGCTGGGGGGAAGCACCCCAGGATGGAGGCTCCCCAGTGCCCCATGCTGCATGGGCAGGCACTCAGCCTGGAGAACTCCTTTTTCTTCCTTCCTGGGGCAGCTGCTGAAGTAGTCAGCATCTGGAAAAGGAGGGAAGGGAGGGGGACAGGGATTCCCCTTTGCTCCAAAGGGCTGCCTGGGCTGTGGAACCCAGACTGGGGAAAACTCCCTGAGGGGGCGCTTCCATAAGGTGGGCCAGCACCAGGACAGGGGGCTCCTTAACCCCCTGTGAGGGACAGCAGGGGTTTAGGGACACCTGGATGGGGGTAGGCAGTGGCCAGCAGGCTGGGAGATATGCTCTAGTGCCCCCCACCTAATGGCCTGGGTCAGTGCAGGCCTCCCCCTGCCTTTCCCAAATGGAAACCGAACATCAGTTCAGCTGGTTATCAGTTCAACCTATGCAGCTTGGAAGAGGCTGCCTAGATTGAATTGATTCCCAATGACCTCATAAGGTCCCTTTGAGCCCTAAACTTCCGGGAATCTGTGATTCAGCTTCAGGCTTTTTAACTGTCTATACTTAGCCTGAAAAATCCATGCAATGAAGAGTCAGAGTGAGAGTTCACAAATCTTTGCTTTTTGTGATGTGATGATTGTTGGTTTTCTGTTTCAAAAAGCCTTAATTACACAATAAGGAAGGTGGAAAATAAAACATGACTGATTGCATACCACATAATGCAAGATTTGTGATCAGAAACTTTATCAAAACTTGTTGGATTATTTATTTGTTATAAAGCAGGTTTTATGTTCTTTTTTTTCAGTTTCTCATTCAGTCCTCCCATCCCTTCCACAGTACTAAGCTAAGGCGGTGGGGAGGGAGTGTGGCCAGGCCCCAGCAGGATGCTTTGGTTATCCCACCAGGAAATTGATAACAGTGTTTATTACCCCCTAACTTAGTGTTTTTCACCCCATTAAGAAAACAGAGGGACATTACTAGCTACCTGTTGATTCTGCCTGTTGATTCAGCAAGGACTGTGGCTAGCATGTGGTCTTCTAGCTAATACACAGACACCTCTTTAACAAGGCAGAGAGTAGTGGGGAATTCCTGCTTAGCAGGGAGTAGTGAGGGGGGTCTGTGCTGGAATTGCAGCCAGGGAGCAGAGGGAAAGGGCCAGCTCTGCTGTGGAGCAGAGAGCCCTGCCCAGCCCAGCCAAGAGAGCATGCCAGGATGCTGGGTGTGGGGGAGGGGGGAGGGAAGAGAGTCTTTTATCTTAAATGAGCAAGGGGTCTGGAACAGACATTCAGAAACTGGTTTGACCCACATCAGTTAAGTCTGATACCAGTTTCTGATTATTTAAACGAGTTTGTGTAATGTCTGTTTTAGCCACAAGGGAGCGCTGCAGAAAAGGTCACATGCCCACTCTGTGCACACTAAACCTTGAAATAGATGTCATGGAGTTCTGATGAGTGATACTGTCAGGACTAAGAACTCAGAGTTCCAGCTCTAGTACCTTGACATGCAAGAATGTAATAGTATTCCCTCACTTGATGATAATGCCCCTCTCTGTGAGCAGTATTTTGTCTTGGTTCCTGGTCATATAGAACTGATAGTTTATTGACTTCTGAGGCTGCTTTTGTTTTACATTTACAGCTTTTTTCATATCTTCCTCCTGTTTACCATATGTCTGTTGCTCAACCTTAACATTTTGTGTAGCTGTGACATCTCAGCCCACTGATCTCCAATACTGGTATTTGCAGCCCATTGTGATGTCCTTAGATTCTTGGCTGTGAGGTCAGCACTTTACAGCTAGTTTTAGTCTCAGTTTAAATGTTGGTCACCTGGGTATAGGCTTGTGATGTGTGCTTTTTTTCTGCACTGGTCTGGGCTCATTTACACCACTGGTATCTACCTGGAAGTACACAAATGTCAGCTATTCACTTTCATTGGGGCCTTCTAATGTGGTCAGTTGTCTGATTTTTATTTTCTCAGCTTCAGCCCTGCCCCTTCTTTTGTTGGCTGCTCTGTACAAGCACCTTCTCTCACTGCTTTCTACCCCTTCCCCCTCCCAGTGGACCACATTACAAGTGTTCTCTATCTCTTCTCCTCCTTGGAAGACTATATGCAACTGGCCTTATCTTTCTTTGTCCTCTTCCTCAGCTGTCCTTTAGTCTACTCCCTTCTCAGTCACAGGAAGCAGGCGGGACAGGCGAGAACAATTACTCTCAGAACACCATAACTGCTTGTTCTGCCTTATGCTCCAGTCTAGAATTTGGACCAGCAATTCAGTTGGTAGGTAAACAGGACAGAGTATGCCTGGTTTCGGTGGTAACTTCCTGAATATTTACACATACAATTTTGGAGCCTAAAAATGCCCCCAATCCTGCAGGACTGTGTGTGTGTGTATATTGGTTTTAACAGCAACGCATTGCTCTTCAGTGGGGATGGCGGTACCTTTCAAGAGAAGAAGAATCATAAGATTGCAGGACCATAGGAGATGCATTTTTTTAACTTTCTCTGAGATGCATTATCTAGGGGAGGAATTCTTGTTCTGAATTTATATCGGACCTTACAGCTAAGATATTAAGTTCCCCTTTCATACCCTCAGTCAGTCATATTAATTTCCTCTTCCTTTGCCCTTTCTCAGCTCAGTTATCCAAAAGCAAGGCATTTGCTGACTGCTACATGAATTTTCTACTTATCATTCCTTTGCCCAGGTGAAAATGCATTGTCCTGCCATCCTTTGAAAGTGTATTGAACTTGACTGTGGCACTATAATATTTTCTGTCACCTTAGACACTTGGCTGAGATCAAATCAAATCTGGACCTTCCTGATTGTATTAGTTCTTGGAGCTTTGCAGCAGAACATCTATTCCTTACTTTTCACAATAGTTTTTCAGGAAAAAGCTACCTTTAAAGGAAAAGCCCAACATTAATTACATCCTCTAGGATCTGTTACCATTCAGCTTTTTACCCACTTCACAACTATCTGACCCTTCTCTGTTCTTAACTATATAAGAAGCTTTTGTATTGAAACACTCATCCCCCTGAAAATACTGCTCCTGTATCTAATAAAAGAAAACTGCTATGCCCTGAAAGTCCTCGAGGACTATTGCCCTTTGCTATTGCAGGCATTTGTGGCTGAAGACACCACATAAAGAGTACATTCATCCATTTCACTACTAGGTTTAGAACTGGGTCTTCTATTTTATGTGTTAGCTGTCTAATCTTACACTGATATGGTCTTGATTTCATGGGATAATAGGTCACTAAAGCTGGTATACCAGTTATTAATTACTCCGTATCTGGTTCTTCAGTTGCATAGCCAATATTAATGGGCAGGAATTTTCAACATGCATGAAAGATTATTCATCTTGAAATACCTTTGCTTAAGGCCTATTCAATCTTTCAAAAATACTGCAGGCATATTAGGAACTTGCTAATGACCTTCTGCAGATGATGTAAATCTTCCAAAAGAGTAATTATAGTTTTCTTAAAAGCTTGTGTCTTGCTACATCTATCAAAAGTAGATGCCAGTAACATAGGTGTGATAAGAATGTTAGTACTTTATATTTACATACTAGAAACACAAGAATTGCTGTACTAGATCAGACCAGTCGTGTATTTAATACATGATGATGTGTCTGCCAGTGATAAGAACCAGATGCTTTAAAAGAAGGAGCAAAAATTCCCCAGTCATAACAAAAAATTATATCCACAGGGGATAGTTTACCTAATTCCTGTCTCTTAATGATTGCTTTATCCCTGAAGAATGAGAGTTTTTAAGATACCTCGTAATTTGCTTGCTATCAAGTGTAACAATGAATAAATTAAGTAGGTATTTTTATAAAATTGTTTGGTCTGTGGGAGCAGGGTTCTAAAATATATATTTTTAAAAAGTATTTGTTGTTTTTGGTAATAAAGTGTCATCAGCACCCTTGTTGAAATCAGGGCTTCACTCTGTTTTATATTAATACAAAACAATTAGTTCATGTCTCTACAATATGTGTGAGATGTAGGAGGATGAAATTACTTGGGTAAATCTAATATCTTTTCATTAGACCAACTCAAATAGTTAAAAAAAAAAAAAGAAGTCTTCTTTGCATGCTTTTGGGCACAAACACCCTTTGTCAAGCTGAGGATGCTTCTGCAGTTGGTGGGTGCCCTTCCTGGATGGAAGGAATAGTAAAGAAGCCAGAGGCTGGTATGTATGCCAGAAAGCCAGTCAGTGGAGTGCTTCTTCCATCTTGCTAATCATCTTAAAGTTTTTTGTACACACTAAGTTCAGTTATGGGTATGGTAATCTTCTCTATTATATATTGTTCCTTTATGCTTCCCTCAGTCTGTCTGTTTTCATTTTTCTGAAATCTCATGTCAAATACTTAGATTGTGAAACTCTTTTGGGTTAAGGACCATAATGTAGTTATGTATTTCTACAGCATGTAGTTTAGTGGGATTCCAGTGTTCAATGATGGCCCCTGGAAACCAGGCCGATATAAATAAATCAAAATTACCAAGTGTACCCAGACTGCAGCATCTGAGGCTAGTGTTGAAGATGTAACAGCTGGTGGGCCCTAGTTTCATTGAGTAAACATGCAGACAGGTGACTAAGGAAAGAGATACTTTGTTAGGCTAGCAGGAAACAAGGAGTGTTCTAGGTACAATGACTTAAGCAGTTATTGTTCAAAGCAAACAGCAATTTAGGAGCTGTTCAAGGGAAGGTTAGGGCTTATTGGGCCTAGAATTTGGGATGACTTCAATTCATTCCACTGCTGAAAAGCAGTTAGGTCACCTGCATGTTTTCTGCCAGTCACAGCCTACTTTGCACGTGACTTGTTGGCTTCCTGGTACATATGTAGCTATTACTACTCAGCTTCCCAGCAGCCTGCTTCCCCAGTTCGCTTTTTTACTAGGCAGCTCTGCCAGCAGCATCCCTGCTTCCTTAGTTTTTCCCTTCTAGCCAAATGGTTCTACAGCCTGTCCTGCAATGCAGCTTTCTGCCTTCCTACACAGAGGTCATTTGCTGGTCTAGTCCTTTCAGATATTTACCACATTCATTTCAGGTAGGTGGAGGCTTATCAGTATATGTTTGGAGCATATTGCAAACATAGTAGACTTTCATTGGGAGGACAAGGCTTAGCTTGAGAGGTGTTAGAGCAGTGGTTCTCAACCCTTTTAGACTCAAGGCACCCCTGGATAGACTTGAGGAGCCTCTCAGAAAATGCCTGCCCTTAGTTATCTCTTGGTAATTTTTTTTTTTATTGCAGATAAATACTAGAGCAATTTTTCTGTTGTAAAACAAACTCAAACACTACAGCAGGTCAGAATTTTTTTAATAGTATATATTCCTATTTGAATCTCTGGTTTTAGCTTGTGAATTGTGTTTACACCCGTAACAGTGCTAACACTGTGTGGCACTCCATGGAATCCTCTAAAGGATCTTAAGGCACTTCAGGGTAGCGCGGCACCCTGGCTGAGAATCACTATGCTGTTGAATTAGTACCATAATGTTTTATCACTATTGGATCCTATTAGTAGGGACCCACCCGCATCGAGGAGGCAGGTGCTTGATTTCATGGGCAGATCGCTGGCCTGGCTGCCATTTTTGTAGGTTTATCATGGTTGGGCCCCATCATGACTCTCTACAAGGGGCCCCAGTGGCCCCACTCCTTGACACTGATTGGTTGAGGGGCTGACCATCATGCAGCCTGCCCCTTGACACTGGTTGACTGAGAGGGCTATCTGTTGTGTGGCCCCACTGCTTGCCCTTTTCGTCAGTTTTCCTTTGCATTGTGGCTAAGGCCACAGTAGTCATGAGGATTGCTGGCTCCTACTGGGGAGTCAGCATTTTATTTTTAGTAAGATTTTTGGTTTTCTTCCTCATGGATTTTGTGGACAATGCCTGATTTTGTAATTTCCACAAAATCATGAATTGAGTAGGTCCCTAGCTATTAGTTTATATTGAAGCCTTCTGTGATTTGGGGAGGAACAGGAAGTGGGCAAAGAGACTGACATGCAAGAGCATGTACTAAGGCAGGGTTCATGAGGAGGGCTCCTTCTGACAGACTCATTCACGCCTTTTAGCCTAAGCAGTTACAGGTGGGGAAGACTTTTTTTTCCCCCCCAGTAATAGTAATAGATCTATTCCCATGTGAGGGAAGCAGTGCTAGTATATCAGATCTTCCTTGGAGGCTGTTCTGTGAATTCTCTTAACTGGTCCATCCTCTCAGATGCTCACACTATGCCCAGTCTCCAGCCAGCACTTCCCCCTTCCAGGTTTGTTATGGTTGTCTAGCTACCACGCCAGCAAACAGGGAGGGATTATTGATCTCCAGGTACTTTGTACTGCAACATCTTCTCTGAGTGACTTTGACTTGACTGAAGGCTCTGCTTTAGAACAGTACAAATTGATGTAATCTGGGGTTTGATGTAGCCTATGGGATTGTGGCATCCAGCCCAACTGGTCTGGCTGTCCATCCTCAGCAAACCTTGAAACAGTGTTGAAACAGCCTCTGTTTTGATGGAACGGAACAGCTGTTTCGACTCAAAATGAAATTCGAGATGAAACACCGTTCTGTCGAATCTCAAGGCAAAATGAAGTGGTGCCTTTTCGCACAATCCTACTGTGCAAGTAGGGAACAGTGAGCGAGGATTTTTAGTATTAAGTGTGACTGCTTCAAATTCGAATTAGCACTAATACCAAGCAACACTTGAGTAGTTTAGAGTGCAATGTGTAACCAGGTCCTTAGAGTTTGGTGTTAGTGCTAGCTTGGAGCAGTCACACCTTAAAGCTAAAAACTTTCTCTGACTGTTCCCCACCTACACAGCTGTGACTTGCCACTAGAGGGCTGGTGAGCAGGGCCTACAGTTGTGAATTGCTACTACAGGGCTGGTGAGCCTGGACAAGCTTCTGCCCCTACTTGAGGTGCGTGGTATGTTGCACAGATGGTTTATTGGGGCAGGAACATGAAGCTGGGAGGCAGACAATTAATGGGATGGGGTAGGTAACGGGATGGGGGGAAAGGAACTGGGTCTGGGGGAGGGGTTGTGAAATGAAGCCAGCCAGCCACTGAAGGATAAAATAAAAAGTAAAAAAAAATTAAAAAGAATAGAGGTATTAAATTCAATAAGTTCTTATGTCTTAATGGATTGGGACTGAGATGTCAGGGTGCTGATTGTACTTTTGGGGGTGACTTGGAGCAGTGAGGGAAGGTGCTTTTGGGGGCTACTGCCCCTGTCCTGGGAAGGAACCCCCAACTCATGGCCCCTACTGTGTGTGTGTGTGTGTGTGTGTGTGTGTGTGTGTGTGTGTGTGTGTGTGTGTGTCCCCAGATCCCACTTGCAACCTGGCTAGTTGGCATGTGCTCTTCAGGTTGTTTGCATAGCACTGCACATAGGGAATGTCACATCCCCAGAAGTGAGAGGGGAGTTGACTTGGTGCCAGAACCTCCCCCCTGGGCAGTAGAGTTCAGAGGGTGGAAAGTTTGTCCACACAGAACAAGGTGGGGGAGAGGGATGGGAGGAAACATTGTGTTCTGGGATGCTGGAGGACTGCACCTTGGGGAGGTTCATGTGTGTGGAGTGGCCACACATTAATGGAACATGAGCTGGGTAACATGACTCAAAGATAAACCTGCCCTGGAGTGGCATAACTTGAAGTCATCTAAAGCGTACTTGAAGCTAGTTTCAGGTGTTAATGTGTGGACAATCCAGGGGTTAAGAGCTCCAGGAGCCACCTAAAATTAATGTGTAATAAGGCCCTGAATCTGGTCTCAAAAGTAAGTTGGCTTCTGTCAGTATCTAATATCAGAAAATATGAATATTGTAGAATGAACACTACACAGAACATTTTCTTTCCCCTGAATAGTTGGCCTACTCTCCCCAAGATGTGAGAAGAGATAGTGTGTTCAACATCTGAACATTCCTTTGGTTGTAATGGGAGAGCTGAGGAATCAACAGGACTGGATAAGAAAGGAAAACAAAATTAGAGTTAACAGGCTATTAGCTGTAATGGGCAGAGACTGCTACATGATCTGACATCACTGAGATATATCAACAACCAGGACCTCTGGAAATATCAAATATGAAAGGAATTTTTTCAATAACTGTGATCAAGACCGCAAAGAGACAATTGATCAACATAATGGCCAAATGCCGTAAAATGGCAGGCTTGCGATTATCTAGTCTTAAAAGATAAACATTTTGTGAGAGATCAGTAATAGGGATAAAATTTAGGGATAAAACTCTAAGGTGAATGCTCAGAGAACTAACACAAACTCTGTAACCACTAGTGAACAAATTAACATCTTAATGAAGGGAATAATTGGAGCAGACCAAATTGTTCAAGAAAAGCATGTAAATACAAGGAAAAACACTCCAAAATGTAAGCAAAAACTAAGGCACAAATAGAAAGTCAAGAAGACTGGTAAGAAAAAAGGCAAAGGAAGATCTATGGATGCTATGGAGAGAACAGAGTCACGGAAAATGTTCTGCCTATGGGATCAATAATACAATACTTGTCACAAGAGAAATCAGTATGCCACATCTTCCAGGCGCAGAAAGGAAGAGAGAGAAATAAAAACCACTGAATTAGAGAAGTAAGGGTTGAAGGGAGCTTCATAGCTTATCTCATCCAACCCCCTGCCTGAGGCAGGATGATCCCTATCTAAACCATCCTATACATGTTGCTTGTCTAACGTCTTAGCAAAACTACAGTCAACCCTGATGCAACACAGAACAACACCCTAACCTGCCACAGGTAAAGTAGATCAGCCAATGTTCTACTTTTGTAAAGGTTATTAAGATACGCTCAAGAGACTGCAATAAGAGGAACATCCCCTTCCCCCCCCCACCCTGCTATGAAGGAAGGCATACTAATCTGACTATGGGCTAAAAATTTTTGGCTGACCCCACATGTGACAAGTGATCTGACCTTAAGTGGAGGGGCAAGACCTCTGTCTTGAAGTCCCAGCAGGGGCACTGGTACATCCCAGTCAAAGTCTGCAGGCTTGGCTGCAGTCAATATCTTTAAAAAAAAGCCCCAGACACATGTAGCAGTGGGATGGGAGTGGGAATCACTCATAACCCTGTGCAGCAACTAGCAAGGCCCAGAAGCTTAGGAAATCCCCATAGCAGAACATAAGTATAGCTATGCCTCAATCATCCTTGACCAGTGGCTGTCCAACCTCTTGAACACCTCCAGTGATGAAGAGTTCACAGCTTCTCTAGGGAGTTAGGAGCAGAATACCACAGAAAAGTATTCAGGCTGAAACAACACATTATACAAATAACAAAGATCATTTTTAACTAAACAAATTAAATACACAGCTCCTTTAACATTATGCTTGGGACAAATGCTCATGAGAGACTTATTTCAAGAGACAAACATCTCTAGCAGATGATAAACTCTGGTAATGCTGCAAGGTACATTTTGAAAGTCTAGGCTTTCTCAGTGGTAGGACGTGAAAGGGGGTGGGCTTAGATGGGGATTATCAAGTACAGCAGCTGTTTCATAGATAATCCACTGCATTTGACAAGAAAATATAGTGGGAGCTCTAAAGCAAATAGGGGAAAGAGAGGGAGGTAGGGGCAGGTGAGAACAAGCTGCTTATTTACCAGAACCTACACAGCTGAAAACAAGTGCTAACAAGAACTCACGACCAAATGCCTACAAGTAAAGACATTTCCTGGCAAAAGCAAAAATACCTACTGTATGTTCGGTCAAAGAGAGAATTTTGGAAGTAGCTGCTATCCTTAAGCAATTCATCTCACCACATTTTGGACAAAATCAGAAAGATGCACATGGCTAAGAATTCTATTTAGGATCAAACCTGCAGTAGATAGAAATTAAGGCCACCAGCAAAACTTACCAGTGAGGCTCACAGAACTTTCCACCATATCTGATACACGTCTGGTAGATGAACAAGGAGACATTGTGCAGCATGTCATAACAGATCATGACCATGACCTTCTCTGTCTGCTGGAGTTGAATATAAACAAGACAAAATTGTGATTGATTGAAGTGCAATACATTGGACATCTGTTGACCTGCCAAGTGCTATGATCTGATCCTCAAACAGTAAAAGTAATATATCAAAGACCCATCATTAAACATAGTAAATCAATACAGAGACCAGTCAAATTTAACTGACCAAAGTTCTTGCAAGCTACTCAGAACAGAGAATCAATATGGACTCAGTTCTTTCCTATATCAAGAGGAACTAGTAAGGTACTATCCCATCCTTAAAAACTGATGTGAAACAAAGAATCAGACATACAATACAATGCCAGTGAGATGGGGCTTGAGACACCTGTGAAAGTATCAGCTTACAACTATTATGTCAAGGTCACTATTGTCAACAGAAGAAAGATATGCCAAGGTGGAAATGTAGGCTTGTAATAGCCTTTTTGAAAAAATAATTTCCTATATGTTCAAGACAGGAAACTGTTTGAGTAGGAAGTGACAATGAACGTCTGGCTGGGATTAAAAATAGTATTGTTGGAAGTCCCAAAACACGTTGAGCCCATGCAGAAAACAGGAAAATCTAGAAAGTGCCAACTAAACATGTTAGACGAATCTAGGAGTATGGGTCTAGAAGAGACATCAAGAAATCATTTTAGTATATTTTTCTGCTTTAACAGAAGGATTAAGCATTAAGTAAGGATTAAATACATGCTTGTCTTCAACATTTTACACATTGGAGTACTGTTGCCATGTCCCCCTCAAGTCTTTTCTTTTCTGAACAAAGAAAGTTCTTTCAATTTTTCCTCCTAAAGCCTATTTTATAAACCTTGGGTCATTCTTGTAGCTCTCCATTGGACTTTCTGTGTAGTTTGTCTGCCTCTTTCTTAGTGTGGTGTCCAAAACAGGACACGGTGCAGAAGCCTCACCTAGAGTAATACTGAATAGAGCAGAATAATTTTCTCCCATGACTAACACTACATCTGACACTCCTATTAATTTGTCCCAGAGTGACATATTCATTTTTGTAACAGCATCACCTTATTGATTCATATTAATTTTGAGGTCTTTTATATCCCCATATCGCTTTCAGCAGTACTGCTGTCTAGCCAATTTGTCCCCAGTTTGTTGTTGTGCATCTGATTTCTTTTTCCAAAGTTTAGCCTTTAGAAGCAGTCTATATTTGGTTTCATTTTATTGCCTTTTTGGATCACTGATAATTATGGATCAATTTATCAAGATCATTTTGAATTCTGAGGCTATAAAGTGCTTGCAGTTTTTCCCAGCTTGGTGTCACCTGCAAATATTTACTAAATGTTCCTTAGTCCAATACTTAAGTTGCTTAATGAAAATGAATATTAAATTAAGCCAATTGCATCATAAGCTCATGCAGGATCCCACTTGAAATGCCACCTCGATCTGACAGCAAGCCTTTGATAAGTGCTCTGTATATAGTGTTTCATTTAGTTTTACACCCACCTTGCAGTGATTACATTTAGCTTGTATTCCCCAAGCTAGCTTGAGAATGTCAATGCGTAGAGTCTCAAAAGTCTGATTAAAGTCAAGATATATCATGTCTACTGCTTCCCCCTTATCCACTAGGTCAATTACCTTGTCAAAAAGGGAAATTAGATTGGTTTAAGCGTGATCTGTTCTTGATAAATGCATATTGGCTGGCCTTTATCACCTTACCCTCTAGATGCTTATCAACTAAGTTTTAAAATAATTTGTCCCAAAATTTTTCCAGGTATTGAAGTTAAGGGGATTGGTCTCTAATTCCACAGGTCCACCTTTTTTCCCCTTTGCACCCTTCTCCAGTTCTCTGGGGCTTCCCATGTCCTCTGTGGATTCTCCGAGATGAACAAGGGGTTCAGAGATTGTTTCAGCTATTTCCTTACGTACTTTAGGGCAAACATCATACAGCCCCAGTGGCTTGAATGCATCCAGCTTATCTAAATATCTTTTAAACCTATTCTTTCCCTATTCATAGCTGTGCTCCTGTTTCCCTGTTTTAAATTTAAATGGATTAAGTAACTTGTCACAATTAACCTTGTCTGTGAAGGCTGAAGCCAAGAAGGCACTGAATACTGTAGTCTTGCCTATGTAGTGCATTATTTGCTCTGCTTCCTTGCTAGGCAATGGATCTATAGTTTTCTTTTGTATCACCTTATCATCTTATGTATTTAAAGAATGCATATCTAATTTACTGATTAGAACCTTTTCTTGTTACTTCTGTCCCTTACTAGTTATAATTCATTTTGCATCTTCTGACTTTCTGATTTTATCCTTACAGGATTGTGGGCTAGTCTTTGCACCCATGTCTCTTTTTTTTGTTTTTGTTTTTACTTTTCACATGATCCTTTTCAGATTTTCAGGTCATTAAAGAGGTATGCCAGTTACAAGACAAAGGCTGGAAAGAAGCCAAAAACAATTAAACAAGACAAATTTTTACAACTATTCCTGCTATTTGTCAGTCAAACCTGCTCATAGCCCATGTCAATCAAATATGTTCATGGCCCCTGTCTGCACCATATTAGGAAAATGAGGCGGATTGCAGTAAGTATGTACTGCCCTACTATAAAACCCATCCCTGGAGCTCAGAGAACTCAGAGCTCTCCTCCTCCGAGGCCTTGCGGTTAAAGGCTACGAGGAGTCGGTCCCTTCAACTCGTGACCGAGTTCAATTCAATCCAGAATTGGGCCGAGTCCAGAGTGGGAAACCCGTATACCGCGTCGTTGCTGTTGAGAAGAAAATAAAACTACATTTTGTAAGTACCCTTGCCTTATTTACTCCACCGCATAGCTGGGCCCTTGTAATCTGGAACAGGTCGGGATAAACCTGTCCAGCAGCCAACTACCCGGAACTCGAAAAGCTCCCTGCGGTTAAGGGAAGCAGGTCGCTTCGCGGATCCCCTTGCAATTAAAGGAGGCAATTCGTGACACTATTCTGTCATTATATACAGATACCAGGGTAGTTTCTATCTCACAAGAGTACTGGACCTATCAAGACAGTGTGAGCAGGTAAAATAGCATATATGAAGACAGTCAAATTATATACCCAGATTACTGGGCACATTTACACATGCATTAAAGCTCGTTGAATGAGCTTTACATAAAGCACCCCCAGTGCCATTTTGAAGCATAGGAATGCTGATACACGAGGTGATCTGGGTGCTTTAATTAGAGTGGTTCTTGAAGTGCCTGTCCATTTAAAGTACCTGTCCCCCTTCCCATCTCCCCCCCCCCCACTCCTGGAGCAGATGTGTAAATGCCTTCCAATGTGAGGTACTAATTAAATGAGCATTAGGCTACCCTTATGCTCAGTACTGAAAATGCACGTTTTTAAGAAATGCTTAATATGCTTTAGCCTATTATACTGTGCATTAACTAATTACATGTTTTTTATGTAACAATTTAATACACAGTAAAACAGACTACTGCACATTAAAGCACATGTGTAGAAATACCCACTAGGGCTGTGCAAAGCTTCAGGTGCTGATTCGATTCAGAGATTTGGCCCAATTTGGTGACCAAATCTGAATCAAATTGGGGGACCAGTTAAAAGGTCTGAATTGATTCAAAGCTCTCCAAATCTTCAGGAAGAGTTTGGAGAGCTTTGATGATTTGGGTAGTCCCCACCTGCTGCAGCAGGGAGTTGCAGCTGGACTTGGAGTTAGTAAGTAGGAGGTGGGGGAGGGAGGCCTGGAGGAGGGGGGAGGAGACCATGAGGGATCCCCTGCCAGGCCCCATCCCCTTCCTGCTTTCCAAGCCCCCCGGCCCCTGCACACTCCCCCCAACCCCCCCATGGCTGCTCCTGGTGCTTTAAGAAAAGCCTGCACTTACTGTGTGCTGCCAGGTGGGGTGCGCTCCCTGCTGCCCTATGCTGCATGGGGGGCTCTGCATGAGCCCCCACCCTCCCCCTTTCTCCCCCAGCCCCACCCATGGCTGTCCTGACCGCCTCAGCTCTGGCCCTTTAAGGGAAAGAAAAAAACAAGAAAAACCCCAGGGCTCACTGCTCCTGCAGTGGCCTTGTGGCTTCAAGGGGCTTGTGCAGAGCCTCCCACATGTCGCGGGACAGCGGGGATCACCACCCTGCTGGGCAGAGACAGTGAGTCCTGGGAGTTTTTGCAGTTTTTTTTTTCTTAAAGGTCCAGAGCTGGGCAGGCAGGGCAGCCATGGGCGGGGTGGGGCTGGGGGTAACTGAATCGCCAACTATCTCCGACAACCTTTCACTGGATTGCTGGACTGTTAACCATGTTTACATTCAACTGCTTTACTGCTTTG
>JAGPOW010003648.1:23669572-23699056 GCA_030014935.1 Caiman crocodilus | reverse complement strand
AGAGTGGCCAAGGTCTGGAATGGGCTCCCAAGGGAGGTGGTGCTCTCCCCTACCCTGGGGGTCTTCAAGAGGAGGTTAGATAGGCATCTAGCTAGGGTCCTCTAGACCCAGCACTCTTTCCTGCCTATGCAGGGGTCGAACTCAATGATCTGTTGAGGTCCCTTCTGACCCTAGAATCTATGAATCTATGGGACCCCCTGTACCTGTCAGGATGGAGTCACCTATGATGATCACTCGACATTTCCTCCTCCGGGTCTGCTCAGCTGCTTTGGCCTGTTCAGAGTGTGGAGAGTGTGGAGTTGCCTCCTCTCTGGAGGTTTCCTCGTCTCCTTCCTTCTCCTGCAGTGTCGCCAGGGCCTTGTACCTGTTCTTCAGCTGGACTGGAGGAACTGGTACTGCTTTGCTGCAAGCAGCCCTGGATCTGGAGGTGACTGTCTGCCACTCTGCAGTGGAGGGTACCTCCAGGGGTGCTTTTTCCTTGGGTGCATGGCCCTGCAGGGAAAGGAAATAACTATCAACTTCATCCTCTGTCTCTCTGATTCCCCTCGGCTTGCTAACCTCCTCCTGGAGCTCCCTCACCTGTGCCTCCAGGGTCCTAAGATGGATGCCTGCAGGACAGTTATGGGGGCCCCCAACTCCTGCTCCCCCCAGCCCTGCTGGGCATCCCCTGCAGGCTGGGGGGCAGGGGGATGCCAGCTCCCCCATGGGCTCTGTCTGGGTGGAGGCTTAAGACAAGCCCTTGGAAGGTGGTGCCCTCTGGGCAGGGTCTCTAGCAGCACTCCGCATCGACACCATTATATAAAGTTGCTGTTTATTTATATTTTAGTGTTTAATTATATTTATTTATATTTTCATCCCTCTGTTCCTCCTTGGAAAAAGCTGTTTAAGAAGAGCTTGAACTAATGATACAGGTTTTTGTTTTCTTGATGATGTGCTAAATGCTATGTTATCAGCAGGATCCTGGTTTTATCTGCTTTAAAAAAAACCCAATTTCTGGTTAAAAAAAAGGAACCCCAAATTCACATTTTGCCATGATCAAAATGAAACATAACTATATACGTATCTATATATTAGTGGTGTTTCATTTAAATTACAGAACAGTGTGGATTTGGAATCATTTTTTTAAACTGAAAATTGGGGATTTTTTTAAATCAGAGAAAACCAGGATCCCTAGTTATCAGCTCCCTGCTGTCTCCCTCACCTGTCAGGTTTGCTGCAGCCGGGAGAGGGAGATTGAAAAGCTCAGTATCATCAATACGTGCATGCACTGCACACCCCTCCTTTGTCTCAGAGTGCTAGATGGGAGCTGGGGTCTGGCTACACTCCTGCCCCTTGAGCAGCAAGTGGGGAAAAGCCTGGGATGATATAAGCAGTGTGGGGATGTACACCCTCCCTAATCAGAGGTCCAACTGGGGTCTGGCCACAGCCCTGCTCAGCTCAGCACTGTCGAAAGGAGAGGAGGGCTACTTTAGCACCCCCTAGTTTCTAGCCTTAGCCACTGCAGCTTATGCCTGCATTTCTTTAGTACAGAGAGAATGCCTGTATAAACTGATTCAATCTAGGCAGGTTAAACTAACCTGCAAAGATTGAATCAATTCAGGCTCAGGCTTCTTGAATATCTGTCCCTAGTCATAGGGCCCATAAGTCAAATGGCAAGCTTAAAAAAAAGAAAGACCAGAGAGCTGTTAATTAAATGAATGGTCATCCCTTCTCTGTAGTGAAACAGGCAGGGGTCCTGTGTGGGGAGGGAGGAATGCAGGATATGATGGAATTAAAGGTTGCATTCCAATACATAAGTATAAGGGAAGCATGTTAAGAATGGACAGACAGCTTTGACTTTGGCCTTTGGAAGTTCTGAATAAAAGGCAGTATCAATAATGTTCTCTTATTGCAGGTTTTTGATGGGGGAGATGTAAATGATACATAGGCCAAATTAGATTACCAGAATTGTTCCTCCTTCTATTTCAAAAAGATATACGTATTTTGTTATTTGTTTTTGTGGCACCAATGAAGTGCAGAGTTCTACTCTTTTAAGGCCAACAAAGAGTTTGAGGAAAAAATAATTTCCAGAGTCAAACTTATTTAATCAGTCATAGTGAATGGCAACCCAGGCCTCATTTATTTTTCATATCTTACTTAGCCATTTTTTCCTACCAACTTCTACTTCAGAAAAAAAAAATAGCTGCGGGGAAGTCGATGATGCACAGCATCAGTAAAGGCTATGTGGGCTTTAGCTTCTTTGGTCACTGGTTCACACCCTATCAGTTTTTTATAGTCATATATATGGTATAAGAGGTTTATTTTACTGTGGTTCCTGGTATCTCCATTGCAAAATTCCTACTGCAGCTGGGCATTAATTAAGTGCCTTTCCTGGAAGCATTAACAAACAACCTTTGATGTAGCATGATGACTGAAATAGTCCTTCTGCCCATAAAAGAACTCCCTAGATCAAAATTTAAAAGCATCTTTAAGGAGTGGCATAGGGAAAGCTGTTGCTGTCTGTCCTTCCTGAAACCGTGCCAGAATGTGAACTTCTTACTCTCACTGATGGGCCATTACACAAACAGTGTTGGTATAATGAGTAGGACTACTCATATGAGTAACTGTTCCCCACTGCTGTCAGTGGTTTTTCAGTCTGGCCTTTGTGAATGCAGAAGCTATTTCTGTAGGGCTTTTATGCGCATTAAAATCACTTCAAGTGATGAAAGCTGTTATTTATTTTGGAGGAAACCTGTTTTAAGGCATCAAAACTGTTCCATTATTTGAAAATACACTCAGAATAGGTGCTTGTTCTACATACAGCTCAGAAGATAAATTTCAAGCAGCAAAAGCCTTCTTAGTAGGTGGTGGGTAAACATTTTATGTTTCCGACAGGAGCCAGACTCATTTCTCACTGCTTTAAGCAGTCTGAAAAGATACTTGTTTACCAAAAAGATACAGAAGATCTTGCTACTAGCCAAGTTTTGCAATCAGGTACATCTGTCAGAATGTGATGAAGAAATCTCATAGTCTTGTCTAATAAAAATAAATTGTGCTTAGCTATATTTAATATTTCTCATTCCAGGTTCTCAAAACCTGGCAAATCTTAAGTCTTACAACATTCCCCCAAGGCAGATGTCAGCTTTAAGATTATGATTCTTTTACAGATGGGTAAACAGAGGCTCAGAGAGGCTACTGCATGCAAGCCAGAAGCCCAGGTTTCCACTTCTTTCTATCCTAAGCACTAATATAGCTCTACTTCCTCTCTAGATGTTGATACATCAAGAGGAGCACTTCACTTGAGACCTACTGACTGGGATGCTAGTCACAGTGAGAATCCGTGTGTGTTACTGCTTGCCTAGCTTAGATGCAATGTAAGAGAGGAGCCTGGGAAAGTAAAGAGCATCTTATCCTTAGAGGGAGGTAGTTAGCCTTGTTAATCCGGTTGTGTCCCTATGGATTTATTACTTGTTTTTCTCTTTCTGCACTGTTCCCCTGTTTGATAGCCCACCCTGTGCTTGGTCTTTCACAGCACCTGACTGAAGTGAGGTCTCACTCATGAAAGCTTATGCGTATCTAATTCAGTTAGTTTACAAAGTGTATTGCTACCCTTCTGTCTACCTCATCTTTAGAAACAGTTGACAGGAAAAGATGTATGAGAGGTGAAAGAAAACTGAAGGGTCAAAGAGCTTGTGTGATGATGGTTGTGTTCTCAAATTGTGGGAAACCGCCCTACCCATAGTCTTACACAGTTTTGGTCGCCAAGTGCTTCCTGGTCACAGAGTGAGACCTTCAAGAGGAGTTCACAGAATGGGCAGGGCTCACTAGTTTTCCCCTCCCCACTTCAGTTTGTAGCTCTAGACCTTATTTATTGCTCAGGATTTGACCCATGCTCTAAAGGCTGTATTATTTCTTTCTTTCTGGGCTTTCCTATGGCACTCATCACTACAGTATCTGAGAGTTTCATACACATTAGTGAGCTTCTTTTCTCAACACCCTTCTGAGGTACACATGTGTGCAGAGGGGAAACAAGCAGCTTTTGTGCTTTGGGCAGTGATGGTGGCTGGACTGCTGGTGATCGCATCTGGCAATTTTACATCCCTCCTAAGTTGGTGCCCAGAGCTTGTGCACCACTTGCACATCAATTGTTATGTTAATATATGCATGCATGCTATGGCAGGGGTAGGGTAATCAATGAATTCTCCCCTGAAGGGACTCTCCTGCCATGCCTTGGATGTTGAGAGAACAGAGAGAGATGTTAAACCGTGAAGGATCATGCAATTAATCACCCTGATCATAAACAAAATGGAAATTGGTTTTATTTTGTTTCCTAGTTACCAAAGCTGCTGTGGCCATTTTCCTCATGGCTCTTGACTCCACTTCCCCTTCATCTACGATGCCATCAGAGAGGTTATGTCCTGACCTCTCCTCCTGTTTCTTCGTTTCGTCACGTGTCTCTGTTGCCTATCTCAGTCATCCTGAGAACTTCCTCCGTCTGACTCACCAGGTAAATGTTTGCTGCTTGGTTTCTCTGTGAACACGGGGATCATGCCACGGTTTGTCTCACCTGGCACGTGAGACTTTTTTGCTCCAGCTCCAAGTCTCAGCTGTCTTCGGCGATGCTGGCCTCTCTCCCTGTCTGAGCTTCTTCATGTGTCCCTCGGGGCAATCTGTCACCCTTGAAGTTCTCCTCTTTGTAGCCCCCTAGACTCTAATCTACCGTGCCGGTGTCCCTGGTGTGTAACAAGGCACAGCTGTTTCTTGTACTAGCATCTGTGTCCTTTCTGTGATCTGGCTCCTCCCCTCCTACTTAGGAGAGTAGCCCAGCAAAAGAACAGGATTGAATATCACCCTGTTACACATGTAGGTATGTGTGTGTGTGTGTGTGCATGTTTCTCGTTTTATCAAAGGGGCACTGAGGCCAGGGGATCAGGGGAAAAAGAATCTGCTAATTTGGACTGTCTGCCTTGAGATACCTGGGACCTGATTTTTCAGGTTACTTAGCATTATATACTAATTTATATGTTCAAAGCACAGCTCTGATTGACTTCAGCTGTGGCTGTGAGTGCTCAGCACTTCTGTAAATTAGTCTCCAGGGCCTCAGGTAAGGCACCCTGAAAACAAAGACTACACAATTAGTGACTTGTTTGTGAAAACTTTGATTTAGGTGACTTGCCCTTTTCCACACAAGACCCTTATTCTGCAGTGGCATTCAACTCTTTTCACTCTACTTTGCTATGAGGCCTTCTTTTCTCTTCCAGCAAACCTCTGCCTTCAAAATCTGCAACAGGTGAAGCACGGGGGTCCTAAAAGCAACAGCTGCTTTTTCTGCTACAAAACTCTGATTCATCTCCAGAGCATGGCTATCCTATGCACTGCATAAGGCAGGGGTACTGTGGGAAAAAAAATCAAAGGCTGCACCACATGTGCAATTTGTGGTGGCATTGAAACATCCTCGCTTTTTTAAAAGCTTTTGACTGCTTTTCAAACTTTGCTAATGCTCCTTCCATAGAGTTTTATTTTATGTCGTTTCCCAACTCTTAAAAGAAAACTGGAGGAAAAAACAAGCATTTTATCACTTAGTGTCTTACTGACACTCAGATGGTTCATCAACAGGCTTGGATTTAGATCAGCTAAACAGACTGATTTCTCTAGGGCTGAGGGGGTGTATCTGATAGCAGTAGACTGTACATATCCTCCCTGTGGATCCACTTGATATGAATATACACACTTTGCACTTTGGGGTTCCCCAATGTTTGTTGACATCAGAGGAATGGAATACAGGGCTCCACTCCTCCGTTCTGGGATCTGGAGAGGAAGAGTGCCCCAGAGGGCACAAACTCTTCCCTTTATCCCCAAGCTTGACCTTTAAAGAGTCTTCCTTTCCAAAGTGTACACCTTTAGTCTGGTCTCTTCTGAGTCCTTAATTCCTTGTGGGAGTCCCATTCTCTTACATATCCTATCCCAGCCTCTAATTCATGTTCTTCTTGTTCAACTGTTCCTGGTGTCCTTTTGTAGGTTCCCTGTCCGAAGGTTGCGCTCGTGTCCTTTTCATACCTAGTCCCAGTCTTCTGGTCTAACCAGTTCCAATTTTTCTCCTCAGATCCTAGTCTCACAGGGTAAAGTAGCTAGACTATATTAAGGGCACGTAAAATGCACGTTAAAGCTAATTAACTCATGCTATGTGTCCTCTGACATCTCAAAGTTATATCACTTCAGGTGAGGGTTAACTTTAGGCCATGCTACCTAGCTCATGTTAGGGTAACTTCAGTCTGTTCCACAGAGATAAAACAAATCTTTGTCGGTCCCCAGGATGCATTTCTCCCAACCCCTCTTTCCCCCACCCAGAGCAGGGGTAGAATCTAGGTGTCCTGCCTTCTAGCCATACCCTTGCTCACCAGCCTTCTGATGACAAATCAAAGTTGTGCAGGCAAGAAATGATAACATGTGACTGCTCACAGCGGGTTCTAACTTTAACACTGTGCAACCTTCCACAGATTTAGTATGATCTGTGTAATGTGTGACTTCACCCTCAAGATGCGTCTGCCCTTCCTTTTTCCCATGAGCTCACAGTTGTAATATCTCTACAGGCTCTTTCAATATCAGTCTTAGTAAACACTATGGTACAAAGATGCATGAACTGGCTTTAAACTAGCAAGCTTGGCTTACTGGTAACTTGTGGCAGTATGGAGCTCCATATGGGCTAATTTACCCTTCCTTTTGAAGGTTATTGAACAAATAAGAAACAGTCTTCATGTTCTCAGTTTTGATTTCTGGCCCTACCCTGGTCTGGAACAACCAGGAAAGGGAAAGTGTGTCCAGCTCCCCATAACTATGGGGCTGGAGGGAACAGGCTCAGTTGTTTTGTGAGAATCGCATGTGTACAGTCCAGTCTGCTCTAAGAGCTGTGAAAAAATTGAAAATACTCAGGGAGGACAGAATTTGAAGATTTGAGCTGCCAAAAATGAAGGCGTCTCTACTGAGCATGCATTTTTATAATTATATAGTAGCTTATCATTTAGCTAAATTTAAGCAGGTATTCAGATAAATATGTTCTTTGCTGCTCCTGAAACAGTTGCCCACTCTCCAAATTTCAATTCTCCACTTCAAAGAAAGACTGCCCAAATTTTCTAAGATGGGCAATCCTGTGTATGTATTTGCTTGCTTTAGTCTCAGAAATGGCCAAACTATTTTGGCTTAAATGGAAAAAAACACGGAGCACGGGAAATGTCAACCCATTCAGTTAAAGTATTCAGTTAAATACTCTGAGCACTTGGACATAAGGCCTTCAAATGGAAACTTTAATATTACGTGGTGCAGCCAGTTCCAGCTATAATAGATCTAGGACTACTTAGAAGAGACTGACAGATGTGATGGGGCATGGTATTTTTGTTTGGTTCTTTGTTTTCTAATTACCCCCAAGAGTATTTTAGATATCTTTTATTAAGATTGGGGGAGAGGAGAGGCGTACCCCAGCTCTAACTCTAGGAGGAAAATTATCAGGTCAGGGGCCCTTTCTAAAGTTGGTGCCATGGACTGCTGCTTCCATGTGCTGTGACAGGACGACCTCAGAGAAGGTAAGTGAAGTGGACTGGAGCAGAGTACATCTTGTCATGGGTGAAGCAGAAGGGAGACTGCTGGTGTTTTCTGACTCCCTGGTCTAGTGACCTCTTTTCATCTTCAGAACTGATGCTGCTCCTCCCTCACTCATCAGGGGAAACAGACTCCTTCTCCCAGGCCTCCATCCCACTTTTGCCAACTGTTCACTCTGAAATTGCAGCTCTGCTTGCCACCATTAATTTATTTTAATAGGCACTGCAACATGCAAGCTACTGAATAAAGCTTTGCCTGGCAGAAATATTTTACAGTAATTTGCTGGCTTGGTGAATTGTTTTCTTTGGCTGTGCTGAAACAAGCCTACATTTGGCCTTGGTGCATTTGGTTAATAAGTTTGCCTCTCTAGTTTTGCACAAGTTAGCAGGGCCTGGAGGAAATTCACATGCTACAAGGTATAATACAGTATGAAAACTGGAGACTTTTCCAGGACTTGGGACACACAATGATTTAATTAGTTTGCCAGAAAATACCTTTGCATCCTTCTGACTTTCCCTAGGAGGGTGGTTAGCAGTTGCTCAATGAAATGGCATCTCAGATGCTCAAAAAAGGTCTCCAGGGTCATAATTTGCCATTTATTTTAATTAAGCAAAGTGGTTGCCATATTTAGATGCTTAGGGTGAAAGATGGCAACAGAAACCCAGAACATTCTGGCCAGCATGAGTAAACTGACTGTTTCATTGGCCACTTTCCCCAGTAGCAATGAACTGTCTCTCTTCAGCACTTCCTTTATTCATTATTATTAAGACTATCTTGAAACACACAGAGATTCGTGCTGAGACTAGAGCCCATTGGAGAGTAGGCTTTAATTACTCCTGTAGCATACAATTTCAATACACTTGACCAGCAAAGGGTGACATGAGAGAGGCAGTATTATCCCCATTTTGCAGCTGAACAACTGAGGTACAGAGAGTGTTTTAATTACACCCAGGCAGCTGTGGCAGAGGTGGAAATGAGGCCCAGGTGTCCTGAGTCTCAGTTCAGTATCTTGCCCTCAACATCATGTTTTCAGAAGTAAAACATACATTTATGTAAACCTACATGGTAGTTTTACTAATATGTTTGTCCCTCTCTGAAAAAATAGTATCTTCTTTTCTTTCAGTTTGTGTCATTCCTATTTGTTCAGTCCCCCTTATCTACCCCTGTTGTGCTGTCCCATCTTATAGTGACTTTTTTTTGTTCTTCTTGTTATTTCATCTACTTTTTTCTCTCTTTTCTTGCTATATTCCTCAGCTGTATTCTTGAACAGGTGAATCTCAGCTGTTCAGCTGCAAAATGGGGATAATACTGCCTCTCTCATGTCACCCTTTGCTGGTCAAGTGTATTTAAATTGTATGGTAAAGGGGTAATTAAAGCCAACTCTGCAATAGGCCACAGTCTCATTTTCTCTCCTACTCCATTAGTCTGTATCTTTTCCATTTTTGGAAGGTCCGTCACATGATACATCTGCTCCTATCTTCTCATTGAAGTTCACACTTACACATCTTCCTTTAGTGTCTTATTTGAGGAATGTTACTTCTGCTGCTGATGGTGAGGCACCAAGGTTACATATTCTCTTCCAAACCTGTTTTCTTGTCTTTCCTGTTTTACAGGGAGCTGAAGGTGTGAGGGCTATATAAGGCTCTTTTTCTTCTGTCATTTGTGTTCGCTACACAAAATTAAGAATCTTAATCCATTTTGCTTACTTCTCCACCCTTGTATTTACCCACCCAGGTGCTGAAGGCTGGAGATTGTATTTGCAGATTTGATTCAGTCAAGTAGTAGAAAGGCAGTCATTGCAGTTCTAGGCATGTTCTCTTATCAGAAACAGGTCCAAAATGGATTGCCTGGGGCAGTCAGCTTTCCAGGCCAGCATTGGGCAAAGGGTGCAGATGCTACTTATTTTCAGGATCAGTCCATCCTAATAATCAGCTTATGTTTTGAATGCTATCTCTGTGATGGGGGCTTCTGGGCACATCTGCAATACAATATGAAGAGAGGTGAGGTGGATGGAGGGCAGAGGTGACACCTACATTGGAGGGGAAGGTTAGCTCCTGGAAGCTGAAGCTCAGATAATTTTGGGCCCTGTGGAAGAAGCACATATGAATCTCTAAACTTGGTATTTTGAGACTTAGTGAGCCAGAAAGGATGCCCGGACATCTCACTATAAGCTTTTACCTACTGCAGCAATCCCACTTTCTGTCCAGCCATTTCCTTTCCCGTCACTACACCTATATGAGAAGGACTTGACAATGCAAGAAATACTGTACTCTGCTCGACTCTTTGCAGATCTGACACATGTTGGAGTCAGTTCCTGGGTTTGCGGGTAACATTGTTCACTGAGAGACAGAAGGCCTGGAGGCCATTCTGTTTTTGCAGATTTTGTGATGAGCTGATTGTCTGCCTGTGTCATATAAGCTAAAGCTCCCACTGAATTTCCCTTTGGAAAGAGACAAGGCAGAGAATGCAGCATTTGGCCTGCAGCGCCCGGGTGGGTAAATGCATGCAGCAGCAGCAGGGAGCTCTGAGCAAACTTCTGAAGCTTTGAGTTGGATGCATTGAAAGGTTATTTCCTTATCCAGTAGAAATGCTGCTTGGCAGAACTATATGTAGAATAAAAGGCAACGTTCTCTAGTGAGACATAATAATTTAAAGTTCTTAATATGATGGATTCAAACTTATTCTCTTTACCCTCTTAACATGACTGACCTGTGGAATGATTCCTTGAATGCAATATACATACTCTGCCCATACGCAACAGAGCTGACAGCATAGTTTGAATTCCCACTGCAACCTTGTAGTCCATACACATTTTTCTTTTACAGTATGTGTTTGGGATTGGTCTTAAGAGTCCAAAAACCTTGCTGAAAACATAGCTGTGTTGCAATATTATACCACAAGACACATCTGTTTTGGTATAAACATTGCACAGTCAAGTAATACAAGACAGTACAGCTTACAGAAGGACATTGTATGGTGAATAAATTGAAATGTTCACTCATGAGACTAGATAAGCAATTGAACCATAAGGCTTATAACAAAGAAAGAAGTTGAGAGGCAAAGGCAAGAGAGAAGAGATATTTCAATAGGCTTTTTTTAATGGAGACCAAGTGAGGTTTAAGAATACACAAAGGTTGATATAATATACTGCAGTTAGAGAGTGACTATAGGTGACCTTCTTGAAGGAGTGATATGTCACCTTTGAAAACAATGTACTAATGATTTGTTTCCAAATGCTTTCCTAGGATACTCTGTTATTGTTTGGACTGCGTTGCTCATTAAAATTAACAAAAGCTACAACCTCCTGAAAATCAGGAGTAAAATATTACAGGTATTACAAAATGTCAAGAGGCTTAACTTAGAATTGTTCTCAGAACCTCCCACAGTGGCTAAATCCTAAGAGCTGTTGTCGATATGATAAAGCAAAAACCAGAACATAGATGTTTGTTAACCAGCCTGCAAAGCAACTGAGAACTCCTGAGTTCTGACCCTTGACTGGTTCTCTCTGCCCTTGGGCAAAACCTTTCCTGCCTCAGTTTCCCACCTGTGAAGTGGGAATGATATTTGTTGATATCTCTGAGGGCTTTTGTGGAATTTAGTTAATGACTGGAAAGGTGAGGAGGATGAAAGTGCTATTTGCTATAATTAATCTGGATGGATAGCTTTTCCTTTCAATTTTTAAAATACTTTTGATTCCTATTAAGAACCTGATTCTTTGGTACTTAGGTGACTAGTCTGCTTGAATTAAATGGAGCTAATTGTGTGAATAAGAGCTGTATGACTGAGCTCAGAGAAGTAACAAAGGGTTGAGGACAGGAGAGGTCAGTAAATAAGAACAAATTTTCATTATAAAGCAGACAAATGCTCATTTTTTCTATACAAGTTCCAGTCAGGCTCTGTATAAATTGGAGCCTTCTGTTTTGGTTGTTGTGCCAAAAATAGTCTAATGATTTGTTATTAGTTAATGACATATGGTCTCTTGGAAGCCTGTGCTCAGTGATGGTCCCACCATTTCAGATTGGGTATATACTAAAAGGAGATGGTCACAGGCAGGTGACCAGAATGAGCAGAGTATGGAAAAGCCCCTATCAAAGGAAGGAAAATAAATTAAAGGGGCTGAAACCAATTTGTTTAGAGAGGAGACTAGTAGAAATTATATAATGATATCAAATAATAAATTATATCCAAAATTCCAAATCACTAAACAGTAAGAAAACCCTGCAACTGTATCAAAGATATCCAAGTATGGCATGTCCAGATTGTTTCAGTATGGCGTAAATAAGTGTTATGTTTGTAACATTCAGTACTAATGAAGAGATAATGTATATTGTACTACACCTGGAAAAATTTTTTAAATGAATATTAAGATTGCAAAGCTAAGCAATCAAAAGTTAGGGGATGTCAGAGTCAGGGAGTCTCAGTAGCCATAATTTGGGTCCTCATTATGCATGTGTTATAGTAGTCATTATTAGGAATATGCAAATAAATTATTTGTTTCCTGATTGATTCCTGTTTCATTTTTTTCTTTTTCTGGCAGATGAACTGAAAAAACACTCCCCACCTCACCCCCCGCAAAAAAAAAAAAAAAATCAGACCAAATTAAGTTTATGCTTTCTTCTTGCTGAAGTGAAAAATAGAAAAATCTTGTTGAGACATGGAATTGTTCATTGAACCCCAAACAAATGTTACATTTTCAAGTTTTTGAAGCAGAGCCAAAAGAAGTGAAAGTTAAATTCACAAAACTGACAGTGCTGGTAGTGTTCCACTCTCTCCTAATAGCTCAGACTGTTTGATGGGGTTTGTATCTTACCTGCTGGCAGAGAGCCCTAACCACTAGGCTGTAGGGTATCCTGAGATCAGGTGTGTTCAGTGTTTTTGGTAGGCCCTGTTTGAATAAAATATTTGGGCAGTCACTGGAAAGCAGAAAGAACAAACCTGCGTGTCTTGTAGTGTGATGATTTGGACAATACCTGGGAGGCAGGAAGTCTTGATTCCAGTCCCAGCTCCAGTGAATGTATATGCAAAGTGGGCCAGGGTCACCAGGAGGTAATGAGAGCTATCCCTCACCTGCAGAATCCCCCATGGCCTGGAGGTTAAGGTGTGCTCCTGAGAGAGATACAAAAAACTGGAACTCTTGGTTCCAAAATTATACCTTTTATTAGACCAACTGGGAAATCGCAAGAAAATTGTCTTTTTCTGCAAGCTTTCAGGATCAAAGTCCCTTCGTCAGGCTCTGGGAAAAGTATAGATGGTTCAAGATGGTAAAAAGTCCCCATAGGTAGGAAATAAAGTTTGTTTTTCCACAGAGGGAGCTGAAGATGGAAGGCCGTCCCTCTGGGTTCATGAGAGTGTCTGTGAGCTGTGCTGAGTAGCTCCATACTCAGTGAGCTCTGTACTCTGAGAGCTCTGTGCGCAGTGTGCTGAGTCGTTCCTGGGAGAGGGCAGAGGACATGGGCCTCCTATATCTTGTGTGAAAGCTCTAATCACTGATTTGTTTGGTGAAAGGAGAGTAGCCTTTTGTGAATCATCTTCCTGTCTCCATTCCACTCCAAAAAATTTCCAGCCAAAGCTATTTAATGAATTCAACTTATGTATGTGGCAGAAGTACCATTCGCCAAAATAAATTTGCCTAGCTCTCATCAATGCGATGCATTATGATGGAGTAGGGGTAGGCAAAATTTTTTGACCAGAGTGCCAAAAAACCCGCAATGTCTACCTTGGAAGGTGCGGGAGTGCTGGCATGCCAGAAAAACAAAATGAGGGCGGGGGGATGGGGAGGAGGGGGGAAGTGGAGGTGTACATGGTAAGACGCTTTGCATATTAGTATATTTAATAATGATAAATGTTGCCTTTGTTTTGTATTCCATTTTTGTTGAGCATGTTGCAATGAGAGAGAAAAGAAGAGACAAGACAAAGAGGAGAGAGAGAGAAAGAAAAAGGAGAGCAGAGAGAGAACCAGACACATACACATGCACACAGAGAACCACATGCACAAACACTGAGAACCAGAACACACCCAGAACAGACACAGGTCCACACACATCCAGAACCAGACACATGTGCACACACAGATACACAGGACCAGACAGAGGCAGACAAATGCACAGAACCAGATGCATGGGCTCCTGGGCCACTGGACAAAGTCCGTTCCGAGGCATGCTTGCACCTGCTGGTATGGAGCTAATGCTGGAGCCTAGAGCAGATGTTTGCGGCCTGCTGGCTGCAGCCAGCCCAGGCTCTGGGTAGCTGCTGCCAACCACGGTAGGGCTTACAGCCTCTCAGCTGCCTGCTGGGAGCAGCCTGGGCTTTGTGGCTGGCAGCAGCTGCCTAGAGCCCAGACCGGCAGTGGCGTGCTGAGCAAAATGGCCTCATGTGTCACGCTCGGCACATGTGCTGGGGATTGCTGACCCCTGTGATAGAGGCTACTGAAGATGGCCATGTTCCTGACCACGCTGTTGAGTCTAGTGGCATTGTGATTCTCTTATATTCCCTTGAGCTTCAGGAATACAAAGGTTGGGAATTTTGGCTGGTTTTTTTGCAGGGCCGTGGTGAATAAGTGGAATTTTCCTCTATTCACTTGTGTGCGATCACCAAGGGCATGTTCTGGCCCCTTCCACAAAGTCATACACAAGCTGTGGCAGACGTTGAATCCACCACTCAGCTAAAATGCAAGATGAGCATGTTTCCTGTTCTTAAAGTAGAAGTTAAGGAATGCTGGGACTACCGGTCACTCAGTGATTTTTTGTTTGTAATCCTTAAAAGCATTGCTTTAAAAAAGCATTACATACACAGGCAGCAGTGACATTGCAACGGCCAGCATGTCACCCTTTATCTGTGTTCATATGATGCAGAAAGGGCAATGGAAATGAAAGGGAAGACATGTCTTTCAACCATTCTATTATCCCTGTAGCAAGTACAGCAGTGCCATCTGTATTAGTGAGGGAGGGAAAATGACCCAGTCGCTCTGCTTGTCTTAGGAAGGAAAGGATAGCATGCATGCCCTGTCAAAGCCTTCTGCCTCTGGTGCTAGCACCAGAACTGGCAGTGGTGCACCTGCTCCTGCCTCTTGTCTGCTCTCGGGAATAAAATGTACAGCAGCCAGGAGGTTGTGAGGAGCCAAGACAGCTGCTGCTGGGCCATAAGAATCGAAGCGATGCTTCTGCAGCATCTGAGCTCTGGGCATAGCAGCAGCGTGTCTGCAAATATCAGAGCATTCCTGTGCCTCAGATCCACTGCTACTGTCTGACAGAGGAACTCCATTGATTTCAATTAAGCTGTGTCTGTTTAGCAAGTGTAGTTTGGCTCTATATATTTTATATACAGTACTGGGTAAAACAGTGCCCCACTAAGTGCTATTCCGTACTGGTGAATATATACCTGCTTGCTGTCTGCTACAATCCACCTGTCATAATTTTTTTTCCCCAATTCATCATCTAAAGGGTGCCTGAATTTCTTCTAATACTTCTGGCTGCTTGTACCCCTTAACTGCTCTGGTTCTCCCATAGCTTTTTAAAACTCCTCCCCTGATGTAGAAACATTATGGCTACACAATTCCATACTGCATCTGCCTCTCATTTTCTTTTTTTAACTCATGATCTTTACCTTATCACAAGTCTGAATGTTAATTAATTTTGTAGATCCTGCATTTGGGTTTTCACTTATCCTTAAGTTTGGGAGCCAGGTACATGGGATGCATCAGAGCTGTAAAGATTCTTGACATAAATGTCCCTTGTTGTTGTGATTCTATGTTTCAGTGTCTGCATGGTGACATTAGTAGGTAAATTTGACTTGACATCACTGACCCTGTGGCTTGTTATGATAGTGAGCTAGTTATTCTCCTAAGGACTCCCCTTGGTCTTTACACAACTCTAGATCTGCAGACTGAGCCTTGAGCTATTGAAGTCAATAATCTTTACATTATTGTTAGCTTAACGTGGGATAATGGCCAGTCCTAATGGCCTGCTAAGTTACCTAGACACAGGCTATTTCCTGGTGGAGGGGGAGGACTGCTCAGTTCTGTATCACAGGGGAGAAAAGGCCTGTTCCTACTAGTAAAAGGTCTTTTGCTCATTACTAGTCTCATCCCTATCTATAGGTGTATTATGAACCAGGGGGCCTTGGTCAGTCTAGTCTTGCTGCTAGACCTTATTCCCCTCCTCTAGCCAAGATAAGTAGGAGTTTCTTGGTTCAGACCTCAGAAAAGCTCTGTGCTGAAGAAACATTCCACAGCAGAGGGAAAGAAGGTGGGATACAAGAGACTCATTGCCTGATTGTGATGGGTAGAGTTCATTAATTGCCTTGTTGGGGCAAGAGATGATTCAGAGGACGTCTAGGCAGATAGGAGGCATCCCACTTAGCAGCTAGAGGAGAGTTAGGGAGAGGTAGGAAGGGAAAATAAAACAGAAAAGGATCAGGTCTGCTTGATGAATGAAGGAGAGCAGGAAGGTGACACAGCTCTGTTCCCTGCTATAAAGGGTTAATTGTGGCTGGCTCCATGCATCAAGTTTACAGTAAAAAGTGAAATTATGTTTTAAGAAACGTCACTGAGAAAATGGCTCTGAATCCAGGATATATCCCCCCTGACATGAATTTTTGGCATCAAGAGAAGACTTACAAAAACTGACTGCAATCATGGAAACAAGCCCAGCTTTAAATTATTAAATTACATAGTAGGATCTCCTGATTGCAGTAGCTGGTACCCTTATAATCAGGATGATGCACAATTTACAACTAGGCTTGGGTCCATGGTTGCTGTTAAGTCCCTATGAAGGACACCTGCCAATATTTTAAACCATCATGTACTCATTGCCAATGTTATTGATGCAGAACATCTTTCAAGGTGGACTGACTGGAAAAATCAGTGAGGCTGGTTAGGTTCATGTTTGTGATGGCTCTATTTTTGTCACATATTGAAAAACAAAGTTTCTGTAGTATAAGTTTTAAGACATTCAAAATTCTGTGCAAGAAGTATATCCTTGTTTGCAGCTAAAATGCTTAAGGAGTGAAGTATTGTTTCTGGCTGTTAAATTTGAGGGGAATATTAGTTACAGACAATCTGTTCTAATACCCTATGATATTAAAAACAGGCTTTTTATAGGGTTTAGGACTCTATGGCCCAGGGAGCATCCTAATGAGAGTTAGAGGTTTTTACCTCCAAAGTTGCCAGTTATTATCCTAGTATTGACTCTAATTGGCACCCTTATTGCCAGCCTAGCCAACGAAGCAGAAGACTGTATCCGTCGTGAACACTGAATTACTATTTTATCCCAAGAGATGGTCCCTGCAAATCAGGATGGAAACGCACTGGTCTGTGGCACAAGGTTCTTCATTAATTTACATTGCTCTCAATTCTACACAACTTTGAATATATATCAGTACCAAACATTAAGTTTTGCCAGTTGTTCCATCCCCTTTATTGTGGTAACTATTGTTTGTATTGCAGTACTACCTAGAGGGCTCAGCAGAGGGCACAGTCAAGAATGCACAGTAAAGAAACAATCTCTTCCCTAGAGTTTATAGAGGTAAACAAACAAGGCCTTCAAAGACTGGGAGACAGGAAAGATTATTGTCCTCACTTTCCAGGGCTAGGGACAGACATTCAAAAAGCCTGAGCCTGAATTGATTCAATCTTTTCAGGTTAGTCTAACCTACCTAGGTTGAACTGATTTGCAAGTGTACAGACATTCCCCCTGGACTGAGGAAATCCAAGCACATGCCTGCAGTGGGTCTGGCTAGAAGTGTGGGGAGGGGGGATGCAGGGGGGTGTCTCCCTTCTCTTCTGTAGTGCTGAGCTGAGGTGGGGGTGGCCAGGTCCTGGCAGAATGCTCTGATTAGGGAGGTGTTTAAACCTCTATCCTGCCTACACAGTCCCAGGCTTTTCCCCACTTGCTGCTCAAGGGGTGAGGGTGTTGCCAGCCTCCAGCTCCTGGCTAGCACTCTGAGGCAAGGGTGTGTGTGCAGGGCATGCAACTGTTTATGATACTGAGCTTTTCAATCTCCCACTCCCTGCATCTTCATACTGTCTGAAAACCTGACAGGTGAGGGAGGCAGTAGGGGGCTGAAAACAGTGTTTAGCAGCCCATCAAGAAAACAAAAGCCTCTCTCATTAGTTCAAGCTCTTTTTAAACAGCTTTTTCTAAGGAAGGAATGGAGGGACATTACCAGCTGACCTGTTGATTAGATCTAAAACACCTTAAGTGGACACTGTTCTGTCTGTGTCCCAGTGAAATTGGAGACACACCTCTCAGCATTAGCTAACATACCACATGCCTAGGGTCTGTGGGCTGGGGTCCATGCTGTGGAAGGTGGGAGGGAGTAGGTCAGGATCCCTGCTTGAGCAATGAGCAACAAAGCAGGTGAGGCAATGGGGAGCCAGACAGACCCTGCTGTGCCTGCAGTCTCTGCTGGAGCTCTGGCTAGGGAACAGAAGGATGGGGCCAGCTCTGCTCTCTGGAGCAGACAGCACAGCCCAGAGCTTCAAAGCATCTGGGATGCTGGGGAACTCTGGTTTAATTTAAACCAAGAAGGGATCTGGGACAGACATTGCATAAACTAGTTCGACCTAAATCAGTTAAGTTTGATACTACATTTAACCAGGTTTATCTTAAACCAGTTTCAGCCATTTGGAAACTTGTTTATGCATACTGAACTTATGTTCTGTTACAGGTTTAAACCAGTTTCTGATCACTTAAACTGTTTATGTGTAATGTCTGTCCCTAGCCCAGATAGAGAAGAGGCAGATAGAAATAAAATGGCTTGCCAAAGTCATACAGAGCTGGGAACTGAACCCATAGTTCTTGAATCCAAGTCCTGTGCACTAATCATTCTTCTCTATGACAGAGTCAACACCTCGGTATGCAATTATAGTGACACTATAAGTACTGGTATTGAATTTCCTATTATTATACAAGTTAATAAAAAATGACTTGTTTTTACCTTACTACTATGCATAATATATATAGGCTAAGACTGCCTACTTCAGTTTTAATTATTGGATTTTAAGTGATTTCAGCACCAATTTTAACCTCTAAAAAGAGAGGACTTTTGGTCTATGATATGACAGATCATTTGATTACAAATTGAACAGTATAATGCAGATTTCTGAAGTCCATTTAATTTTTTTAGCCATTCCTCTTGAAGTCCAAATTTTATGGGGCAGACTTCCTGCTGCGTCAAGGATTTGTCTGGTTTACCAGTGCTGGGAGGGAGCATGGGGTTGCTCAATAGCCAATTTCTGGTCCCAGGTTCACAGTATGAATTAGCTGGATGGCCTAACCTAAGCTATGTAAGTATTGTCTCTGAGGAACCATAAACAAGCTAGAACCCATTTTATGTCCCTCCTTGCTCCTTGATGTATCCCTCTCTGTCCTCATGTCCTTGTCCTGAAGCAAGCAAGCATGGGAACAGGTTCTGTTGGCTTGATCCCTTCTCCTATCAGGGTATTTAGGGTTGATGGCTGTTCTTTATGTCTCCTGTTGGAGAAAAGGAAGTCCCTTGGAGCAGAGAGTTTTTGTTATGATGACTCTAAAATACAACTTGTATAAGAAGACAAAGTCTGCTCGTTGCCATCTGTAGACCTCTTGGAATGTAATATTTGGCTTTCTCCATTTTCTCTTCACTTTTTTGTCTTTCCTGCCTCACTCCCTGGAGCTGTGTTGTAAATTGTTTCTGCATGTATAGTTGAAACTACCATTATGAAAAAACTGAATCTACAAATTGCCAGTACCATCATTAAACCACTTCTGGAAAGTGCTGTGTAGTGGTGGTCCAGTCAGTAATCACTGACCTTTGGAATACTGTAAAATTTGACCTCTGGTTCCAAAGGTCTTAAAATTAGACATTTAATGTAACACATCTACACTTTTTTTGCTAATGATTTATAATTTCAGTGTCTTTTTAATTTGTAGGAGGAAAAAAGCAAAAGAGCACATAGGCTTTTTTCTTTTTTTGATATAGAGTTATTCAGGAACATACTTCTCAGAACCTGTGGAGAGACATTACTTTGAACCATTTTAAACAGCGATAGAGACTTGTCACTTAAGTGTGCATGTGCTATCAGCTGTTACACCTGCATGCTTTTATGTTATGATATAGCTAAAACCTGTAAATTTAACCCCAGATTAGCCTGTTACCTCTGTCCACACCCAGAAAGGGTATGCAAATCAAGTCCTCATTGTTTCTTTGTATTTATACCTTTTTTGGTGATTTTTAGGGTCAGAATGACTTCCGAAAAACTGAGTTACATACATGGGAAGGAGTTATTGAAATATCCTAATGGGAGAAGTGAGCTTCAGAAATACAGTTTCAGTTTATAAAAAAGGCTTTTACTATATTGCAGTGTGCAACATGTTGCTGTCTCTGGCATCTTTCAGGCCATAGTGGACACTACTGTGATACAAACTTTTGCCGATCCTCTATCAGCTGTATCAGAACCTTCATCAGAGTTGTGCTGACATTGTGTAGTTTTCTTTTTTCTGGGAAAGTGCTGGAAAAATGTCTGGCTTATGGCTGCAGCTAGAGGTGTCAAATGATTGGACTTGGCAGCATGATTTTATACACCATAAAGAGACAGAGAGAAGGCAATAACATGTGAGTAACAGTTATAATGACGGAGAGACTGAAAAGGATTAAATTGTTATCCAAAAATATGTATGAAATCAAATGATGAATTGGGTTTGTATGAACTTGCAAATTAGGTATTTGGGGCTTTTTTTTTAACTGAGTTTATTTCTACCTGGATGAAAATGGAATGTTTTTCTTTCAAAATTTGTCGTGTATCAAATCATTCCAGAAGATCTCAGCTTGAGCTGGAGAATGACTCATTTTCTGAGATTAATTAAGGCTATTTTGTGCTTGGTAATCAGAGAGGCAAATGTCCTGCCACCATTTCTTGGTCATAAACATTTACAAACCTCCATATTTTCTGTGAATCTCAGAGGATAAAATCACTGCACATTTATGGAGGCTTTTAAGGGGGGGAGCTTATACTTAAGGGCAATGCCACAAATTAATTTCTATGTTTTATTGTGCCTGCTTGTCTTAGAAATAGAAAGGGAGGATCAGTTAGTAGCAGAGACACACTGAGGAATTTATGGCATAGGGGCAGAGAATGCAAAAGAACTCAACTTGCATTTAGATACTTACCTAATATACGTTCACATTTTTCCTTGCATCCTGCCCCTTATGTTCTATTTGCACATTGCCTATTTAAAGTATTTGTTCAATTTTTTTGGGCACACACCTACTTGTGGGAGCAGTCGTATGAAAAAGCACCTAGGCAAAGCGAGTAAGGGTTCTACCATTGGGCTTCCAATGTTGTACTTAGAAATGGGTTTTTAAATCTAGTGTTTTGAAAATTGACACAACACTCAGTTGATGAATATCAGAATGGCTTGCTTTTCTAGCTACCAACAAGTTGCAAAACTAAATGACAAAAAAAGACTCTTTCCTAATATGAAAATAGCTATTAGTTCTTGCATTATCATAGCTGCAGAGATCTTTACCCAATGCAGACACTCCAGGAAACAGTTCATATACAACCTCACTGCATGGATCCTTTGCTTATCAGCTAGGTGGCAGCCTGGCTTCTTGGTCTTCCCTGGACAGCACACATCTTGCTGGCAGTTCTGTCTTGCTTTACACTGTTTAATTGTATAACTTCAAGGCATTTTTCTTTGATAGATTGCCGATTATAGTCAGAACAAAAAAGGGAGGAAAAGGGTGGCCATCATATTACAAATGTTAAATTGCCTGGCTCCTGTTTTTGGATTTGTCTAGGTGTGAAGACACAGCCCTGACTATTATAGGTCAATTACAGGTGACGGTTCTCAAACGGTCAAACAGGATGCTTGGAGGCATTGGTTACTGGACCTCTTTTGGGTTATTTGTTTATCAATGGGGAAAATTTGCAATAGCTTGTATCGGTAATGATCTATTTACAAAACTCCAGACATACATTGAATGATTGAGACATGTGTAACACCTTAGAAATTGGATGCCTGTTTTGAGAAATGTGAGCAGGATGCATTTGTCATATACAAGGCATCTTTCCTGTATTCAGCGCACCTTTTACAGGTTTTGCTTGAAATGTATATTTAGTCTTTTGTCATCTTTATTTGCTAGCTTAACTGAAATGCATATGTAGTTACCTTGCCTTCATTGGCTCAGTCTTTTCCTTGGCTTTCTTAGCTTGGAAATACATGTGTGATAAGTGTGTCAGGTCTCTGTTAACAGTTTTAACCATCACTTTTATTATTTTATGGCATGGGTCTGATTTTGGGTACTGTAAGCACTTCACTGTCCCGACACCTAATGAGCTGCAGGCCATTAGCGGAATTTGATTTTCTTCTGGCAGTGCTGTTTCCACAATCCAGTCTTGCAGCAGCCATTGCCTTGCATTTTTGTGCAAGGTATACTGTCCAAGCTTTCACAGTTTTCATATGCAGCACCAAGGCTAAATATTTTTTCAAGCATCCAAGCCTTGCAATCAAAGGTGGATTGGTAACATTCATGCTCCCTGTGTTATTAACTTACACACAAGAAGACATGTAATTTCTCCAAAGAAATTAAAGGGAACATTTCTTTGTACTGCTTGCAACTAGAAAATGGAACATATTGCCACAGGAAGTCATTGGACTTACTTGAGTTCAGACAGGATGGGCATGAGAATATCCATTTACCCTGTGCTCGACTCTGCAGGGAGGCAGGGGGCGGGAACCCCTCCATTCCCAGCAGAGTATGAGACCTGCATAGTGGGGAGTAGGGGAAGCAGCTGGCTCCAGTGTAGGACTTCCCCCACTGCAGGCTCAGGCTCAGGCAGCAGAGCTGCAGGGATAAGGCAGGCTCCATTCTTTCCCCCGTGCAGCGCTGTCCAGAGCCATGCCTGTGCCGGGCATGGGTACCCTGACCTCCCCACCTGCTGCTGCTGCCAGGCAGTGGGGGCTGCATACTCAGCTTCACAGGGCCCCCCTTCCCACCCCACTGCAGGGGGAGGGGAGGAGAGCCCCCCAGCACTGAAGAGGGCTCCCCTCCCAACCCCGTGGCAGTGGGGGAGAGGGAGGAGGGAAAAGAGTTCTCCTCTGGGGCCGGGCAGCCCTGTGTGCCCAGATTGCTCCTGGCTCTCAGGGAGCCACTGGGGTCGGCTTGCCAGGGCCTGGCCACACTCCCTCTCCTCAGCTCAGCTTCCCTGTGGATGGGAGGGCTGCTCTAGCACCTCCGGGCTTCTGGTTTGAGCCACTGCAGGCATGTGCCAAACTTCTATGACTTGCAAACCAGTTCACTCTCTGCAGGTTAGACTAACCTGCAAAGACTTAATCAATTCAGGCTTGGGCTTTTTGAATGTCTGTCCCTAGCCCTTGAGTCTAAGAAGGTTGAGAATCTGGGCCCTGCAGTAAGTTATTGAAGAGCTGACAGGGTGTAATGTTGTTCAGCCTGTTTGACTTTGCCTGGATTTGAATCAGTGACATTGGGGGTAAAAAGCCTGGTAACTCTGTAGCAGTCTCTGAGCTAGTCACTGTCATGTAGGCCTGACTGGCTCAGGAATCACCTGAGCAGTTAGTGTTGATGAAAGAATCACAACAATATGTATACCTCCTAGATGAATTGTCATAAACACAATTCAGTTCAAAGACAAAACCTATTATACATTAGTCAACATTTTTCCAGTCCAAGTGAGGATGTGACACATTATTCATGATTGCAGGAAAAAAACATCCCCAATTCATGCAATAAAAAAATGATAAGATTTTCTTTGGTACATGTAAGAGCCACTTGTGGATTGGAAGCTCCAGCTTGAGTATCTCTGTTCTGTGCTAATCCTGTGAGTCATCCAGTTCGACAGGTTTATTCTAGTTCTAGTTCTTTTGTCAGAGTATAACCAATGAAAACTTGATCTCTCTTTTCTATCTGCAACTCCTTTCTCGCCTGAAGATGGGTAGAGGAGAATCCGAATTTTGGGATGTTTTTTCAGGCTGAACCACCGAATATTTTGATCATTGTTTATTCCTGTTTTTACTCTTGTCCTTCACTGTTAGGGCTTCACTATTAGAGCAAGGCCAAGTTGTCTCTATTACAAGTTACTGCTACTTGGAATCAGGAGTGGCAAAAAGATTTTTTGCTGCCTTTTGTTGTCCTCCCTTGCAATGTACCTGGGACCTGGCACCAGACAGAACCCTGCTTCTTTCTGCAGTCCCAGGCTCTTGAGCGTGCTTAGAGAAATGCCTTCACCAGATTATTGCGTCGTTTGCTGCACTGCTTATTACGCTGTGTGACTGTTTTCCTATTGCGCTGTTTGAATGTTATGTACGTGGTGACTACTGATGTGATTACAGCACACCCCATTTACAGTTACCCAGACATGTAAGTGGGCGTGACCATTCTGGTTAGGCTGAATCCATCACTGAGGCATGACTGGCAGGTCCAGAATGCCCAGGCCTTCCAGAATATTCAGTAAGCGCAAACTCCTGATTGGCTAAGGAGATTATATAAGGAACTGCGGGACACAGCGCGTGGTTCCTCGGGCTGCGGACATCAGAGCAGACTGATCACCTGCCCTGAGCGCGAGCGGACCCCTAGGCCAGATAGCAGGAGTTTGCTTCGGACTTGGCACTCTGCTATTTCACGAACACGAACAAGGAAAACGACGAGTACTATGAGTTTGCTGCTGTAGCGTAGCTGCAGCTAGCCGTATATGCTGACAGTCGCTGTGGTAGCTGCTGTCATCACGATTAGTCACCATCTCACACCTCTATATAATCCTGTGTTCCTGTACATAGTCTTCTCCAAGTTAGCTACCCTGCAAGTTTGTAAGTAAAGTTTTCAATTATTTTACCAACGCTTCTGGGTTTCACTCCTCCTCTCATCCCGGTGATCCGCGATCCGAGAACCCACTCCGCTTTTGGGCTGGTGTCACTGCTGACTCGCTGGTGCCCTCGCTCAAAATGCAATCCGTGGCTGCCCCCATTGCCACCTGGGGATCCGGCCGCGACATTGAGGTGTCTGCACCTATTGAGCGTGTGTGAGGTGTGTGCACGTTGCTTTTGCCGCTGCCTTCTATTTGCTTCCCTAGGCAGCCTCCTGTGCTGCCTGGCTCGTTACACTAGCTCTGCTTAGAACTAAATTTAAAACCACTAAGTGCTTTTTTTAAAAAATTCCTCTATTTTTCTATGTACATATCCTGTATCTTGCAAGAAGAAAAATGTTTTTGAGACTTTGTGGTCTCCAACGTTTTTGATATGGTAGATAGGAAAGGGAACACAAAAATCTCATTATGGATATAGGATCCCTGCTTTTTTTTTTATTCTTAGGTTTTTTTAGAAGAGCTATTTTTACTATTAACATCTTAATTTGTTTCATGCTGAAGAATATGACTTCAGCTTTCACAGTGCAAACATAACTCATGGACACGAAATCAATATTTCTGTGCTCACAGTTAAGCAAAAATGGGTTTCATATCAGTAAGCAGATCAAATTAATGCTTAGATCTGTAGTTTTGTAGCTATCAGCACTGCAACTTTAATTGGCACAGGACTCCAAAATTAATGGCTCTTTGTCTGTCACATAAACGTGTATCCATAAAAGTAGCAGGTAAATTTCTTGAGACACAGAATATGGCTAATACAAATTTCTCTCTTCTGCTTCAGATTTGAATTTATTCAAAGATGCATATGCATTGATTTTTTTTCTCTCTCTCGCCCCAAAGTGGTGAGTAAAATATGTGAGGATAACAAGCCTGCACCATAGCAGAAAACATCACAGAGAGACTGATGGGTAATTTATCACTGTGGAGAACAAACACTTTTGCAGATGTTAGTTCTTGCTGGCAATTTTTTTAAAATAGTGTTGACAGTCAACATGACTAACTCCAATTTCCATTTTTCCTTAGCAGACTCTGACATGGTGCAGCTGTTTCTACACATTCTGTATTAATTTCTTTTACATTTTAATAGGCCAATAGAGAAGGGCTTCCTCTTCCATTCCCTTTCCCTCTCTTCTCAGTAGCACCACATTGTGTTACTGCTCTGTTAGCTAAGTACAGAAGTTCAAAAAGCCCGAGGTGGAATCAGTTCAATCTTTGCAGGTTTTCCTAAGGTGCATAGATTGGACCAATAACAAACTGAACTTATGTTCAGTATTTTGGTGGCTGAAGCAGGCAGAAGCCTGCACTAGCCCAGGGTAGGAGCCTGGGGGTGCTCACGTGTACCTCCTGTTATGCCAAACACTGCTAAAGTCTGCTGAACCCAGCTGATTGGCAGCCCATGTCTGATTTACTGTTGGACATACACCCCTATCCTCTGCTGTCAGCCTCAGAAAGTGGGGGAGCCAGCAGGTAATCTCTCTTCAGCCCTGCCCCCTCACCAGCTGCCAGCCTCTCTGGGAGGTGCGGGGGGTAGGAAGGGGAGATACACCCCTCTGGCCTGGCCCAGCCCAGCACAGTGGGAGCATCACCAAGTCAACTATTGAAAAATCATGATTCAGATCCTCAAAATCATGCTTTTAGCTAAAAAAACACACTAAAAAATAATGATTTTAGATGTTTTTTTCCCTTTGCTTCCTTGTTTTTGAACCTGTAAAATCCACTGGTTTCAGTTTTTCAAATGTTCTTCCACAACCCCAAGGCTAATGACTTATTGTTTAAAATGGAGGCTGAGATTCTCTCCAGTCCTTTGAAATCCAGAAGCTGGGCATTTAAGAGAAACACTGAGTATCACTAGGGATAGAGTTGTTAGAACTGGCCATGCTGGGATATGATTTTCAAAAGTTAACCTATAAAGGAGTAAATGTTTGTTGTGGTTTTTTGCATCTGTACAGATGTACGAGGATCTAAATGATCCTATTTATTAACTAAATACAATGTGGAAGGACTAGCTATGCAGCTATACAGCTGGTTTGGCAGGGCTCTGCTGCCCTCTGAAACACCAACAACTAGTAAAGACCATGAAACAGCTTGCAAACTATTTCTTTATATCCTATGGGTGCTCATCTCCCATTGGGGATCCGTGGAAGTTGAGCACCTAACTCCCTTAGGAAGTGTGAAAGGCCTTAGCCCTTTCCTCTCCCTATGAACTCAGTTTTACTAACTCAAAATGGGAATGAATAATGGTGCTAACCCCAGAAACATTTTGTGTGGATTTCTTAGATAATGTTTGTGGAACACTGAAATGCTGTTACATGATAAACCCTGCTTCTTCCTCTATTTAGGCTTACCTGTCTTGCTCACTCCTCGGTTACAAGTTACCTACCAATCACACAAGTTAACCTACCATAGCCCTTCAACACAGTGGCTGAAACTCCACCAACATGCTCCTGGTCTGTGCTCTAATGATGAACATTATAATGATGAACATATAGCCCACAGACCCATCCTTATAAGGTAAAAGGTTGGTTTCTGCCCTGGGTCTAACTGAGGACAGACTTAAACGAAACTGAATTCTGCAGTGAGAAAAATATATTTATTAATATATTTTGCTCCACAGCGAAGGGCATTAAACCAGTTTAATAGAGATTTTTCCATATATGTTTTTTTCTGGATCCAAGATGCCACCCCCCCTGCCCCTGACAGCTCACCAAAACTCAGTGAGTGACCTCCAGCTAACATATATGTTTTTTTGCAAGAGAAATAACAGGAAAACAAATGCTATTATACTTGAGGCTCTGTATAAATTCTTCTTACAGTTTTGGCTTCAGGGAGCTTTACTAGCTTCAGCATCTTGGATGATATATGAGACCAAACCCAAATCAGTATGAAAATATGCACTGCCATTCACACACACATGCGTTCTCTCTCCTTCCCTCTCTCTCTTTCTCTTTCTCTCTGCCTTTCTAGCTTAGATTCCTGACTTTAACTATAACTGTTTAGCTTACAGCAGAAGTGATCCCCTGTTTGGATGGTGAGTTATGTGAATAACATTGCAACATCTGAATTAAACATGCTTAGAAAGGAGAGCAGTATCACTACTGAGGGTGACTGATAGCCCTGCTCAGATATGTAGTTTCAGATAATGAATGTGCAGATGCCTGCTGGGGCTCCATGTCACAGAAACTCCCAAGTTTTGATATGTGGTGCATGTGAATTTCCAAGAAGAGAATCTGGGTCTGAGGTACAATTTAGAGCACCCTTGTAGTTCAAGAGTGTTTCAATTTAGAGATTTTATTCTATGATTCCAGCTGTATCTCTGCTTATACTTCAGACGCATCATTTTGCCAATGAGAATTTTATAGATGGTGTTTTGGACCAGCCTCTGAAAGAAAACAAATAGAGCGGGGAAATGTGTTTTCAGTTCTAAGGGTGAGCTTTGCTTTGAAGAAGTTACAGAGAGGCTCAGTCTATCTTCGAAGCATTCTATAAGCGAACAGTAATAAAGACTGCAAGAAAAGTCGTGTTCCTATCACCAGGTGAACTGAAGATGTTCACCCTGCTATACGGCCAGGCTTGTATCCACAGGGATTAAAAATTGCTAGTTTCTTTTTGGTGGTACCCATTAAGGTATTAAAAATGTTTATCCAACTAAGAAAATGTCTCAGCTGAAAGCTATAGCAATAGCTTCAATGGCTATTGACAATGTTTAGGCAAAAAGTTGTTTGAAATTATAGCATGTCTAAAAAGGCTTGGCTTCCACATCTGAGTGTGGCATTACATTAGAAGTAATGCTGACAGATCAATTTTCTTTATGGAATTAGCTGCACAGAGTTTTGTAGAAAATTACTAAGAGGAAAATTTGTCTTAGGCAAGAACCCTGGATGTCATGAATAATTTTAAATGCAGTGCACACAGCACAGAAAGATTTCACTATTCTGCTATTCCATAACAATCACTTAGGTGCACTGAATTTCTGTTTGCAAGGAGGAACAAGAAATATTCGTCATGCTCAATGCAACAAAACAGGCGGCTAGTAGAACCAGCTGGATACATCTCCACTTGTTTCTTTTTTAACTCTTTAGGGAACAGATATTCCTGGTAGAATTCCTGTTTCATGAAATTTGGGAAAACATGGGAAGCCATGTTGGGGACATGTGAAAGAAATTGTGGCAGATGGGGAAGGAGGGATTAAGATTTACTTTCTGACAGAGAACACTTCCTGTATTTGTCCTTGATAATTAAGTCCACAACTAAGCCTTTAGGCTAGGGACAGAAATGACACATAAACCAGTGTAAGTGATTGGAAACTGGTTAAACTCTGTAACACAACAGAAGTTCAGTGCACATAAACTACTTTCATAATGGGCAAAACTGGTTTAAGATAAACCTGGATGGATGTAGTATCAGACTTAACTGTTTAGTTTACTTTATTGAACTTCTGTCCCAGATCCTCTCCAAATTCAAGTTAACTCACAGTTCCCTAGTATTCCAGGATGCTTTGCACTTCCCCCACAACCTCCCACCTCACAAAGTGGGTGTGTTAGCCTTGGCCCAAGCTGTCTGCTCCAATTGAGCTGGGAGGTGTGGTCTAGTACCCCTTGGCTTCTGGTCTGGGCCACTGCAGGCATGTGGCTGCAATTTTTAAATCAAAAGTGAATGTCTATTAAATTGCATATTGGTTCAATCAGCACAGCTTAAACTAACCTGCAAAGATTGAATTGATTCAACCTCAGGCTTTTTGATTGACTGTACTTAGCCCTGGTGGTCTGATGCTTTCTTGATTAGTGTCGTGTCAAGTCCAGATTGGGATACGCTAATTCACACTGAACAACATTTTACTTCTGTTTATTTAGTAGGAATCATAGTATCATAGTGCCTAGGGTCAGAAGGGGCCTAGAGCAGGCCATCTAGTCTGACCCTCTGCCAATGGCAGGAACGAGTGCCAGGGTCACAGGATGCCAGCCAAGTACCTATCTAATCTACTCTTAAAGACACCCAAGGTAGGAGCAAGAACCACTTCCCTAGGAAGCCGGTTCCACGTCCTAGCCACCCTAACT
>JAGPOW010003648.1:23651412-23665516 GCA_030014935.1 Caiman crocodilus | reverse complement strand
GGAAGCAGAAAAACTTTACTTACAGTCCTTAGGCTGTAGGCACGTTCCTTGAAGTTACAAAACTCAAGTAGGAACTCAGGCACACAAAAGCTCACACTCGCGCAGGGTATGGGGCATCGGATGAATCCGGCGGGGAGTCATGGTCAGCTGATCAGGCCTTGCGTGTGGCTTGGAAACGCACGCGGATGTTTCCTCATGCACATCCTAGCTCTCCTCCTCCGTCTTGGTGGGCATCGCCCAAGCCTCTTATTCGGTCAGCTAGCCAATTACCGACCGACACGTATGCATAATTTAACATGAGCCAATAGCAAACATGCACTCGCTGGTGCAGCTGCAAGGTTTTGGCGGGCTCTGATCTTGCACCGAAACTTTTCCCGCGCTATAGGGGTAACTCCTGATAGATATACAGTTCTATCCATTGCAAACATTTTAAGTTCATTCATAATACAGTAAAGTTTGTCATTGCCTGTAGTTACTACTGGAGACAGAAACAGCTTTTGACTGCAAAGCTATGCATTGCATGCCTTCAAGGAAAATAATTCTTAGTATGGTGGTTTACAGCCACACAAGTTAGATTTACTCTAGTGTAATACATTGACTTCAAATGATTTATGCCAAAGTAAATGAGGAGAAACTGGATCACTTCAGGAAGATTATAGATGATGGCAAGAATTTTACAAAAGGCAGAGTAGATTTGAACCTTATGGACTAACTAAATCAGAGATGTATAGCATAAGCTTTCACAAGCCTGAACTTGCTTCTCCAGATGCTGGGAAAGGACATGCACAGAGCACTGTATCAAAAGGAGAGAGTGATTTGCATATGAAAGACAGAGAACAAACCCGGGATGCAGAATGGGAAACAGTGGTAGGAGGGGCAAACGAGCAATAAACTCTCAGAGACAAAGGGATCACAAAAGCAAATCCAGGTAATACGGTAAGAATCCACAATCTTTGTTTAGACCAGTGAGGGCAAAATATGGCCTGCAGGTCAGATCTGATCCACCAGATGATTTCATCTGGCCTGCAGGTGACCACCAATTAATTGTACCCTGCCCAGCCCGCGTGCCACACTCCCACCCTCATGCACAGGAGAGCCCCAGTCCGTCCAGCATGCATAGGTTTCAGGCGGGGCTGCTGCTGTCACTGGGAGACCAGTTTGGCTTCCCCATCTTCCAGCAGCTTCTCCTCATGTCCCTGTTGCAGCATTCAGTCTGGGCAGCAGGTAGGGAAGCAGCAGTGAGCAGGGGAGTTGCAGCTGGGCAGGAGTACGGAGTATGGGACTGGTGGGAGCATGGAGCTTGAAGCCCACACCTAGCGGGGTGGGAGGAGCGTGGAGCTCAGGTGGGCAGGATGTAGATGTATGCAGTTTGTGGGGTGTGAAAGAGGGTGGAGAGGCATGGGGACCCCTACTGGCAGTGGCAGCAGCAGGTGGTAGACCCTTAGGATGCTCATGGTCTGTGCATGTGCAGCTGACAGGTGGTATGAGGCTCCAGCTAGTTCTGGGAACTGCACATGGCACCTAAATCTTGCAACGTACCCTACACCTCCCCCACACACAGCTGCACCCCCTCACAAAATCCCACCCACACCCGACACCCCAGCATACACATCCTCACCTCCCCAACCCCATCCCACACATAATATACAAAGGTAAGACTTTATTTTGAGCTATTATGCAATCATAATCCAGTCTGTGGATGATTCCTTATTTGGCAGCTTTGAATCTAAGTTCATTTTTAAAGTTTGTCTGCCCAAAAACAAGTACCCTAGTAGCCTGATCCAGCATTTCTAGGGAGGCTGAAGTGTTGTGTCACAGTCTTGCATGTCTTTCTGGAACTGACTTCAGATCAGTGTTCACTCATTCTTATACAGAAGGATTGCCTCATCTGTCCAGCATGGAAGAGTTTATAGTCATCTTGCTCCTGAATAAACTTCCAGTGTTCTGTGCTAGTATGTTAAATCACTTCTGGTGGAGCTATTCCTCTGGTGTTTCTGACTCATGTGGATCTGCCCTCACACACAACTCTGTTCCTCTAATATACTGCATATTTTGATATGCTACTCTTTTGCCCAGCCACCTATTTCCCCAGTATCTAATTGGCTTCTACCAGCTTTGAGAAACTCTTCTGTTCCTGAACTGTTCAGGCAGTCCTTTCTAGTCATATAAATGTCAACAGGTATGATCAAAAATAAGGAGGTATGTGATACTCGCACAGCATTGCTGTCACAAGAAGGAAATGCCTTTTCTTTTGAAAGATATGGCATATGCACGCTCTTCTAAATCACTCTTTGCTCATCACCTATAACTTGCCTGTGGCCACAAATGCTTAATGGCATCAGGTGAAAGAAACTTTCTTTTTGTTACCTTTTTCATTTGCATTTAATTCTGGAATGACAGCCCTTACATCTTTCACCCAGATGCCCATTCCCACCCCCTCCCACAGGGCAGATGTTGGGAAAGCGTGCAGAGATACCCCTGAGCATTTAGGGATGATATGCAAAAAGCACTTTAGGGAGAGCTCATTCTCTTGTGAAAATGTTTGCACTTTGGCCTATAGCGAGCATGTTCTCCCTAGGCTAAATCTGCTAGCCTCCTCTTATCTTCCAGATCTCTTCAGCCTCTTTGTGGCTGATCTAAAGACTTACTGCTTGGGGCCTGGGCAGGCTTGAACATTTTTGCGGTTGCGTTAGGTCAGTAGTGACACAGCTACTCACAAATGATATTTTTGTATGCAGCCAAGAAAAGGCAGCAGTAGGTATTGGAGTGATGATACATTTATACTGGTGTAATTTGCATTGGTTTGGTCCACTGATAAAAATTACAACAGGATTCAGGGTGCATAGACATGCATATATCATGGGGTATCTGCATGTGGTAGGGAGGTATTACAGTGCCTCACCACTAGGCACCAGGTACCATTTAACTGCCTGTTTGGCCAAAGCCTACCTTGGAACTAGCTGTAAGTGGAAGAGACACATCGTGGTTTAATTCATACCAGTAGAGTTTTACTCCTAGCTCATTCAGAGGTAATTCTACACTAAATTGGATGACACTACTCCAGTACAGAATCTTAACGTGTCTCTCTAGCTGTTTTGCACACTGGTACCAATACACATGCTTGGCGGTGAGGAGTCATTTTAATTAAAGTGCCTTCCCAACTGCCTCTTTAATTAAAACAGCTCATCATCACATGTATTAAGCCCCCACATTTTAAAATGGCTAATGTTTCAACTAAAGCTCATTCAGTGGGCTTTAGTTAACCCCCACAGCTATTTTAAAATGCAGGAGGGCTTAATACACGTGACAGTAAAGCGATGCTGGAATGTCCTAATTAGACCATGGAGCAGATTCAATAGACCAGCATGCATATAACTATGCAGCTAAGGTGACTACATCAGTGCAATTGGGCAGTCTTTCCTGGTCTGCAATCACATTTCTGAGGGCAAAGTAGGTAGCAGCAGTAGTATTTGGAGATAGACAAGTGCCAGAGTAATCCCTGCTATGCAGTGGCTGGGCCATAGGTCCCATGCTCGTCAGGGCAGTTTCGAGTCCCTTTCCCCAGCTGCTTCCACATGTTTCAACCTTGGTTTGGAGCCCTTAGCTTCAGCTTTGCTTTGATTTTATTTATCATAAATTCTGGTTGCTACTAACACGGGCTGGGTGTAAACCAGCAACTTAGAGTTGAAGAGCTCTTTCTCTACTGCATTTTCAATTCCCTGAGCCCTTTTTAATGTTATGAACACTGTCTGTGTTGATGCAGATGTGGGCAAATGCCGCACTGCCACGATGATTCGATATATAAAATTGAGAGTGAGTTTTGTAAAGAACACCTTATTTTGAAAACTTACTTTAAATCATCTAATTCAAACAAAATATGACTGGCAAGACATGTTCCCTCAGGTTATATTGGATTTTTGTAAATAGCTGACACTGCATTAGCTAAAAATGTGGATACTGACTAACAAAGATGAACATTTCAGGGATACTTGTTTTCCCCCTTAATTGCTAGCCCTCTGATTTCTGCCTCAGTTCTGAAAGACAAGTTGAGTTTTTCCTCTTCCTGAACCATCGACAGTAAAGCTTTTTAAGACAGAATTGTTTTCTGTGTGACACCTGTGCAAGCCCAAGTGCTTCCTATGGGTTTCCACAGGTGTAACTAATTAGAATTTAACACAATGCTGCCAATACATAGGATAAAACAGAACTTGGCTCTCTGCTGTTGACTCTCTGCTAGTTGTTTTGTTGATTCGGGGGTAACAAACAAAAACTTAATTCTGCCCCTAAAACAGGCAGATGTCATTCTGAATACATAAATAGCCTGGGCCTTTTCAGAGAAAGGGGCTTGAACTTTTACTTTAGTGGTATCCATAATTTGGAGGTTGCATTCCTCACTTTGACCTACATTTAGGCGGGAGACAGACATTAAAAAAGCCTGAGCCTGAATTGATTCAACTTTTGCAGGTTAGTTCAACCTGGCTATGATGAACCGGTGTCCAACCTTACAGAAAATCCCTTTGGACTGAGGCAACTCAGAAACATTTTTGCAGTGGCTCTGTCTGGAAGCTGAGGCGTGCTAGAGCAGCCCTCCCTGCCCTTCCATAGAGCTCAACTGAGCAGGGGCATGGCCAGGCCTCAGCAGGGCTCTGATTAGGGAGGGGTGTAAACCCCCACCCTGAATGCAGTCCCAGGCTTTTTGCCGCTTTCTGCTCAAAGGACAGGAGTGTTGCCAGCCTGCAACCCTGAGCTGGCATTCTGGGGCAATGGAGGAGGGAGGTGCAGCGCATACATCTGTTGATGATACAGAGCTTTTTCGTCTCCCACTCTGCTTCTGTATACTGTCTGCAGAAAACTGACAGGCAAGCAAGCTGGGCAGGGGGTGGGGTGGAGCTGATAACAGTGTTTATTGCCTCATTCAGAAAACAACAAAGAGACATTATGAGCTATCTGTTGATTTAGCACAGACCCAGCATGTGGTCTGCTGGCTAATACATAAATACCTCAGCAAAGGCAGAGGGAAGGGGTGAATTTTTGCTTAGTAGAGAGTGGTGAGGAGGAGGGAGAGGTGCAAATAGCTCTTCTCAAACTTTCCAAGGAAGGACATTAAGCTACCTGTTGATTAGCTCCAAAAAACCTGCCTGCCTATCTCTCCCACAATACGGATTGTCGTTAATCCAGGGGTATCTGTTGAAGCAGAGGGGGAAGGAGGAATAATCCCTAGTGAGAACAGAGAAGCCAGGCAGATGCAGAGGGGAGGGGCCAGCCCTGCTGTGGACCAAAGTGCTCTGCCCAGTCCAGAGAGCATGCTGGGATGTAAGGGGTATCTGGTTTATCCTAAACCAGCAAAGGGTCTGGGACGGACATTGCATAAACCAGTTTGAGCCAAATTAGTTAACTCTGATACCACATTCAACCAGGTTTATCTCACACCAGTTTCAGCCATTTTTAAACTGGTTTATGTGCACTGATCATCTGTTCTGTTACAGGTTTAAACCAGTTTCTGATCACTTAAACTAATGGAGCTCTTCTTAAACAAATTTTGTAAAGAAGGACATTAAGCTACCTGTTGATTAGGTCCAAAAAGCCTGTCTACCTTTTGTTTCCCGCAGCATGGACTGTAGCCAGCATGTAGTCTTCTAGCTAATGCTGAGGTGTCTGCGTAAGGCAGAGGGGCAGGGGGAACAATCCCTTCTTAGCAGGGAGAAGCCAGGTAGATGTTCTGTGCCTGCAAGATTCTGTTGAAGCTCTGGCCAGGGAGCAGAGGGGAGGGGCCAGTCCTGCTATGGGGCAATGAGCCCCATACAGCCCAGCGTAAAGAGCACGTTGAGATGCTGGGGGTGTCTGGTTTATCTTAAACCAGTAAGGGGTCTGGGACAGACATTGCATAAACTGGTTTGAGCCAAATCAGTTAAGTCTGATACTACATTTAACCAGGTTTATTTCTAACTGGTTTCAGCCATTTTCAAACTGGTTTATGTGTACTGAAGATCTGTTTTGTTACAGGTTTAAACCAGTATCTGATTTTTAACTTAAACTGGTTTATGTGTAATATCTGCCCCTAACCTTAGGGTTTAGGAGCTTGAAAAGTGCAGCCTTTGATTTTGGAAGGCTGCCTTTATGGACTAGGGTCTTTGGAAGAGAAGGCCTTCTGTTGACTATTTGAAATGCCCAGCATTTGTGGGTGCCATTCCAAGGCCCCTTGATGTTATTTTCATTGTTACCTCTGCCATAATAAAGAGGAGAAGGCAGCTGGTGCTGTTGTCTATTGGAATAACTGCAGCTCACAGACTTCTGATGCTGTGTTCCACCGTAATCATCCAGGAGGAGGAAAAAGAGAGTACAAGTAAATAATGCTGTGAAGCTGATCATGGTAGGTGGAGCTCCTTATATGCTTTTGTTGTTCTTCTTCCTGCCACTGCTTTGAAATAGGAGGAAAGGACTCTGGTTTCCAGTAAGTTTAGTGCAGTATTCAATTTTTGCAGAGACTTTGTAAGGCATTTTAGCCATTGCATGAAGTAGTTGGGTGGTTAGAGTGGGTGACTACACAACTAAGAACATCAGTGTAAAAATCATATTTTTATATTAAATATTAGAATAAAAAAATAAACACAACAGATGATCTTATATGCAGCAACCTAATCCTGAGAGGTTTGGTGATTTTTCTGCTAATTTGCAGTACAAAGAAACATTAGATATAACAGAACTGGACCCAGCTTTCAAATCCAGGCTTCCATCTATTACTTTTATTTCTTACTCAAACTCCTTGTATGAAAACAAACTTTATTTCAAGCTATAATTTTTCCATTCTTTATCCTGTTATTCTGTAAATAAGCTAAGGATTTTTTTAGTCCTCTAATACAAGCTCCTGCTTAATAAAAGCACCTGTTCTAATTTAACCAATCACAAGCCTGCAATGCACAGACTGAGTTATTAACCTACATTCTCCAAATAGCCCTAGATATATGGTGCAAGTTAACATGTGCTTCCTAAGAAGCCACTGCTTTATTGCTGTATCATCTTTATAGCTTCCAAATGCAAAGGTGACATCTAGGTAAGTAACAGTTTCTCAACTTCCTGGCATTATTGCGCTGTAGGTGAACTTAAGAGTGTGAAAAGGCACTTTGAACAACATAAAAGACAATGTTATACAGCAGGCTGCCTCTCTGGGTTGTATTGACAGACCAGTAATCTTTTTACGGTCCTTTTAATTATTTGTTTACTTGTTGTCATAAAAAAAAAATAGCTCTTTCTAAGGCCAAAAGTCTTAAATGCATAAATCTTTATAAACTTCTTTCACTGGTTAAAAAAAAAAAAAGCTTCTGTACCAGATTTAAATTAGCATGTTGCAAGTTAACTCTTGAGACATGCACATTCATAAAAAGAAAAAAATGGGTGGTTTGAAAAAAATGCGAACACAAGTAATTCACATTGATCCAGTCATACACAGACCCTTACATGCCTGGGAGCAATATTCCTCAGGAAATGGATTCTACTTTTCTAGCCAGTGGCTAGACCAGGGGCAGGCAAAACACAGCCTGCAGGCTGCATCTGGTCCACCAAGCACTTTCATCTGGTCCACTAACAAATTGTGCCCCACCCAGCCCTTCTGCCCACGAGGTTGGGAACAAGGTGCCCACATATACATACAGTCCCAAATATACCCTATTGCCTTGCTCCCTCCCTCATGGCAGAAAGGCCTGGCCTGGCCAGTATGCAGCTTCTGCACAGGGCTGCTGTTGCAGCAGTTCCCAGGAACCTGCTCCATTTCCCTGATCTCCTGCTGGCCCTAGGCAGCAGATGAGGCAGTGTTGGGGCTGGGGCTGGGGCTGCAGCTGGGTGGGAACGCTGATTGTGGGGCTGGAGCTGGTGGCAGCATGGAGCCGGGGTGGGCAGAATGTGGGTGTGAGGGAGAGTGGGGGGTGTGGGGACTCCCTCCCACACTTCCCCCATGGTGCATAGATAGCCCTGGCAGGTGGTGGCAGTAGCAGCTGGAGGGGGTGCTCGGGGCACATATGCCTGGTTGGGTGCAGCTTCAGCCTGCTTCTGTGCCATGGGGCAAGTGTGGGGGGTCCCCATATGCCCCCACTCTCCCCACACCCTGATCTCACAACCCCTCATGTATACACAACCCACCCAACATACCTTATGCCCCCACACAGCCATGCCCCCTCACAGCCCCCACACACTACCATACATACATACCCACACCCCCTACACCCTACCATACACTCACCCACTCAGCATACACACACACACCCTTTCACCCCACCACACCCCCTACACACCCACCACACCCACACCCTACCAAATACCCAAAACCATAGCCCACCACACCACCACATGTCGACCCACGCCAACATCCCACCATACACCCCTCACAATATGCAAGACTAAGAATTTATTTTGGAGTTATTATGTAATCACCGCTATATACAGTATACAAAAAGAAATCATGACAAAAGTATTTTTTGTAATAAAAATAAAATACGTTATAGGAGGTTTTTGACTTTTCTCATATGATTTGTTTTTTTCTGTTTCTAAGATGGCAACCAATGCCTCCCAAAAGGAGTATTTTCCAGGGGGGCAAGGGGAGGGACTTCTGGTCCTAGGATGGCAATAAGGGGTTGGGGCAACTGTCAAGGGGTAGAGCTACCCATATGGCCTTCCACAGCTCACCAAAACTCATTAAGTGGCCCTCCATCCAAAATAATTGCTTGCCCCTGGGTTAGACACACTTCTTATTCCAAACATTTCTATAAAAGGCACCATGCTCCCATTAGGACTCATTTACAAGCTTTGGCTGCTCGTACTAGCTCATTTCCTGCCTGGGTGAAACATGATTCTGGGTAGGAGGGGAAAGATGATGCCTTCTATTTCTGGCACTGTTGAAGTGACTGTATAGATTGAATATATTTGCAGCCTCTCCTTGTCTTGCTTGCTGGCTCCATGGAGCAGATGCATTGGCTATGCATGGCTACTGCTTTACTTGGAATGGCCAGCAATCTTTTCGGAGTGATTGGTTATCTTTTTTTGTTCTGTCATCTGCTGCGATTATGGCCTTTATAGAAGCAGTCCACTAGGGGTGAAGACGGGTGGCAATGTTTTTTTATATGAGGTGTTATTGATCTGCATTTACTGGTCTGGACTGGACTTCTCTGTTAAACATCTCTGGGGCATGTATCTCAAGAAACCTCTGGAGGGACCTGTTTTGGCTTTTTTGGTTAGGGAAGAGTTAATTGTTAGCTTTGCAAGTGTCTAAGCAAAAGCCTGTCAAAAATCCTTCCTAGATATATATTTACAGAATTGAAGATGTTCCATTTTCCTCCAAGTTTAAAACAATTGGAGGAATTTAGATCTTTTCAAGGCTAATAAATACCTGAAAGCTTGGTTTTTCTCATCTTAATATTAGCTATTGATTTTTTTAATGGGACAAAGGTAATGATGGTATTCCAGCTGAGAAAACTTTGGATCTTATGAGAGTAGGGAAAGTTGGAATGTATGACCAAAGTTCAAACCGAACAGCTTCTTGCAAGGTCTGAGGAAAGTGAAATTGAATGGCATATTACCAGGAAAAATCTATGTCCAAGTTAAATGCAAAGGGCTAAAAAAAAAGAAAAGGGTGTGAAATTTCTTGTTAATTTACATGTGAATATTTTAAGATAGAAAATGTGTCACTTAATCTTTTATGAAAAATGTTTTTGAGAGATTAATTGCTTTAAAAACTTGTCGCTATAAATGTTAAAAGACTCGAAATGGATAGAGAAGCCTAGATCTCAGTAGTTAGCAGGCTCAGGAAACCTATGTACTTATAGAATACACTTGATTGTGACCAAGGCTTGACTGGGATGTGAGTTTTTTGGTGCAGCAGCCATAGTCTTAAAATAATATATCATATTTAGTATCTTCCCAAATAGGGGCAAAGATAGTGTTGTGGAGTAAGTGCGAGTCCTTTCCTTGGTAGGAGCTGTCCCAGTGCTTCTCAAAAACAAAGGCTGTGTCTGTTTTAGCAGACCAAAAAACAAAAAAAAAAAAAAAAGAAAAAGAAAGATTAATCAGATGGACTAAGAGGAAATGAAATTTGAAACAGTGGATAGAAAGAGAAGAGTTAACTTGATAAATTAAGGCCAGAAGGGATTGTTTTAATCATTCTGTCTAACCTCCAGCATAGTTTAAGCTCTTTGTAATTCTTGAGCTGTGACCAAACCAGGTCTGCTGTGCAGACCCTTGCTGTTTCGTAACATCCCTGCTTCTGCTTTCCTCTCCTGACTCAGATTTCAGCATTGTTTGAGGGTTTTTTTCCCTCTCTTGTTTTTGAGTAGCGTTGGTTGAGGCAGGAGTTGAAAATGTGATGCTATCATAACTTTGATTTTTATAAACCACATTCTTGCAAGACAGGATTAGGGGTAAGGTTAGCAGTGTGTCAACCCCAATATTGTCAGTTATGCTTGCAAGTGCCAAGAGGGAAAGGTTAGAAAAAGTTGATGTTTATTAGTGGAAGGCTGATACAAAGGGTCAGAAAAGTTTGTGCATTAGCTAGGGTGGGGGAGGAGCCAAGGGACGGGTTTTTTTGTGATGTGACAAAATAATCTTTGGAATGGAGAGATTTTAGCTAAGCTTTTCTCTTATTAAATATAAGCCTACAGTTTCCTGAAAAATCAGTTTGTCAATATCAGCAGTTTTTCTTATTCATCTGAGTCTGGAAAATGGATTTGTTGTCATCCATCCTTTTCAAACTTAAAGAATCCCAGGACAATCTATTTTACCCTGTAACTGCCACAGGCAGAGGTGGGTATGTGCCTGTGCTTCTGATTCAAAGATTCTCTTATACACACCTGAGAGGACACTGGGGAACTGACTTCTGCCAAACAGTGAAGGCAAAAAGCCTGTTTGATTGAACTGAGTTTCATTTTCACACTGACAGGGATTTCTTGAGTTGTTTTGCCTTCGACGTACTAATAAGAGCTTGTCAAAAAAAAATCTTAGGTGTTTTATCTGCCCCAAAAGTGTGTATTGAAATTTTTTGGCCAGTTGCAACATTCAGTGCCTGGTCCTGAGAAATGCAGAGTATTTGTTAAGAGTCGATGAGAATGATACACCGAACTCCTCAAGTTTAATTTCTTTGTATAAACTGTATTGGTGATTAGCTAAACAAAATACCTCCTTCATTGTTTGGTAATCAACAAACTGGGTTTTGTTTCCTTGATTAACATGTGCTAGGCAGTACTCCAGCATGATCCCTCCCCACCTTTGTCTGCAGCCCACTTCTGCGGGTGGAGCGATTCCACAGAGTCCCTGTGAGATCAGCTGGGTCTGCTGGTGCAGACAGTTCACAGGATTTACTGTGCAAATAAATATATTTTTTAAGCAAGTCACTAAGACCAGACATTTTGACAATTGAAAGACTCCCATTTGCTGTCACTATTGCTGCCTTCTACCGGTCTCGTTTTCTCCTCCTACAATGAAAGTGTGGTTAAGTCGATTTATTTATTTTTCTTTGTTTTAGAGTCACTTTCACTAATAGATATATGCTGTGCTGCAATAGCTAGGCAACAGAGGAATATTAGGTTTGTTTTAAAGTCTGTTTTGTCCACTGAAAGCCTTTTCTCTGGGTTTAGAAGATCTAAGGGGCCAAAATTAATCTGATAATATCTCGTAACATCTGCATCATTTTTGATAAGAGTAACTTAGCTTAAATTCCACCCAAGCTCCTCAGCTCTGATATAAATACTACTCATGGATGATAGCTTTTCCCCTTCAAACACCTGTTTTAAGTTGGAGGAGGAAAGCCAGCCAGGGAATGGAATAACAAGGTCAGACTCTGAGGATACTGGAGTTAGTGATAATAAGGACCAAAGCTCTTTTTAGGTAAAAGGGCACCCAATGCAATGACTTCCTTTCTTAACAGGCAATTTAATTTCCCCATCCTACTCTCCCCTTCTCACTCCAGTAACTTCAGATCCCATTGAATAGGTGAGAGTAAAAAGTGGCCCATGTCTAGGCCACTGAGGGCCATGGGGCAGTAGAGGCAGGGTTTGCACTATTTCTTTAATCTCCTCATAAGGAACAGGTGATATGGTCAGCATCATGCTCTGGCTGCATTTACTTCTAGTTAGCTCTTGGTGTCCATTGGATAGGAGACTGGGTGGGCCTCAGGGCTGTGCTAGAAGTGGAAACCCACTGCCCTCACTTAGGCTCAAACCCAGGTCCTTCCATTAAGGAGGAGTAAGAGTCCATCCCCCACCCCCCAAAAAGAGGCATCTTCACTTCTAAGTCAAGAGCTAAAAGCAGGGTGACCACCTTTTTGAAAATTCGAAAGTGGGACACATGCCCCCCTCCCCTCCTCGTGGGCAGTAGAGTCAGAGTAGAGCTGAGCAGACCCTGTGGCAGGTAAGGGAGGATGTGGGCAGCCACTCTCTATCCTGATGCCCTCCACCCAGTGGCCTCTGGGGACAAGCAAGTGGGACCCAGTGTGGGAGGGGGACCTGTGTGCTAGCCACATTGCTATGGTAGGGCATCCCCTGCCTGCCTGGCAGCAGCAGGGGGCACAACTCCACACCACCCCCACTGCTTCTGGGTGGGCAGGGGGTGACCTGCCATGGCAGTACAACTGGTGCAGGGTTCCCGCTGGTGGTGGTGGCACTGAGTCTCCCTGCTCTGCTGTACTCTCCTGCCCTGGGTCCCACCTGCTGGGCCATGGAGGCCCCTAGGGGGAGGGCAATAGGGCAGGGAGCCATGAGCCCACAGTAGGGGGTGCATATGCCCCCCCCCATGCTTCCCTTTCTGGAGTGCATGCAGTGGTGGGGAACCCTCCCTCCCACCCCTGCTATCCCCCGTGGCTCTGTCCTGCTCCCCAGCCAGGCTTGGAGGCCAGGCATTCCCACCCAGGCCCCTCACACTGGCCCAGCTGGACAGTGCCCCCAACTGCAGCTGCCAACCCTACCTCACTCCCTGTGGGTGTCCCAATTCGCGCCTCCTCCCATAGCCTTACCTGCAAGGAGCTGGGGGAGCTGCTCTCCACTGCCACCTGAAGCTGTAGTGCTGGCCACTGTGCCCCCTATGTCCCCTTCCCCCTCCTGCACCAAGCAGCCCCCATTTTGGGATGGATGGTAATCCTAGCTACAAAAGTGGGATTTTTTCTGTTGCTTAGAGATTAGTTTACTTAGTTGGAGTGAGGGTAGTCCTAAAGTCTGACATAGTTCATTGTATTATTTCTTCTTATCTTTTGATCCTAAGAGTGTTTAATGTAACATGCATGAATAGCCTAGGGACCAATATCAGTTGAGTGCCCTAACCCCCAAGAACTGGAGTCAAGAACCCTTTTGCTTGCTATTATTCTGGCTTAATGAGGCATGCATTTTGGGATGGGGTTTGGGTAATCTACAAAAGGAAGGGTGGAAGGTGCAGCCAGTCAGTCCATACCCTGGTGGCTAAGGTACTCTCCTGGGATGTAAATAATATAGGTTCAGATCCCCTCATTTGAGGATGTAAAATCCAAATCTTCCACTTCCTGGGTGTGTACTCTAACCGCTAACCTTTTATGTAAGGTAGGTGGCATTGGCTCATCACCACCTTCCCTGGCTATTTCAAGTGAAAGTGATCCTGGCTGTAGTATCTTGTGCTGAGCTCAATCCTGTAGCTGTCCTAGGCATGCTCAGAATACACATACTGGTCCAGGCCTCTCAGAAGACTTGGTTGTTGCTATGTCTAGGTCCTGGTTTCAAACGGGCCTTTGGTGGAAGCTAACAGCCTAGCTGCTCAGACCAGGACTGTCCTGGGCATGCACATTAGGTAGAACTGCAGAACCCTACAAAACTTTCTGATCAAACAGAAAAGGACCTAGCTGTCCTTAGCGCTAGGTACAGACATTGAAAAAGCCTGAGGCAGAACTGATCTAAGTTACATGGTTTTCTGTAAGTGGCATAGTTTAGATAAGTAGGGAACAGAACACACATTCGCCCTTTGGTGAGGCGGGCAAATCTTTGGCCAGGTTCTGCCATTTTTAAATCAGTCATCATAGTATCATAGTACCTAGGGTCAGAAGGGGCCTAGAGCAGGCCATCTAGTCTGACCCCCCGCCAATTGGCAGGAAACGAGTGCCAGGGTC
>JAGPOW010003648.1:23628173-23644505 GCA_030014935.1 Caiman crocodilus | reverse complement strand
GTGGGAGTGTAGGGTATGTTGTGGGCTGTGTGTATATGTGGGATGTTGTGGGGGTGTGGGTTTATTGGGGTGCGAGACAAGGTAGGAGGGTTTCGGGATCCCCCACCTGCCCACCACATGGTGGGGCATCAGGGTGCTCATGGCCCATGCAGGTGCAGCCACTGGGTGGCACACAGCTCCAGCCAGTTCTGGGAACTGCATGTGGTGGCAAGGAGAGAAGCCAGGCCAGTCCCCCATTGTTGCATGAGACTCCTCACAGCTCATGTGCAGCTCCAAGCACTCATGTGCCACCGCCACATAGTACTCACACATGTGCCATTATGATGATCAGGCCCGCATGATGGATCTGACTGCTTTCCCTGCTTCCTGTCACCACGTGCAGCTGCCAGGACTCTGCTGGAAGTGGAGAGGAGCCCCACCCCCTGTTTCCTGGTAGAGTCCTAGAAGCTGCACATGATGTTAGAAAGTGGGGCCAGGCCATCATCTCCATCGCATGGGGATTCCCCCCAGTGCTGTGCAAATGCTAGGAGTTGCATGTGAGCCCTGTGCAACAAAGGTGGGCTGGCCTGACTCTGCTCCTTGCTGCCATGGGCAGCTTCCAGGACTGGATGGAGCCATGCATCACCCAGTAGCTGCACCTGTGTGGGCCATGAGCACCTCAAGGGCCTGCCACCTGCTGCTGTCACCACCGGCAGCAGGGGCTGTGTGCTATGGGTGGGCATGTGGGCTCTCCACATATCCTCCACTCTCTCTCACACCCCACAAACTCCACACACTCACACCCTGCCCAACCAAGTTCTGTGCTTCCGCTGCCCCCCTGGGCTCAGGTCCTGGGCTCTGTACTCCCAGCAGCCCCAGCCCCATGCTCCATGCTTGCACCCAGCTGCAATTCCCCTGCCTGCCACTGCTTCCCTATCTGCTTCCTGGAGTGAGCGCAGCATCAGGGACATGAGAAAGAGCCGCTGGGGACCAGGGAAGCATAGCAAGTCCCCTGGTTGCCGCAGCAGTGGCGGCAGCAGCAGCTCTATCTGGAAGTTGTGCATGCTGGTCAGGGCAGGGCCCTCCTGTGCATGAGGGTGGGAGCGACACATGTGGGCTGAGAGTACAATTAATTGATGGGTGCCCTTGGGCCAGATAAAATCACCTGGTGGGCCAAATGTGGCCTGTAGGCTGTATTTTGCCTGCCCCTGTTCTAAGGGGTTCTACTGTCATTTGCCTTCTTTTCAAGTGAGTGATCTTGACAGAGGCCCAATACTAACATTAGGAGGATATAAGGAGAGAGGAATCTAAACCACAGTCAGACTGTCTCCTTGGCTGTTTGTGCATGAAATATAATTTGTGTTGGTTTTCTCTTTTCTGTCTCTTCCAGTGCCAGGTGAATCTTCAGAACTCTGTTTTATTTTAAAAATCATATTTATTTGCCTGATCAGTGAAAACATACATTTTATCTGCTTTACTTGGCTGAATACATTGGTAAAAAACATTTGGTATGAACAAGGATGGCCACCTTTAAGTGGAATAAAACCTGGTTCAGGTGGTATATGTGACAAAAAGTTTAGAGAGCATATCTACTCTTCTGGTCTTTGAGAGAGTAGGATCCATAAATTCATAGCAATACTAACACTAGTAACGGAACTGCCCCTAGTAAAGAGACATGGCTTCTTTGCATTATAAACTTTACAGAATGTGTATACTTGTGCTAACTACTGATAAAAAGATTGTGAGGTTGCATAATGATACTATTCTTAGTGGGAATGGAACAAGAACATGTCTGTGCATCCCTGTGTGCACATGTTCTTCTCTTGGTTTCTGGAAACTTATAATATATACATACTTGCCATTGAGGTGACATCATGGTTAGCTAAAAGCTAAAAAAACTATTGAAAATAATGCCTTCATGAAGGAGCATTTTTTTTTAGGTAGGAGGAATATAGCATTTTCAACATCCTCAGAATGATTTACGAGAAGAGTGGAGCTAAATTTTGAGACATCCTCTTTGGACAGAAGTGAATGTGATACCAAATGCAAAAGGTGTTGGAGAGTAAGAAAAATTAATCCTGTTACAAGTGGCTGTAATTATGAATTTATGTTCAGTCTTGCATAAGGTATAGTATTTGTTCTGCTGCCCCACAAGTAGTTCTAGTAAAGGACTAAATCATGCCACTAGATGGAATCTTCTTTTCCATCTTGTACTGTAGTTGCAAAGAAGCCAGAGATGGGAAAAATCAATCTTTTTCTATTGCTTTCTAACTAGTTATTTACTGGACCTTACTGAGCAGAGGATTATCTGTTAGGCTAGGTACAGACATTATAATTTTACTGGGACAAGTGATCAGAAACCAGTCTGTACCCATAGCACAACAGAAGACTGGCACACAAAATTGGTTTATAATCATGACAGAACAGAAGTTTGGCACACAGATTGGTTTAAGAATGGTGGAACCCAGTCTAAGATTTGCCCCACTCCTCCCACCAGAGGGTGAATGTCTGTTCTGTTTACTACTGATCTAAACTATGCTGCTTACAGAAAGCTGCGTAACTTAAATTGATTCTGCCTCAGGCTTTTTGAATGTCTGTACCTAGTCTTGCTGTGTATTTGCTTCTATGTTTGGTGTATAGAGTCTGAACTTATAAGAGGCTGAGGCTTTCCCCAACACTTCCCTTCATAGACTATTTCGGAACCTTTTTATTAATCCAGAAATCTCAGTAAAACACATCTGACATGGAGACCTTTTACAAAAGCAAACAGAACAAAAGCATGTGCCTCAGTTTACAACTCTTTCTGGTTTAGTTGAATCCAAGGTTCCCTCTAAGCTGTGCATGTGTGCAGCCACACATAATTAAAAATCTTGCTGCACACCAACTTTTTAATGCCATGCACCCTCCCAGAGAGGAGCTGGGTACACAGTGTGGTGGAAGCACCGGGGCTGGCGCGAGACACTTACTGAAGGTAAGCCCCTCACTCCTCATGCAGGGTAGGCAGCGACTCCACCCCAAGTCAAGGTGGGGGGCGGGGAGAAGGATGGGATGGGGCTGGGGGCTGGGGTTGGGAGGCTGGTGCGGGCTCTGCTGGCTCTGGGGAACTGCTCTGTGGGATCCGCCACCCCCGGGAAACTGCTCTGCACCTCTACATTGCAGTGTTCACAGTTGTGTGCCCATTTTATGAGAAGTCTCTGATTAAGTACAATTTACTGCATACAAATGATGATATTAAGTGTTGACCATTATGATATGAGAAGCATCTTTTATGCCAACTGTGGCATATATGGCATATGAATCAGGGATCATCTTCTAACCAAAATGTAAAGCACTCTGAATAATGTGATTGGCAGAGCCTAAAACAACTTGAAATTCTGCAGTAGCTTTGGGCATTTTGCCATGCTCAAATGTTTTACAAAACAAACAAGGTGAGGTAGGGGTGTGGATGGGGTACAGGGGCTGGGCCTGGGGCTGAGGGCTGGCACAGGCTTTGACAGCTCCAGGGAACTGCACCGCACCCCCGCATTGCTTTGGGGAGCGAGGTGGCACATGGTATCAGGCCTGGGGAGTGCAGCAGTTCCCTGGAGCCGGCAGAGCCTGCACCAGACCCCAGCCCCAGCCCCAAGCCCTTCCCTGCCTCACCTTGGGGAATGTGACAGCTGAAAATTATGTCTGTGTAATAAAGGTGTTTGCTGAAGGCTCTGTGAAGATTATATCAAGTGTTTTTCTGTATTTTAGATATTAAGCTATATGTTGTTGCTAAAAGCCTAATTAAAGTCTAAGATGTAGTGAAGCCTTCTATAAAGTAAGGCCTAGTAAATTTAGCAAAGCCTTGAAGTAGTAAGGCCTGTGGTGTAGTTAAAATGACTTTATCAAAGGAATGCAAGGCTTGTACTGCTAATTGGTCAGTCTAAGGACAATTAAAATAAAAGGAATCTGAGTGGCTGTACGTTATCAGAACCATTCAGAAGCTTTAAATTGGCTAGAATATCTGGAAACTGTTCAGAAGAAACAGCTCTGTAAAAAGGATTAGTTATCTGTTGCCTGGATCAGTGGGCCCAGGGACCTTGAGCCCAAGAACTGCATTCCAGGGTCCTTCCCGATGCCCCTCAGACAGTGTTGTTCAGGGAATCCTGACTTCGCTGAACTTTGTGGAAAGAGACGCTTGCTCTGTATCAGGCATCAGAGGGGACTGCCGGTAAGTTGCTGACATGAATTGCTTTTGTTTGTCATTGTTTGTTTTGTTACTATGTGTAATTGTGTTTTTGTTAAGTCAATAAATCTTTCTTACCTTTCTACCCCCAACCACACTCTCAATCCCAAACCCTCCGCAGGCGGCTGGAACAGGGGAGCAGTTGCTGCCTGCCCTGCATGAGGAGTAAGGAGCTTACCTTTGGTAAGTGTCCCATGCTGGCCTTGGTGCTTCCCTTTCAGTTGTATCAATTAATTGTGTCCAGCCTATGGCTGGGCCACAGCACTCCACTGTGCTGCTCTGGGCAGCAGTTAGTATGGAGAAGGGTGGTGACTGAACCCTGCCCGCACCCACCTGGACACTTACTGTGGGACACTTACTAGTGGACTGTGCCAAAAGGGGGAGGCGGGGCCGAAGCAGCGCACTCACAGACCACTACTGCTTAGAGGAAACATTGGTTGAATCTGGTTGTCAGCCAGGCTGTTTTCAACCCTATGCTGCTACTTAACAAAGCCCTCCAGCATCCCCTAGACCAGATGTTCCCAACCTTTTTATTTATTACGTGCCCACTTCTGGAGTTAGCAGCTGCCCATGTACCCCTACCAGCATGCATTTTGAATTATAACCCCTTAAATGCCAAGTATTATTATTATGAAAATTAAATCCACCATTACGCAGTTTCTCCTGCATACAACCCAGAGATGTCTTGTGTACCTCCAGGGATATGCATATTGCATTTTGGAAACCCTTGCCTTAGTCCTTTCCGTACTTTGAGCATTCCTTTTCCTTTTAACCTCCTGTGAACTTTAACCATGTTTGTTTCTCCGGAGCCAAAGCACCCTTTTTTTACTAATCTGATTTGTTACATTTCTCTCACCCCCTGCCTTCCTCCTCCCAACCTTGGCTGTGCAAGTGGTTATGCCAAGAGTGACTGTTGATTAGAGTACAACTTGGATGCATCTTGCTGATAGAATTAACACCACTGAAGAGACAAATGTTTTTTTGTTCCTGCTTCTCTCTTAGCCTAAGTACCCTTAGGATACTTTACAATACTAGTCCTGGATGGAAGCATGATTTGGAAGGTAAATGTCTGAGAAAGATGTGGGAGACTCATTTGTTGGTTTGTTATTGAGGGGTAGAGAAGTGCTTTTCATTAATTACACTCAGGAGGGAAAGAATTGCCAATGAAGCCAACCTTACATGGCTTAAGTCATATAATTATTTCTTTGCCACCTGATTGTAATGAATTTAGTTTAGTTTTGTTACCAGGCATATTTTGCTGCACTCTAGGAAACCAACAATGTAATCTCATTGTTTTTGCTTTGAGACCACCATAACTTTTTTTTTTTTTTAACTGAAGCGAGGATATGAAGGAAGAACCTTTTAGGGTTCAATGAACCCTATAAATAATCTGTAGAATGGTGTTGAATAGGTTCCTTAATTATAAAGAATTTGTCACTTATCATAGTCAGTCCAAGGCTATAACACTAAGACTTAGAATTGCATTTCTAATCAAGAGTATTAGAGCTGTATGTTCTCTTTGCTTGTGATGGACTGCAATAGCTTTCTGTCCGCAGCTCTCCAGGAATGAATGGTTTGGAAATGGTAGTAATCAATCCTTCAAATATTTTGATAGATCAATAAAAAATACTGTCAGTCCCTGTTGTCTTGTAGTCAAATGTCAGATTATTTACTCAAACAATCATATTCAATATGAAATATTAAGCGTATGATTGCACAAATAAACCCTGTAGGGACAATGCAGCATTTCTTCTTCTCCCTGCTCTTCCCTAGTTATGCAACAGTTATTGATCATTTAATTTTGGGATTTCTCTGTGGATTGTTAGTCATTCCATAGTTCTTTATATAATGACTACAAATAAGACGCCATGGTGAGGTAAATAAATTCTGGTGAGATTGGCAAGAAAGGAATAAACTCTGGCATTTATTTACATGCTCTGACTGTAGGAATTTGCTGAGTAGTGTCGTTCTGCTTTGTAGAATTAACAAGTAACTTTCCAGTGCATAATGATGAGCACGGGGCATGGTGGCCCAATGCCTGAGGTCTCTAGTGTTGCATCTGGAGATGTGAGTTTCAGACCCTCTCAAGATACATGCCAAAGGCTTCCATCAGTTATCTCAGCTGGTCATTCAGGCTGAGAAGCCATAGGTGCCTGGATGCGATGCTAGCCACATCACTTACTTGCATGTTGTTTGAATGCTGATGCTTGACAGAAGAAGACCATGTTTTTTGGATCTTTGTGTTTGGCTTTGGCTGATCCTGATTCCAATAGGTAGCAGGATTATTTCATGTGAATTTATTTATGTTGCAATGAAATAAACCCCAGAGGGATGTGAACTCCAATGAGGCATGGACAATCCAATTGACAGCTAACATTCTTTATTACTTGGAGTTAGGAAGAAGCATTCCCTGTTCCATAACTACTTGCTATGAGATTTCTCTGAAACATTTTCTAAACATAGGGGGCTTAAAATGAGAGACTTGTGGAAGAATTAAATAGTCCACATCAAAAAGGTATAAAAGCCAGGGTCTATACCTTCCTTGACAGCAGTGGCAGGGATGGCAACTAGGGCTGGGCTAACAGCAATGGCAGCTGCCGTTCATGCACCTCGTCTAAATGGGAACCTGGGGCTTAATATTGTACCGCTCATTCTGCTACGACCACATTAGCCTACTACAAAGTACCTTGAATTTTTCTCTGAGAGGCCAGGATTTTTTGTGACATCTTTTTTTGGACCAGTTGTATAGTTGTGAGACCTATTGAACAGGCTTTGTGGCATCAGGTGACCTTCCTTTTCCTGAAGCGTCTGGCACTGCCCTTTGTAAAAGATGATGTAGCTGGCTAGTTGGATCAAAGTTATTCTGGTTCATTCTGATGATTTCTGTGTCCCTATACTGCTATAGTTGCCATTGCTTATTTTTATGGAATATGTTACCTCAATTTCTAGTACAAGCTTTTACTTCCAATACCCAAACCCCATACACACATTATGGTTGATATTTTTATTATTATGGTTATTTATATTGCTCTAATTTAACACAAATTGATCAAATATTATCTCATCATTTAGATTTGTGTTTGTATATGACATGCTCCCGAGTTCAACTTCCTGGAACCATTAGGTCTAATTAATGCTAATTACAACTATATAGCCAGTTGTGCTTTAAATTTTTATTGCCGTAAAAGCAACTTAAAATCCATAGCCCTAGATTGAAGGTCTTGCTTGTTTAAGTTGGGCAAACATTATGGGACAGTCTTTCTCAAAGGGGCCAGACCATTCCATCCCTGCTTAGGCAAAGCAATCCTTCATGTTAAGAGGAGTTAAACTAAAGAAAAGGTGGTAGGACAAACCCTTATTTAGAAAATGGATGGCATGTCTACACAAGACATTTACTGCAGAGCTACCTAATTAGCTCTGCACTAAAGTCTCTGCATCTACACGTGCAGCCCTATTAGTTTGCAGTAAACTAATAAACCATGCCATAGGTTAGTACTTGTAAATACAAGTACTGTCCTGAGGTGGCATTATTTACTGCATAGCAACATATGTGTGGGTACTGATGGGGCTGGCTATGGCATGAAGATGCTTCAGTGTGGGGGCTGTCTGCTGGCTAACCTGGTGCTGAACCACCCTTGTGCCTCAGCCAGCTCCTCTGAAGCACATTGAGCCAGGCTGACTTCCTGCATGTTGCTACCTTTCTCCCTCCTCCCAGCTTCATGTTCCTGCCCCTATCCGACCCATCTCTCCAACACCCCTGCCTAGAGCCTGGATAGAAGTCTGTCCTGATTCACCAGCCTTGTAGTGGCAACTCATGTAGCCAGGTTCAAAGGAAGACTAGAAAATTCAGAGCTGTTAAACAGAACAATTGGAGATGATTCCTCTGGCATGCCTAAAGTAATGGTAGTGGATACCAAGGAGGCTCATGAATAGGGGATAGATAACACTAGATGCACCTAGGTTAATGTTCTCTCTTTAAAGCTTCTATTCCTGGCCCTGCTGGAGATGTGGTACTGGGCTAGATGGACCATTGCTCTGACCCATTGTGATACTTACTTTGTTCTTATGCTTCTTCGATGAACTCTGCATCAGTTGGTCCCTACATGTGCATCATGACTTATTGACTTCTTAAACTTGGGTGTGTTAAAATGTATTTTAGCATGGCTTTCTCTTTTCAAGAATAATTTTGTAATCTGCCTAGAACTACTTTCTAGCATTTAGCTAGTGATGATGTCGTTTTTTCCATTAAAAATGTGTTAATTGCATTAAGTGAGAGTTCCATTTTACAGTTTTAATAGGCATGCTGCATTTATTTGAAAAGTAATTTGAGGTTAAAAAACCTACACAAATGACTTTGTGGGGTTGGTGGAGGAGTGTGAATTGTTCAAAACTATACTATTGATCTGACAAGTTTGAAGCAGCCTACCTTGTCATATAATCTTAAAGCATGCTCATCTATTTCCTGCTTTCTCCCTCCTTTCTCTCCTGTTATACTAATTGAATTATTATCTCTTGTTAGGGCAATTTGTTTTCCATTGAATTTAAATAGCTGTCACTGGGCTGTACAAATTAACATTCAACTACAAGTTCTCAAACATCTGGGTGGTTGGATAGGTTGTTTTTTTTCCCTTTTTTCCCCTTTTCTCCCTCTAGGCACTATTCATAAATATTTAACAAATAAAATAATTAAAGAATAATATGACTTACCAGCTGTGGCACCCTCACATAGCATCATATTTTCCAGTCTGAGTACCTGATTTCTTTATACCCACTGTGCAGTCCAATCCTTGTTCTTTCAGTACTTGCCTAAAAGGTATGTAATATGCATACAATCAGGTAACAAACAATTTAAAAAATAAATAATCCAAGGTAGGTTTATGTTATCTTCTGGTTAATTACCGTTGGGGTTGTGGGGGGAGAGTAAAAGAGGGTACAAGGAAAGGGATTCTTGAAATTAATGTCTGTAGATTACTTGGGGGGGTGTGTGGAAATGTCTTCAGTAATATTTCACACGTTGTTTGAAATCCAGTTCTTGAGAGAGGAACTAAAATTACCTTCTGTGCCAAATGAAGCATTTTACTTTCTATTTCTTGACGATTACTTGTTGTGTGCAAATCATGTTTTTGAGGGAGGGCGGTATATCTAATAACTTTTGTTTAGAGATTATTTGCAGGATGTTTATGAAATTAAAATCTTCCCTTTCCTTGTCTTTTTAGAAAAAAAATCCTACATTTTCAGGTCAGATAGTCTGGTCTGACCTCCTGTATCGTGTAGGCCATAGAATTTCACCTAGCTTCCTCTGTACTGACATGGGTAATACGTGAATACATGTAAACTCTCACTTTTCTCATTAAAAGATTTCAGTTTCTTAGAAACAGTGCAGTCATTAAGCAGACAGACAAACTCCAGTTTGGTAACCTTTTATACAGAAGCAACAGTACTTTATTACCCTGCACTTCAAAACTTATCTGCATGCATCAAAACGCCACAAAACTGAAATGTAAGTGGAGCCCATTCAGTCTTTTCCGTTCTTGCTGACAGATTCTCATAGAAAGCATCCTTCCCTATGAGAGTCCCTCTTCATTTGCAGTCTCCCTCCAGCTCTGAGTTGCTGCTGTACCTGTTCATCAAAAGATGCTGGCAGTGAGCTCATAGCCTATTCTAACTTTAACACCTCTTAATATTCTCCAGATTTAGTATGGTCTAAGCATAACATGTAACTTCATCCCTAATGCACATTACTAAGACAAAGCTCCTATTGATTAATATAATTAATGTATCAGTTAGATGACACATTGGCTGATGATAGTTCTAAATACTATAGGCATGCCCTACATAGCATGAAGGCTGGGAGCTTTACAGTTACTAGCTGGGAGTCTCTTCTGCAAGTATGTGAGAAGCAGCAGCTGACTGACAGTTTAGTTCCTTATTTATAATCCTTTTAACAAGATGGCATGGGTAAAGGTTCAAATTAATGGGTTGTAACAGAAACTTCATTTTCTCTTTTCACAAGTCATCATGTATCATTAAGCTGCTTTTGCTTTTTAAGAACCCTGATATTTTTGATATATTGCATTGTTAAATTGAAACGCAGGAATGGTACCCAAGTGTGGGATTTCAGATGTTCAATTCCCAAACACTCCCACAGCAGTGGCCACCATTTCCAGATACCAAGTGATGGTCACTGCACTGTGGCTTCTGAAGCACTGCAGGATTCACTTTAACTGTGATGCATCAACTGTTCATGGGTATTGTTCTCTAGTCCTGCATCATGAAGGGAAACATTTATATTTCTAATGCAGGAAACAAAACTGGCCTTTTTGGGACAACTTGATGCCATACTTGCAGCATTGGTCATGCTAAACTATGCTGTTTATGCAGAGGGAGAGCTTATTTTTCCCTCTCTTTAATGTGAGAGCCCTTTGGAAGGGATTTTTCTATTGCTGGAAAATCTTGTGTCCCCTCCTCTTTCCCAGGAAGTTTCTATGTGGTTTGGAATGCCTTTGCTATGGGATGGAATTGAAGTCAAATGACTTTCTTTTGCTTGGCAGCTTCATGAAAATGCTCCATTATCTTCAGAGGCCCATTTAACCACATAGATCAAAATATTCCATTTCCCAGGCAAATAAGCCACAACCTTGATTCTGCCCTTTGAGATTTTGGGTTCTCATTCTGCTAGGTAAGCAGAACATGGGAAACAGAAAAACGCAGGCTCATAGGAGGAAGCCTACATGACTAATGCCTGGTCATTTATATTTTCTTTTAAGCATTACAGTCTTGAGTTGCTTTTTCCCAGATACAGTTTTTCAGGCAAGAAACATTTCATTCTGCTCTTAGTTGACTTCAGGATAAAGATGTGTATAATCAGTCTTTTTCTTCTTTTGGGAAGGTGTAGTTTGTTTGCTTTTTTTAACTTTAGCATAAATTTTGCATATTCTTTTGGTGTCAAGGTAATCCTAGTTTGAAAAGGTTTCTCACTAAACTGTTTTGTTTTACTCACAGTCCTCTCCCCCTCCCCTTTCCTTTTATACTGACTATTTCTTTATCTGCTTACTATCTTAGTGTGCCTCTTCTGTGGTTGGACATTTCCTCTGACTTCTGCCCCAAAAGCTGAATCCATTACAGGTGAAAAGAAAATAATAGGTTAAAAAAATAGTTTTTTTTTTTCCTTGTAATTTTGTTTTCTTCTATTATTGAGATGCTGAGTCGGGGGTGATATGAGCATGATCCCAACTTTATTGAGATCAGTTTGTTTTAGATCATGCTTAACAGATTTGGTTTTGCATGGGCCTTGGATACTATATTGTCTTACTTCAGATGAGGACAAAAGCGAATATCAAAATAGAACTTCCTCAAAACTAGCCTGTGGAACACCCTTGTTAACTGCTCTAACCTCCCTAGCACTATACAAGCCTGATCAGGATATAACATATTAATAGTGCTTTATTTGGATTTGTGTTTGGGACCTTAGTGAATATTTTACAGTTAGCAGTTATATCTAATGCCAGCTACTACATTTTGTTGGGTCCTCACCAGGTTTCAAAACTGATGCTATTGCCCAATTCATGGCTAGAGCCATTTCATTTAATGATAAAGATGTTATGGCCCAGAACCTCAGCTGGCCTAATTCACTGTAGTTAAAAACAGTGGAGCATGGCTGCTTTACACCACCTGTGGCTATGGGGCTTGGGAGTGAGGGACTAATATTTCTCTCAGCATAAAATCTGATCCATTAGGCAGTTCCATTCTGCCAAGAAAACCACCAAATACTTGTTTGCATGCTTTCTTGGTGAGGACCTTCTTTTTTCCTTCAGTTTTGATATTTTACTCCAGGCTATTTGTAGCCAGCTCTGACCATTTTGGTAATGTAATTTTAGAACAGAATAACTTGACTGTATTTGTTCTTAAGAGAATCAGAGTTGATACTGGTTCACACAAAAGACTGCAGAAGTTTCCTTTATGCTTGCCAGATCAGAAATAAGCACTCTGCTAATTATTTCTAAATTTGAGATTCGTGTTGAACTTTCTAATTTTCTTTAAATGTCATGCCGTTAGTTTGACAGCCTTATTGCCAGATTCATAATAGCTTTGCTTTGTTCTAAATAAGGCATACTCTACTTTCTTGTTAAAGATTATTATTAAGAATATATTTCACCTTACAAAAGTTTGTAGCTTTTCACCAGTTGGTTGATTTTCATAGCCTTTTTTCTTTCAGTGTTATTATTCTTAAATTTTTCAGTTTTAGTAATAGTTTTTGTCCCAGCATTCTTTGATTGTAACAACACTAATGTAAGTATTTTTTTGTTACTCAGACATTTCAGTATGTTCAAACTGAGCATGAGATTGACTCAGAAAAGGACTATAGCCAGACATGTAAGAGCATTTATTCACTGAGTATAGAGGAGTTCATTCTCCATCTATTTGATCTCACTTGACTGCTATCCAAATTTTTATTAAATCTACAGGTGTACGATCACTGAGAACTGTGATCCCTCTTTGACCTGAAATTGTTCCTTGCAGCTATGAATGTGGCATGACAAAATCTCTTTTAAAAATGCTGAGCAGAAAAGTGTAGTCTTTGCTAGCTAGATTAGAACTTCTTCAGAATTCACTAAATCCATGATCAGAGCAGTGTGGGGTTTTTTTTCTTTTAAATACCCTAGATCCTGGTGATACTTCTGAATGCGACTATGTTTTTCGTCTTCTAAAAAGGACTCTAGAACTACATTAAAATCCTGTCAGCTGTAGTATCGGTATAGTAAGCTCAGAAAACTGAAGAAGTTTAAATGATGTTTCAGTTTGAATGTAGAAAGACAAGCACCATCCTTGGAAACCTAATGGTGTCTTTATTCCCTTCCCCCGAACATGGGCAACCTCAATCTGGGATTTTCTAGTTTTGAGGTTTTGGTATTATTATTTTTAAGCACATTATTTTAAAATGCATGCCTTTCTTTTCAATCCAAACTCATGGGATACATTCTGACTGAGCCTACACTCGCTTCTTGCAGCATCTTAAACGCCTTTGAGATTCTGCAAGTGGCACATATAGGAACAAGAAAATTTTCCCCACGCTGCAAATTTACACCCCAGTGGTCAAACAAACCTGCAGAGGAAAAAAGCAGGGCAGCCCCCCCCAGCCAGCTGGAGGCTGGGTCCTCCACAGAGACACTCTGGTAGAAGCCAGAGCATCTCTATGGTTGGCCCTCACCCTGGTGCTGAAGCATGCTACCTGCCCAGGCAGGCAGTGTGCCAGCAGCAGGGACCTGGACCTAGGCTTCAGTGCAGGCAAGTAAGGGGTGGGGAAGGCTGGGGAAGGGGACCATGAGGGGACCTCCACTGACCCCCTCCCAGCCCCCTGAGCCACCCCAATCCCTGCCCCACCTGGCCCCAGTCCCCCCACCAGCCCCCTGAGTCCCCTCATGGCTTCCCTGCACAGCCCCATCCCCCCATCCCTTGGAGCCCTCCTGATCCCTTCCCTGCCTGGCCCCATCCCCTGCCTGCCCTCCAAGCCTCCCAATCTCTGCCCTGCTTGGCCCCATGCCCTGCCTTCCCTCTCAGTCCCTGATCCTTGCCTCGCCCAGTCCCCCCCCCCCCCCCAGCATCCTGGCCATTAAAAAAAAACCCACCCCCCATGCACTCACCAGCAGTTCTATCTGCAGTCAGGGTCACTGCCCCGCCCCGCACAGTGCGGGCTGGTGACAGGCCCAGAAGCCCCAGCCCAGTCCCTGTTGCCTCCCGCTCTCCCCTCTCTGCTTGGGGGGGGGGGGGGCTCTGCCAGGAGGCCCCAGAACCCCCACAGCCCCTGCTCCTGCTGTGAGTAGAGGTGCTTTTTTTTTTTTTTTTTTTTAAGTGCTGGAGTCTGGGGGGTGAGGGGCAGCCATGGGGGACTGAGAGAGCAAGCAGGGGTGGGGTAGTTCTTGCAAGGGCCATTTGGCCCCTGTTGGGGGGGCTGTAGCTCCTGTTGGGGGGGGGCTTTGGCCCCTGTGGGGGGCAGCAAAACATATAGGTATTTAGAATTCACTTTATTATGATGATAGAGATATTGTAGGCTTCCAAAATGCTTTAACAATGTAGATAGATCAATAAAACATTGCCCAACTGATTGCTGAGTCTGGTAGGTGCACAGCAGGTGACAGCCAGGCAGCAGCTCCATTGCCAGACTGCTGCAGTGGGTAGAGGGTGCAGGAAACTCTCAGGGCTGCGTCAGCAGTCCAGCTGGCACAAGGAGTAGTGTCCACAGGTACCATTTGGCTGGGCCTCAGAAGCTCCTGAGAGCAAGTAACCCTGAGCTACTTGCCAAGGCATGTTTTTGTACTGATAGGTCCAGGACAGGGCAACTTTTTATACTAGGGGAAAATGCAGGTGCTGGCCCTGGGCTCTAGCTCCCCTTGGCTGCAGATTCAGGAGCCAGGAAGGGTTATTTTGTCCCAAGTGGCACAATTTTCCCCACACCAAAGTGCATATGTGGGCATGTGTGCCGAGGCAAAAAGCCCTGGCTCAAATTTGCACCATTCTATTTGAGCTGCTGCAAGCGCACGTGCTTGCATGTGTAGACACATCCATGGTGTATAAAGTTGTATAGCACCTATCCTGGGTTATTAGCAGAGTTTGAACCCTATTAACACTTGTAAAAAACTGATTGCTGTTGCCTGGTGGGCTTCAGTTAATGTCACAAAGGGTAGATCCTGTGACATAACTGAAAAGCTAAGTAACGTTAATGACCTAAAAGCAAAGTTTGTGCAAGGGGAAAAGAGTGAGTTGACCATTTTAAGGGTATCTGAGACAACAAACTAACATCGTGCATAGGCCCACAGCTACACTTGATAAATCCCCAGTACAGTTATAATAGAAAGTATGAAGGATTTGCATGCTGGATTTTAAAGTACTGTACCAGTATGGATGCTTACATGCATAACTAAGTTAGTGTCAAAGTAAAACTCCAGTATCACACAACTACTCCAAAGAAGCTGTGAAAACTTCACACACATTTTGAGCAGAGGCATATTGGTTAGGGCAATTGAACAGGGAATGGGAGATCCTAAACTTTCTTCTGTCAAAGGGAGGTTCAATCCATACCTCCCACTTCCCAGTTAAGGGCCCTGACCACCAGGCCAGGCTGGTTAGGGCCTAAAGCATTATACAATAAGAAGGGCTGTTGAAGCTGGGCTACTGGCTGCCAAGAAGGAAAGACTCATGAAACTAGATGGAGAGTATGCAAGATGGAGTGCTGTATGTCTCTGGAGTGGTTTAGATTTGTGCTCCTGAGATGAAACTACAATTTTGAGGCTAGCTGTGGGAATGCATTAGATTGGGGTGTCAAACATATGGCCTGTGGGCTGGATCAAGCCTGTTGAACTGCCCCATCTAGTCTGTGGAGCTTCTGAAAGATCAGGGAGTTTGGGGAAGGGGCCACTGTGGGGAAGGGCCTGCTGCAAAATTGGGGGCTTGAAATCCCATTGAACCATGACCATTGGTGGCAGGTAGGCAAGAGAAGGCAGTGCTGATACAATCCAGCTTGCCACACAGCCACTTGAGCCTGCTGCTACTTGGCCCAGTGCTATTCACAAACGGCTTCTTGGCTAGTGGTTGCTGGCCCTTCTGCCACTTCTGCTTGTGTTGCTGCAGCCATGGCTGGTGACTACCTGGACTGCTGTCACTTGGACCACAGCCACTTGACCTGCTACTGATGCCTCCTTTTCTGGGCATGCCACCTTATCCATGACAGGCTTTGTGGTTCAGATCTGGCTCTGGGAATGGGGTTAGTTCAGCATTCCTGGTTTGGATGTTAAATTAGATTTTTGGACCATGACTTCTCAGTTTAGTTATTTTATATGTAAAATGGGGCTAAAAATGCTTGACCTTTCTTTCTATACCTGTTGGAAATCTACACACATAGAAGATCCAAATAATTGTATTAATGCAACTTAAAATAAATTATTACTTTTTAATGTGGCTAAATATTCAAGATCTGGAAATATGCCTGTCTTTTATAGATTGAAAGAATATGGAAAAAGTCACTTTTCAGTTTACTTGTACTTATCCATAGTTTCATAGTAACTAGGGTCAGAAGGGGCCTAGAGCAGGCCATCTAGTCTGACCCCCCGCCAATTGGCAGGAAACGAGTGCCAGGGTCACAGGAC
>JAGPOW010003648.1:23598373-23626094 GCA_030014935.1 Caiman crocodilus | reverse complement strand
ACCTCCTCTTGAAGACCCCCAGGGTAAGGGAGAGCACCACCTCCCTTGGGAGCCCATTCCAGACCTTGGCCACTCTAACTGTGAAGAAGTTCTTCCTAACGTCTAGTCTAAATCTGCTTTCTGCTAGCTTGTGGCCATTATTTCATTATTTGAAAGTTGCCATCAGAGCCAAGAAGAAAACAGCTTTCCTCCCCTATGAAAAAAAATTGAGGCGTCAAATATTTTTCTTGAATTGGAAGAAAACCAAGACTTTTCCAAATATATAATGGAAAACAGAAGCATAGTAGTTCAGCTCTGCACCTGGGGCAGTGCCAGCTTCTGCTATGCCAATTGCTCTTGTGGCATTGGCTACTTTTGTGCCCTCCTCACAAAGGCAGTGCCTGGGACAGCTGCCTTAATTCTGCCCCCTCACTCTATTGATGGTAAACAAATGACATCCACCAAAATAGCATAGTACTTATAGCGCTCACCTAGGATATGGGGAAGTTCAAGTCCCTGGTGTAAATCAGGCTGAGTAGGGATTTCTTGGTCTCCCACTTTATATGTGATGGGTGCCTCACTTACTTGGTTACTGTAGCAGAGGTCTTACTCATTTTGCACATTTCCAGAAAAGGTTTCAATATTGTCAAACAGATAATTTTCCAAAGAAAAATTCCCAGTTGGGTTTTTCTGTCATCTTCATGGTAACTTAATACATTCTCTTGTGGAGAATTGATTATTTTTTTTAAGCTCATTTGAAGAATATCCTACTTTATTCATAGTAAATGCACAGAAGAGAAAGTGCTGGTTTTTGCCACATAAACACTAAATTTGGGGCTTTGAAAAATTATCATATGTATCTTCTGCCTTTACGTGAGACATTGCCAATTACTTTGTGGAAAAGTGGAATTTTCAAGGTGGGGGGAAAAGGAGACTATTCAAATGGTTTTATTTAACTGCACTGAAGTGACTTACTCAAACTGTTTACTTGATTCCTTCTGGAAAGCTGTGCACTTGAACAGCAGCTAGAGCTACTTAAAAATTATAATTATAAAAATTATAACCCCTTTTCAGCTGTGTGATCGTCTGCCCATCCTAGAAGGCAGTTTATCTAAATAAAGTTCAATGTTTTTATTTCTATAGAAAAATGTTATTTTAAACTCTGAATCTGTGTTGCTTATCAGATGATACGACTTCAATCAGATGCAAGATCTTGCTCTTAGATTTCCACAGTTTGAAAATGGATCATAAATGTTATTGCTTCAGATACTATTTTTATAGTTCTTCTTCACCAATTCTTTTAAAATGTCCTTGTTTTCCACAATGCAGGGAAGGTTTTGACTGATTCTGAAATTAATATGGGTTAACTACGCTCCAATAACATATACATTCTTCTGCTTCTTGTGGGGGATGGACCGAAGTATAGAATAGTTGTGGTGTTTTACTCTTAATTGAGATGAAATACTGCATTGTATTGGCACGGCCTTGGCATGGCTTTACGAGTGCTCATGGTGCTCGGGCCAGGTGCTAGATGATTGGAAGATAGTCAATGTGGTCCCCATCTTTAAGAAAGGGAGAACCCGGGCAACTATAGGCCTGTCAATCTTACTTCAATCCTGGGGAAACTCTTTGAGAAGATCATCAAGGAGCACATCTGTGATAGGTTGGCATCAGGGGTGATGTTGAGGGGCAATCAGCACAGTTTCCTTAGGGGCAGGTCATGTCAGACCAACCCGATTGCCTTTTGTGATCAGGTCACAAAAGCATTGGATGCAGGTGTCGCCATGCATGTAGTCTTTCTGGACTTCAGCAAGGCCTTTGACACTGTCTCTCACCCCATCCTCGTTAAAAAACTAGGTGACTGTGGCATCAATGCCTACATGATCAGATGGGTTGCTAATTGGCTGAAGGGTCATACTCAGAGGGTGTTGGTGGACAGGTCATATTCACCCTGGGGGAAGTGGGCAGCAGAGTCTCCCAGGACTCGGTCCTTGGGCCTGTGCTGTTCAATTTCTTTATCAGTAATTTGGACGATGGGGTGAAAAGCAACAAGTTCAAATTCGCTGATGATACCAAAATCTGGGGTGAGGTGAGCATGCTAGCAGGAAGGAAAAGACTGCAGAAAGACCTGGATAGGTTGCAAGGGTGGGCTGACAAAAACAGGATGCGTTTCAATACAGACAAGCGCAGGGTGCTGCACTTGGGCAGTAGCAACCGGCAACACACTTATAAGATGGGAAACTCCCTTCTTGAGAGCACGGAGGCAGAAAGGGATCTTGGAGTCATCATTGACTCCAAGCAGGGGAGGGAGGGCTAACCGGACCCTATTGTGCATCCACAGATGCATCTCAAGTAGGGCCAAGGAGGTGATCCTCCCCCTCTACGTGACACTGGTCAGGCCACAGCTGGAATATTGTGTCCAGTTCTGGGTTCCCCACTTCAAGAGGGATGTGGACAACATTGAGAGGGTCGAGAGGAAGGCCACCCACGTGATCCGGGGGCAGCAGGGAAGACCCTACAATGGGAGGCTACGGGACCTGATCCTGTTCAGCCTTCACAAGAGAAGGCTGAGGGGGGACATTGTGACCGTCTATAAACTCACTAGGGGGGACCAGAGGGTTTGGGGAAGACCTTGTTTCCCCCAGCGCCTCCCAGGATAACAAGAAATAACGGCCACAAGTTGTTGGATAGTAGGTTTAGATTAGATATCCATAGGAGCTACTTCACAGTTAGGGCTGCTAGGATTTGGAACCAACTTCCAAGGGAAGTGGTGCTGCTCCTACTCCGGGGGTCTTTAAGAAGCGGCTCGATGCCTACATGTTTGGGGTCATTTGAGCCCAGTTTCTCTTCTGCCCATGCAGGGGGTCGGACTTGAAAATCTACCAGGTCCCTTCCAACCCTACTTCTGTGATTCTATGATTGTTCTTATTGGAAGTCTCCATTTTCTTCTCCCCCTCCCAAAGAACTATAAAAATTACAGTTGATTTTTAAGTGGGGTCAACTTACTGGGCCCTGAAAGTCATGATTTTGTGTTTGTAACATTTTTTGTGCATGAAGTAAAAATAGCAAGTCTGGAATTTATTTTCAGTGCAGTTTTCATATTAGTATTTTAACTGTTAAAATGTAACTGCTTGAATCTTTCCTTGGTCATTTGATTTGCATGTGGCATTTGTTAATGGACATAGCAGTTCTAGGTCTTTATCTGTAGTTATTCACTAATATTTAGGGGGAAAGTGTGGGGGGATATTTTATAAAATTGAGCCTGAAAATTTGGTGTCCACTTATGTTTGGTTGCTTTATAATTGGAATGATACGACCGTTTTTTAGAAGTGCCATTTGATTTTGTCTTTCTTTCAGATTTCTGTGTAAGATTACTCAACACAAAGGGAACCTCCCCCAACAGCGAGAGTATTATGAGATATTAATATAAATCAGCAAACCGAGACCGAGACAACAAGCACTGTGTTCTCTTACATACTGTGTTCTGTAACAGTAATGCCCCCACCTAACACACAGCAGCTGCCCATCCATTGTGTAAGTTCAGCAGTACTCACCTTAGTTCTTTAATTAACTTTTAAATGGAATCAGAAGTCTTGTCTTGTTACCTTTTCCAAAACTGTCATTCTGTACTTCTTCTTTGGGGTTAAATTGATTACGGATCCCCTGGGCCTGAAGTTTTCTGAAGTAACTTTGAAAGCTAATGGCAACCAACATGCCCTGTTGAGCTTGGGGTTTGAGCTACAAAGAGCAGGGAGCAACCATCTTGACCATCAGCCTGAGTGAAGAGAACGGTATTATGCTTTATTACTACCAAACTCTGTGTTTAAAGCCTGAAAATCTGCCATGCTACTTTCTTTTTTGCAGTTGCCTGCAATTCTATGGTAAAAGATGCATTGGAGCTCTTCTCATGTCTCATGATGCCCCATAAGAAAGCATCACTCATGCTTTCTAGAATAGTTCCACTCATGTCAGCTGTCTATTTCAGGGATGAGTGTAACTTAAAAAAATAATAATGTAGTTTTTTATGTTTGTCTCCACCACACCTTTTATTTTTTTTGCTCATACAAAGAATGTTGGGCTTCAGATTATTACAAAACAAAAACAAAAAATAAGACTCCCCCTCCCCACCCTCAAAACACTAGTTCTTGTGCTTTTCTGCTGTTCTTAAAAATATACTTATTGCATGTTATAGGAAGGTTGGGAGAAGTACCTTACATGAACCAGAAATCTTGCTGATGATTGAATTAACCTTCTAAGGTAGATTAGCTGTGTAACTGGGACGTGGCTCTCTGGCTTGTCCCATTGACTTCTTGAACTGATAAAACAGTTCAGTTAGTTCGTTTGATCAGTAATTCATTGCATGATGCTGCATTTGCTGGGGTGCATGTGTGGTGTATGGGTTTCTTTTTGGTCAAATCAGATGTGTTCCCAGATTCTTATGTCCTTGTTAATCACAAGACAGCACACAGTCCATAATTCATGTTAGTTTATCCTTGTGGGAAATGTATGCACTTGTTATCCCTCTTCTTTCCCAAAAGCAAATGTTAATGTGGCACGCAGTATCCTATTAAAAGTGTTAAAGATTTAAAATGGAGACTATTAGCAGATGGTCTTAAATATTTCACTTTTGTATTCTGCGTACAGTTGTTTTCAAAAGTATATTGTTATATAAAGTACTGAAGTATTAGAAAAACTTGATTGTAATAAAAAGAGAAAGAGAATGATGGAGCCAGACCCAGCAAAAGTGTATTGAAAAATGCATCTAGACCTTGCAGTGTTTTATCTGCACTATAATTGTTGCTTTGTTTCAGATCTCTACAGACCAGCATATGTCATTATGGCATTCCTGGCTTTGTTTCTCCCCAAAAGATAACATGTAGCAGTGCTATATGCCTGTTTTATTTGAAAAGCAATACTAGCACAATCTGTGAGGCATAAACACACACACATTCCTTGCTACTTCATTGACTAAAATAACCTTGGTTTTATTTTTCCAAGGTTACAAGCAGTGTGACAATTAGATGATTGTATGTTATCTTGGGAAATTTGTCCCATAAGTGAGTTGTGTGGCTATTTTAACCCTTTTTTCCCTCCATTTCTTGTCTGTGAATTCAAAATAGTTCTACTGAAGAGTGGGTGGGATCATAAGAAGGCCCTTCTGTATGTCCACTGTGGTATCATAGCCATGCCAGCCGTTGATTCAATGTATGTGGGATTAACTAAATTTGCTCCATCTTTTATTGCTCTATTCCCCCACAAGAGTAACTAGTTTCAGACCTGCTGCCCTCACTGTTGCTGACTGTTGGGATCACAATAATATGAGGATTTGTTCTTCCTTTTCTAGGAAGGTAATGGTGTATGTATGAGGAAACCTTTCCCAGGTTTCTTTGGCACTATCATGAGCAACTTTGCTCAGCACTCCAGATTTTCCATTGTTATCTTTGGCTTTTCTGTAATACCTTGCTGGACAATAGCCATCTGATTATTAGGCTCCCAGGCCATATCATAGCTTTTGTCTTCAGAGTGGGTGGAGGAATGTGATTTCTGTTTAGATTTATGTCCTGACAGCATTCATGGAAGTAAAAGTAGCAAGGGTCCTACAATCCTCCACTTATGTGACTAACGTATTTAAAGGCCTCCGGAAAATATCTTGTATTCAAAATCTTGTCTAACTTTATCTCAACTACATAGTTGGTCCAATAACAGCTATCACCCTAAGAAATTCTTGTTTCTTGCATAATTTCTGGACCTTCATGGTCTACAACATCGCTCTTACAGTATCATAGCTTATTTAGGTACAGTTTCTAAACCAACCATCTAATGGTATGGGAGACTTGAGCTTTGTTTAGTGTTCTAGACTACATAGTTGATGTGGAAAAAAGCAAAACCTTCATTCCCTCTCCCTAATGATGAAGCTAAACACATGTCAATTCTAGATACAGTCTAGTTACAGTGATAGAAGTTATAATATAGAGATGCTCCCCCATAGGAGACCAAGGGAGTTGAGAATCAGGAGATGGTTCTTTAGTCAGGTAGCAGTGAGCTAGTGCAGTTCCCACCACACCCTCCCTCCCCCCAGCTTGGCAATATAAAGCTGTGTCTATGGCTGAATTGTCAAATCTCTCCAAATTAAACTGGAGGCTTCTGATTTGATTTGGAGAGATTAATATGAGTCTCCTGATTCAATTTGGATTCAGAGATTCAGCCACCAAATCAGGCCAGATCTTCTCTGAATTTAATCAGTGAACAAAGCTTCACACAGCCCTAGGAGTTATCCACTAGTAAGAATACACCTTACAGAGTAAAATTGTTCATTGGCAAGAAGCATGCTAATGGAGATAGAGCAAACAAGTAGATGGTAGTAAGTGTAGAAGACAATATATATGCAAATATGTTGCATCTGGAAAGCTGTTTTAACTGTAACAAGAACCTTTTCTCCAGGTCCCAAACACTAAAATTTCAAGTGCATACAGTGGAAAGCATACCAGAAGAATGTTATATTGAGTTGTATCAAGCAAAATCAATGAGAGGGACTAGATTTTCCAATAGAAATGCAAGAAACAATGGTTTCATTCTAATTGAACACTGGAGCTCAGAACATGAACATAGAAAGTGAAAAGTGAGAACAAAAATGAGTTAAATGTCAAAATAACTGGCTGTTCAAGAACAAGTGTGCCAGTGAAAGGGAGTATCATTCCAGTATTATAAAATACTACTATTTTATCCAGTATAAAAATAGAGTGTACAAACTCCCATTAATTGTGGTATGTAGGGAGGTGACACCAATGTGGGGTCTGGCAGCTTGAAAGAAACTGAATCTATTTAACTGTGCGCTTGCAGTATGAGGAGGCAGGACATTCATGTCTCCTGGGGTGCTTGTATACATGATGATGTGGCCATGTACATGTGATGAAAAGTGATGAGAAATTGCCATTTGTCTAAAATAATGGTGACGCCATATATGTGTGCATGCTTTATGTGTCAATTTTTTTGAGTGTGGCAACTTAGACCACCTCTGAAGTATTTTAGTTTGGTTGTGGCAAATAGTCCCATTGTTGACAAGAAATCTGTCATGTGTACATGTCATACAGCTCCTGTCGCTTCCCCGTGCTGCACTGGGAACAGGCAGCTTGCCTCTGGAGCAGTGCAGGAAGGTGGCAGGAGGGTGGCTGGGTGTGCTGGCAGCTGGATCCTCACAATTAAAAACATACCAATTAAAAACCCACCATTTCCAATTTAGGAGAATTAAACCCCACTCTCGTATACAAGCACCCCTGGTGTTCCTTTTGGTTGTCCACCTGTCCCAGTCTAAAGCTGAACAGTCTTCTTAGGAAGAAATCAATTATTCCAGAACACAGGAAGTAACCAAGTCCTGAATGGGAAGAAATGTACCAATGGACACAAATGCAAATACTCTCATGCAGAAAGATGAAATCTGCCTCAGTGGTCTGTAGCTAATGAACTTTGTTCCATGTGCAAAAGCACAGCTGTCAAAAGTGAAAGTCGATCAGATCTCACATAAGGGCTTGAATCGATCAAGGCTTTGAGGAAATGATTCCCACTTAAAACAAAACAGAAATTTTATCTGAAATTGTTGCTCTGAAAAGGGAGAGCAATGTCCAAAAATACTCACAGAGACTTGTCAAAAAAGTTGCAGACAAGGGGAAATAGGAAAACAAAGACTCATTCTGTAGTGGTGTGCTAATAATCTTTCCTCTGTAGATGGATATTAATCAATTTTTGTTAATTGATTTTTGTAATTATTTAGAAGGAAGATGTAATGAAGTTAAAATTTAGAGATGGTCCCTCACAGAAGAATGAAGAATTTGGGAACTGGAAGATCGTCCCTTTGTCAGGAACAATTTGCTGGGTGGTTGAAGACAAAGGGTCTGCAAAGGCTGCCTAGTGGTCCTCAGTTAAAATTTGTTCATTGTTTTTTCTCATTCGTATGATATCTGTACTTATTGAACCCAATGATCATTATACTTGTTGGGGTGGGGAGCTCACATAAATCCTCTTTTAGTGATGGAAACTATGATGCTATTGTTCATAAGCTATTATATGTGGCACTGTTTCTTTAAAGGTTGTAACTTTGTATGCCTCCTCAAGCAACTTGTTTGTTTTTAGTTTGGGTCCCTGTTCAGAAAAAACAGTTAGTCTAAGGTAGTTTAAGCCCCAATATTAGCCTTATTGCTGAACATTTTCTAGCAGATCCCAGAGAACTGAGGCATCCTTGTTTGTAATAAATGTTGGGCCTGGGTTGACCATGTCCTCAGTCAAAATAGTACAAGCTGTGTTGGCTCAGAAAATGTTTGCCAGTTTCAGGGTATTTCACCTGGTTTATATTTCATCTCTCCCCTCACAGTCCTAAGAAAGGCTGCTTGCTGGTAAGGGATCACTTGATCCTAACTACTATTGACCAGTCTAGCTGGCTTCCCTTGTGGACTTGCTGATGCTCAGGGGCAACAGTCTCTCTGACATCTTACCAATGCTGTTGTCAGCAGTTATCTGCTATACCCTAGATCCAGATGCCCTAAAACTCTCAGCCCCATTTATGAAAGGACGATCCTGCAGAAGCTGAACATTTTGGATAGGCTAGCCTAGCTTGTACAAAGATGCAGGCATCTCTGGGGGTAATACTATGATTATAATGACCTGTGATATACAGGAAAAATCACAGGGCTAAGTACAGACAGTGTAAAAGCCCAAGGATGAATTGATTCAATTTTTGCAAGTTAATCTAAGCAACATACATTGAACCTATAAGCAAGTGACTAGACATTCACTTGTAGAAATTCAGCCACATGCCTACAGTGGCCTGGGCCAAAAAGTGGGGGTCATTAGAGTATGTCTCCCAAATTAGCTGGACCAGACAGCATGGGGCAAAGCTAGCCCACCCACCCCACAAAGTGGAGTTTGTGGGGGAGGTGTGAAGCAGGGTTTGCAAGGAAGGTGCAAAGCATGCTGGGATGCTGGGGTATTGTGAGTTAACTTGAATCTGATGGTGTTCACTTTTGGCCTAGAAATTTAAAATGAGATTTATGGGGTTGGCCTAAAGTTAAGCTACTTTCCTAAAGGGGTTTGGAGAAGGGATTGAGCATTTTCAAACCATTCCTGTTAGTCCTAGCAGATTACATCAACAAGGAAGAGTCTGCTGTTTAATACTGGATTTTTTTGAGATCTGAAAATATTCTGTATATTGTACATATATCTAAGGATAAAGATAGTTGGGCAGTTTTTTTTGGGGGGGGTTATTAAAAAAATCAAAATGAGGTATATGCAGACATCTGTGTATGCTCCCTTTCTTCCTAATATATAAATTGGAGGCTACTTTACATGTAAAAATAAAATCTAGAACGTATGTTTATTGGGCTATATTCTCAGCAGATGTCAATCTACATAGTTCCAGTGGCTTCAGTGGAACTATGCCAGCTGAGATCTGAGGGAGTGTATTGTATAGGAAAATGTTACAGGAAGGTATATTCATTCACGAAACAAAATTGAATGCCTTTCAATCCATCTTCACCCTCTGCCCTTTAGAATAAACTGTAGCTAATTATATTGATTCAGTTTAAAAAAAAATGCACAAACTGTGTATTTACTGTAGGAAACATTATTTGGGTTGAGAATATATTTTCCGTGCCTCTTTACCATTCTTCCTCATGCCTGCTGTCGGAAATGTATCAGAATACAAAAGAGAGGCTAATTGACAAGTCTGGAGGTTGAAGGAATACTGTGACCTGAAATAAGGACTGTTCTCATAATGAGACACAGCTGAAAGATTATGTATGTAGATCCACTAAAATAGACTCTCTGGCTCTTTTTCATGAGCCAGCAGATGGTAGCAGAGTCTACAGATCTCTGAGAAGGCAAATGTACATTAAATACCATAACTGCCCTCATTCATTTGCCATTCATCTTCACTTGTCAGCCTCTTCACAAGTGCCTTCTGTAGTGTTGACCCTGAAATTGCATCATTTAATCTGTAATCATATATTGCCAACATTTCTCCTTTTTATTGCTTATCAACTGCATTAATTCGGCTGCACTGTGGACCACCAATAGCTTTAGGCAACTCTCTGTAAAAAAGAGATATTCATAAAATGTAACATTCAGAAGAGGAAGAGCTGACATGCCTAAGATAAAGGGAAGAATCTTAAAAAAGGAAAAACGAGTAAGGGGAAAGATAAATGTGAGGACTGATATTTCTGTACTCTTCCTTTCTCCCCCCTCTCCCCTACATTTGGAACGTCTTTTGAATTCTAAATGGCTTGCTAGTATTGATGATATCATTTTAAGTGAAACCAGTGAGCTCAGTCCCTTACATAAGAAGGTAGATGGGCACTGTAGACCTTGCACTGAAGAGTTCATCATCTAAACAGTGATGTGTCACTGGGACACCCAGAAGAAGGTTTGGTCAGAATTCTATGTCAGTTGTAAAAAGTTGGATAGGTGGGAGCATTTCTAATGAAGTGGGATTCCTGAAGAAAATAATGTTGTGGAGGATTTGGAAGAAGAGAACAAGTATTTGTTAGGGCTGTGCAAAGCTTCTGGTGCCAATTCGATTTGGAGAAGATTTGGAATGATTCGGTGGCCGAATCTCCAAATCCAGATTGAACCAGGGGACCAGTGAAAAGGTCCAAATCAATTCAAAGCTCTCCAAATCAATTGGGAAAAGATTCAGAGAGCTTCAGTGATTCGGGTAGTTCCCGCTGGCTGCAGCAGGGAGCTGGACTGGGACTCTGAGCTGGTAAGTAGGGGGTTGGGGAGGGGAGGTTGGAGGAGGGGGGAGGAGACCATGGGGAGACCTCTGCCAGGCCCCACCCCCTGCCTTCTCCCTCACCCCCCCCGAGTGTCCCCAACCCCCGCCTGCTCCCCCAGTCCCTGACCTATGGCTGCCCCACCTGCCGAGCTTGGGCTAACCAGGTGTTGCCAGCAGAAGGCATCCCTGCTGCCCCCCACTGTCCTGCACTGCATGGCAGGCTTTGCCATGAGCTCCCCAGCACCCACCCACCCACTCTCCCAACCCCCCGTGGGTGGCCCTCCTGCCCCAGCTCTCAGCCCTTTAAAAAAACCCAAACCCTCAACCCCCATGGAATCACCGGCTCCTGCAGCAACCTCAGGGATTTGGAGGGCTCATGCAGAGCCCTTCACACAGCATGGGGCAGTGGGGGGCAGCAGAGATTGCCCCCTCCCACCGGACCACAGTGGTTGAAACAGGGATTTTTTTTTTTTTTAAAGGGCTTGAGCTGGGGTGGGTAGGGCAGCCATGGGGATGGGGGTGGGGCTGAGGCAGTGGGCGGGGATTGGGGCCCAGTGCGGGGTAGCAGGCATTGCCCCTGCCCCGCCACACCTGAGAGCAGCTGGTGAGTAGAGGCTTCTTTATTTTCAAAGAGCTGAGAGCTGGGCTGGGCAGAGCAGCTATTGCCAGGGCTGGGAGAGTGGATGGGGGATGGGGCCTGTGTGATTCAGAGATTCGGCTGATTCGGCAGCAGCCAAATCTCCAAATCAGATTTAGCCAAATTGATACAGGACAGTGATTCAAATCACTAAATCAAATCACTGTCCCCTAAATCAGCCGAATCCAAATCTGAAGTGAATACTAACCGCTTTGCATAGGCCTAGTAGCTGGTGCATGAAGGGAAGAAGGACATCTCAAGTAAATTTGGCTCCCTCGTCTAGGTGGGTATTTTGCCCATTTTTCTTGTAGTCATGCCCTTGCCCTAACTACACGTGCTGGGACTGAGCCAAAACTGATAGCAAAACATTGCAAATGCTGCAAGAAATTAGAAGTAGTATCACAATCTGATCCATATGCATAGGCCTATCTATGGTATCAAAGAAAAATATGCTTTCACTAATTTGTATGATGAAGAACTGAAGGATCAAAGTATCCAAATTGCCAAGAGGATGAAATAAAACTCAGCTATTTGCTACCTCAGTCCATTTCCTATGGAGGGATTGGCAATGGGATAACGAAACATTATGAGAACTGTATGTATGCTGCAAAATTGTCACAAGATGTGTGCCTGTTGGATGGGGGTAGAAGTGCTCTATTTACCAAAATAGCTCAGCATATCACTATTGTGGTGACAGAATAAAGGCAATACAGAATAAATATTGTGGGTTTTTTTGTTTTGTTTTGTTTTGTTTTGGGTTGTTTTTTTCAAACCAACTGTATAAGTCTTCTCTGTACCAAGATCCAGAAAATCATCTCATTGCTGTCATAACCATCTCAGACCCTAGATGGTACTATGTAATCACTGTTTGTGTCCTACCTTTTGTAATGCTCTCTTACTGTTTTTCCCCAGCCTCTGCAAAATGTAGGGAAAGCAGAGCAGCAAAATGAAGTCAGCAAGAAATCTACCAAATAAAAAGGTCATAGAATTTTGTTTCAGACTCCATATTTAGATTAGCTTTCATTTTTATATAATAGACTAGATGTTCTAATAGTCCTTAACATATTCAGCATTAGCATTAATGAATTGTGCTTCACCAAGACAGGGTTTCCCTGACATTTTACTGGCAGGAAAAAATTGCAGGATTCCCTAAGAAAAAAAGTAAATTTCCTGCATTGCAATTCTCATTTGTTTCTTGTCTTTATCCAAGTGTGCCTTGTACATACACACATGCACTAGGGTTTGTACTAAATGTTAAAGTATATATTTATCCCTTATAACCAGGAAGAACTCTCCATATGTGCACTTTAATATAGTTACAAGGGAAAACATGAGTTTTTTTTTTAATGTAGGAAAGGAGAGAGAATCGTGTGCACATAGACATTGGTTATTTACACAAGATTTTACATGACTATTTACTAGTGAATTTGTGATGAAAAAAAGATATTTGCTTTGAGATCATATGGGACACATTTTTATATGAGCTGGGAGAGGGAATCTTTAACCCCTTGTGTCATCCTATTTTCAGGGGCAATCTCCCTATGTTCAGGCTAATAGCACTATAAACTGATACTTTCTACACAGGCATAATAAATATATCTTCAAGACATAGCAAATGCTATGATGTGGATCTGTAAATTAGTTAAAGAGGAAACCCCGTCCAGAGACTTTCTAATAAATCCTTTCACACACTTTAATTCAGAATTAAGATTGCTCAAGTGAAATCCCTGTTAACACAATAGCATTAGCATACATGAAAACCTTTGGTTAAGACAATATGTGTATCCAGTCTAATCACAGCACTGACATGCCTTGCTACCCAGACATCCTAACACTTAAACTCACATGCTCTTCACTTTTAAACAAGCTTTTCTTCACCCCCAACATGCAACCACCTATGCACATGCAATTTCTGACAATCACAGTCAAAGCTACAACCTGAACTCTGCTCCTTCAAGATAAAAATAGTGCAGTGAAGGAAAATCTGGGATTGGAGTGCGTTTTGCTTTTTTAAGTTGTTTTTGCTTTTTCCCAGGAATTTATATTTTGAGAGTCTACATGATTTAAGGGAAGAGAAGTTTGTATAGGAGGCGAGGAGACGATATTGTGACTATTGGTGACTTCGCTAATTATTTTATTAAAAGGCAATGCATTTGAGTAACCTTCATTGTAAGTCAGCACAGCTTTTTGTGAATATGACATTTTGTCCTGTGTTTTGTTTTTTAATCTAACAATTTATAATAAATGAAGTCTTTTCTTCACTGTATTGTTCCACCCAATCCTGTTGGTCACCATCTGCACAAGTATGTGCTTCTACTGCTCTAGCATACTATAGGTTAGTACAATGGGGGCCAACCTTTTTTGGCTGGTGTTCCACAAATAGCCCTGCACATTTCCTACTCTGATTCCCTACCTGCTCTGCTGCTCTGCTTAATGCTCTGCATCCTGTGCCCCCTGCCTGTTTGCTATTTGCTTGCTCCCTGTCTTATCTATCACTGAGCTGTTTGTCTCCTCCCTGATTTGCCATTTACCACACACACAGATCGGCTACACCACTTGCGGCAACTCTACCACAGGTTGGCTACCCCTTAGTATAGGTTATCTTCCTCACTGTAGTATGTGAGAGATTCCCCATTAATGCATTAGGCAATCTGACTAACATCAGTCCCATGTGGTTCATTCTCACTCACTTTGTCCCCAGAGGGTAAATTGTACATTCAGTATATGATTTAGTAGGCCAATTTCTTTTTCTTAATGTACGTGGAAGGCTTTATTTTTTGTTAGAAAAGGCAGTGTTGAAGAAGTGTGCCTTGCATTTCTTCCTTTTCTGCACTTAATCCCAAATTCCCTGTCTTTGTTTTCTAGGCTTGTAGGTAAAATAATGCTCTTATACTTGGGGGGGGGGGGGGGGCAGGCGGAGTCTTCTTCCTTCAGAAAAACGAAACCGGATGAGTTTGCTTGTTAATTTTTATGTCCATTCCTGATATAAACTCTAAGATATGTATGTAAACATACCTCATATTCAAATGGGGTTTTCATTTGTTTTTTGAGGCTTTGTTTTTTTGTTTTGGTACCACTGAAAACTTGGACCTTTTTAAACCCTTGAAAGGGTAGCGATAAAAACATTAGGGTTAAATAAGGAGATTTTAAAAACAGTCCAGAAGCCTAGAGGGGACTGGCACTGTGTGATGTCATTGGTAACTGGAGAGATGGATGTGACTGAAGGTTGGAGTTAACCCTAGTGTTGGGGAGGAGAGAGTTGTGAACTTCATGCAGGTTCAAGAATTCCCGGGTATTTCCTCCCCCTCTCTCTCTTCCTCCAATTTTTTTTTTTTCTAGAATTCAAAAACTTCTGGAATCTGTACATCTGGAGATTCAGAATCTGTAAAAAACGTGACTGCTCATTTTATTTTTCAGTCTCCAGTGTTTGAATTCACTAGGTTGTTGTTTCTCACTCTTGCTGTAGTAAATGTGAAAGCTTATAGATCAATACTGCAAATGGGTGATTAGTGTTCAGTGGTTACCAGACCTTGGTGTATGAATTTATTTGATGCAACATCTCTAAAGTTGATGGAAGTGGTAAGAAACCACCGATTAAATGGACTGGCATAATGAAGACAGAAAATTATTCCAAAGTAAAATGTAAATATTTGCTAGAGCTGCTAAGAAGCAGGACCGGAAAGATGTGTGGTTGTCTTAAACTGTAGAAAATTAGTTTCTTCACATTCTTCCAGAGAGAAAAGACTATTGACTACAACTTTGTCCACTGAAGCAGAAGAATAGAGAGTAGAGTAGAATTATTTGATTCTGCCAAGGAGATAGTTTTGATGTCATTTTCATCCAAACCCTGCTAGTGATAATTAAATCTGCATTCCAGGACTTTGAACAATTCCTTAGTAAGGGTTTAATTCAGGAACAAGTTTGGTTTGTATTTCATACCCAGGAAATCACAAAGGAGACTATTTTCATAAAACAGAGATAGAGATACTGGTTCTACTGATTATTCTTTATATTAACTATATAGGACATTAATCCAATTAGTGATGTCTTTCAAAATGGGAGATATGCAAAGTTCAGTCAGCAAACATATATGCACAAATATGTATAAAACATAGGAATTCTCCTACTGGACCAGTTTCAAGGTCTTTCTAATCTAGTATCCTACCTTCAACAGTGGCCAGAGCCAGTTACTTCAAAGGAGGGTTAACAGTGACCTAGAGGGTATGTGGAATGAAGTGCCTCCACAAGAGAGGAAGGCTTAAACACAAAAACATGAGGTTTTATAATTCTTGTTAAATCCTTTGATCAACTCCTGTAACTCTCAATATTCTTGTTTGACTTATATTTATATAGTATCTCCTGGACCAGACCTAATTGTAAAATGCTAAATAATTGAAGGTTTGGAGGTTATAAAGAGGGAGCAATGATTTTTTTTTAATGCAACAGACTTTCCCCGCCTCCAGCAGCTGATTTAGGTAGACCTTAGACTCAGCATCATGGAAAGAGATGGGAATTAGATGACACTGAGGTGAAAGATGATTCAGGAGTGGCAGGCATTCCCACCCACCACTGCTAGACCTAAAATCTTTATAGTTTACTTATATAATCTTGAGTACCTGTTTTTAATCTCAAAGCAAGAGACAACATAGTTAAGGCATTTCAGCAAGAGATGCTGAGAGTGTGATGGCCGGAGCCCCATTACTGAGTGTCATTAGAGTTGTAGTTATTATAGTTGAGATCTAGCTGACCTAGCGCAGACACAACTTGGCAGTAGGAGACAGCCTGGGCTCTGTCGGTAGAAAGCAGACAGAAGTCTCCAAAAGGGCCTGTAGATGGATCTGCTGAAGTGCTCTCCTGGATTCAGCTGCTGTCCATTGACTGTGAACTGTGAGTAAGGTGCAGCAGAGGGAAGTTAGGGCTGTGGAGAGAAGTATCTCAAAGAGAATTTTTTTTCCATTGGCTGTTCATGCTGGCAGGAAGGGAAACAGGTGAAGTACCACTGCTGAAGATACATGGGAGATTGGATATTTTACTTATTCAGATTAAAGATGTGCTGTTGGTTTATTACTGTTGTTCCCTTTCCCCCATGTTAATGCCTTGTTGCTTTACCTCTTATAACACTGTCTTTATTTTATACTCAAAGCTCTGTACTTGCGAGAGAAAAGGAGTACCTCTTAAAGGCACCCAGAGAAGGCACTTACTTATCCCAGGATTCTGGGCATTTGTAAATTTAAAAAAAAAATCCACAGGCACTTCAACCCAACTCTGCCACCAAACTCCTATCCCCCTACATTATTAGATTTATGTATTCACGCAGCTGAGAAAAACTTACTTCCCTAAAAACTTTCAGACTTTGCAAAATGGTTTCCTCAGTTTGGGAATAGGCCTGAAATATGGGCCAGATCATATATTTGAGATTAGGCTCCTATCATCTCTTTGCACTATTGCCAAAATGCTTATTTTTTGTTTATTCTTCTGTATACTTTATAAAAAGCTTGGGGCCAGATCCTATCTCACCTGTTAGGTACCCAAGTGCAATTCTGTTAAACTCTTTTTTAATCTCATTTATTGCAACTTCTTTTGTAATAAGCAATCATTTTAACTTTAAGACTAAGTCACTAAAAGCTACAAGGAGTGGGAGGACCTACCCACATTTTGCATTTACAGTTTTTAAGGGACTTGATCAGGCTAAAGTAGGACTGTATTTAGTGACCAAACACTTAGGAATCTCTCACTTACCACATACCCACCTGAGCTCAGAGCTAGTCTTTTACTATACTTTCTCACCTGAGATATTTTGAAGTACTTACTAGTTCTCTTGCATTTAAAATTAGATCATTCCATGTTTAAGTGTCAAATTTTAAAACTTTTTTGTAAGTAAAGGGGACACTAAAAGAATTGATGGAAGATGATATGATGCTGGCCTATTGAGGCATATATGTTCACGAGGGTCTCCAGGCTGCAATCAAAGGTTGTAGGGTAGAAATGATAAAAAATACAAGAGGGGAATAGAGAGATGTGAGCAGCGGGAAGAGAAGTGCCAAGCAGGCAGAAGGCTGAAGCAGGAACTGAGGGATGAAGGAAAAGCTTTAGGCTATGTGCAGCTTGCCAGTTAAGGATTAAAGCAAAACATTGTTTTAATCGATGTGTTGGCAGGCAGAGCACCATATCCCTAGCTACTAACCCTATTGTGGTCATCTCCATCTGTCCCTGAAGCTCTTCCACAAGCCTCTGGCTTTCTCTTTTTCTTACCATCGTGTTTGGGGAACCCAACTTGGGTTCCAGGAAGTCTGTTGACAACTTTGTTTACTGTCCTCTTGTTATTGCAGCATTTACATTTTCCTCTGTGTTCCAGGAGAACAGTGTAGGTACATCTACAGGGATATTTTGGTTTGGTTTCAGTGAAAGGGTTAAGCTTTTTGGGCCAACTTTTGCTCTGAGAGCATGTGACAGACACAGAAAAGAAAGCTGAAAAAATGGCCATGCTAGGAAACAGCTGCATAAATTTGGAGCTTTGCCGTGACCCAGCAAGGCATGTCCTTTCTTCACTTAATTGGATTTTACATAGTGAATAGTGTCTGGGTGGGGTACATCTACATAGTTTGATACCTACTCCGAAAGTGCTTTTGGCTTTGGCTAAATGTAATTCCAGTTTGGTTATAAAACGCCTAAATAAACTGCATGTTTTTAATAATCGGATGTTTAACCACAAGGATAACAGATGCCTTAGTATCAGTTCAACTTGGAGTGATAATTCCTTACTGAGTGAGGATGTGACTGAGCCATCTTCAACTTCCTTCTTTTTAAAGAGGAAGACATCTTGGTGGTTATATGTAATCGAGTCTACACAACACTGTCACCATCTGCTCTTGCCCCTGAGAAGATTAGGGCATCCCAGTCCTTGCAATCTAGCCCTCCATGACTTTGGCGTAATACAGATAAGGGAGGTGATGGTTCCTCCAGGGATTATTTCATCCTTTTAAGAGGGTGAACCCCAGTGGGATGCTGAACTCTGATACTGCTGGCTGTATCAGATATTGGGCCTTAGGGACCAAACTGGGAGCTCCTCTGACCCCTACACTCGTGCCTCAACCTTCAGTGGATATTGCTGCACAGCCCTCAGTCCTTATCAAATAATCATAGTCACTTTATATAGTGTCTTACACGTGCCCAGCTCTGTGGTTGAAGGTGCTGGGTTGTGCCCCAGAGACACCTACTAGTCCTTTATGAATTAGTATCATGAAAGATGAGCAGGTCTGCTGCTCCTCACCAGTCTGTTGCTCCACATATGCTGCTGTCTGTGTTCTCTCATGGCTCAACTGCTGGGGCTTCTTAAAGATCCCATCTGATCCCTGCCACCAATCTGGTTCCAGCTCTGCCGTGCAGCTATAAATCATGTTCCCTGCAGGGTTAATAATGGTGCCTGCAGCAGCCAGCTTGCTGGTCATCATCAGGAGAGATGTGCCTGACCAGCTCCACACCCACACGAGAGTTCAGCTTGCCTTGGCAAGCGCCACCACCCTTGGTTCCTGGATGGACTACTCTCCCTGGAAGCCAGAAGTGAGACCCAGCTTTGAGCCAGCCAGCCCTGCTCCTGGGGCCCCACACCATCCCAGAGGATCCCAGACCCCTTTCAGGTGAGGGGAAGGATGCATGCAGGGTTCTTTTCTTCTCACGCCTAGCTACTCTGTTACAGAGGAAGACTAAAAGATAATGGGTTTAGAAGTGGTCCTTTCTCCTTCTTGGGTTTCATGTGTATGACATGGCTATCCTTACACTTCTCAGTAGCTCAGTGCCAATTCTGCACAGGTGCAGTTGCATTAACTTCAAGGAAATGACATGTCTTGTAAATAAGACTAAAATTCAGTCTCTGAATGAAAACTGCCATCAATTTTACTATACTGAAGTTGTAGTCATGAAACTATGGGAAAACATGTGCCCAAATGACTTATGACAGACATTTTCAAATTTGGTTGCTTGAAATTATGATCTTAAATCCACAGTTAGGCACTTAAAATAAATGACCTGATTTTTCACAGGTGCTGAGCATTGATTCAAATCAGAGCAGCAGTTGCTCAATGCCTCTGAAAATCAGGCTGCTTTCCTTCAGACACCTGGATTTGGACGTAGATACTTAGTTAGGTACTTGACATTTGAAAATGTTGCCCTTAGTGGATAAGAACGTGTCTCCTCAGATTTTAATTCCTATCTGGACTTAGTTGAAAAGAGTTGGTGGTCAGCTTGACAGATCAGCATGGGATTTATCTTTATTTCTTGCCCCACAAAACAAAAATGTCTTGGACACTCTTGAGGTCCTTGGGGATGGATATGTGTGAGTGTTGATGAAGGCAAAGCCATTGAGATTATTTCTACCTGGGAAATAGCATTCAACATGAGTGCTACTTTCAGGGGAAAAAAAAGAATTGTAAACTGTGATTTAAAAAATGAAGAAAAGAAAGAGAAATCAGCATATTCATATAATAGTAGAAAAGAAGATGCAAAACCAGTGACTGGCCCACAGGTTGGGGAAGGTAATCTCAACAGTCCAATAAATTGTGTGTTTTATTATTTGGTATTCCTCACATAAAAAGAACACAAATGAAAAGGCCTGACCTTTTCACAGGCAGCAGCAAAGCTCTGACAATAGTCAATAGTTACAGCTAATAGTTGTTCAATTTAAGATCTGCTGTATAATGATACATTTGTAAACAGTTTTTTCCCTCTTTTCCTAGAGCAATGTGAGTAGCAAACTACTGGCAGCAGGTATAAAAATAACATATCGCTTTCCTGATGGTTGCTATACTAAATCCTATAATTAGAATTGTGCTGAACTATCTAGGGAAGGTTGAGATAAGAGGGCCCAAATGAGCAATGCACAGGAGTGAAGCAGGCAGTCACCCTCTTGTCTATGGCACAAGGACTGTGTTAAATAACCCATGTCCTGTTTTTCACCTGTGGAAATACTCAGGGGTCACAAAAGCAGAATGCTGACCTTTTGGAGTACAGTGTGGTATTAGGGAGATTGTTTTAAATCCAAAAAAATGTCAAAGGTAGTGTGATTTGCTGGTGTAACGAGGCATCTAGTACAGTCCAGATGGAATGTCAAGCCCGGGGAAACCTTAAAATCAGATGTTATATGTATTTCACTTAATCCACTTTTTGGCTATTTCATTTTTAAAAACAAAAAACAAAAACAGATTTTAATTTTTAAAAAATAAAATCTGTTTTTGTTTTTTGTTTTTAAAAATGAAGTGCCCACCAGTTTCCCTGTGGGTAGAAGCTGGTAGTAGCTATTTCAGGACCTGCACATCTGGTGCCTCATAAAGGGATGTGCCAAAACCATCAGAAATGTTTAAAACAGTACTTAAACAAAATACTTGCTATTAATTCAGGTGCGTGGGGAGAGAGAGAGAGCCCAATAAGGATTAATGGTGAAGCCGAAACAGCAGACATTCAATTACATTTTTTATTTACACGGAGACAAAGGGTATGTTAGGGTCCACACACGCATGCACACACACACAGTCTTTTTTGGCAGTCCCTTGCAGTCAAAGATGATTTTCTTCCATAATTATCTTATGTGTAGATAAGGGCCTGAAAATGGCTGAGGAGGTCAATCTAGGATTGACAAACTCTGTTCCAACTCAGGCGCATGTTTCCATGTAGTGTGGGTGGCTCTGGATTCTTGATCCGGTCTGCAACATGCTTTTCCCTCTCTTGTTGTAATTATAAGGTTGCAAAGGACTGAGATCCTTTCAATGGACTCTTCCTCAATTTTGGGTAATTCTGGGTGATAGTCTTCCCCAGAAGTTGATGTCAATGTTGTATTTTTTTTCAAGTTGGCCTTGAGGACATCCCCAAATCACTTTCTCTACCCTCCTGTTGACTGTACACCTTGACTGAACTGGGAAAATAGAACTTGCTTTGGGAGTCTGGAGCTAGACATCCAGATGATGTGGCCAGCCCATCAAAGTTGATGCTGGATGATCGTCACCTCTATGCTCATGGTGTTTGCTTGCAAGAAGACAGTAATATTGGCGTGTCTATTTTCCCCCTGGATTTGAAGAACCTTCCTCAAGCAGTACTGATGGTGCTCCTCCAATGACTTGAGGTGTCTCCTGTACATTGTCCATGTCTCAGCTCCATACTATAAAGTGGGGATCACAACCACTTGATAAATCAGGAGCTTGGTTTTGAATCTGATGTTGCAGTCTTTATACATCGACTTCCTCAGGTGTCCAAAGGCTGTGCTTGCACATTTGAAGCAATGTTGGATTTCTTCATCGATGTCAGCCTTCTGTGAGAGATGGCTTCAGAGGTATAGATAATACTCAGCATTCTCTAGAGTCTCACCATGAATCTGAATTACTGGAGCTGGAGAATGGTAATTAAGAGCTCGTTGATGGAAGAGTTTCGTCTTTTGAATGTTAAGTGTCAGTCCCATTTTCTTATGCCTCAGTAAAGACATTGATGGTTGCCTGAAGGTCTGTTTCTGAATGAAGCATCATCAGTGTCATGGAGCTTGGTGATTGAAATCATGGTGGTCTTGGTTATAGCTCAGAGTCAGTTGTGCTTAACTCCCATCTTATCCTCAAAGGGATATATCTGTTACTGGTTATGGCTACACAAGACATTTAATGGTCAGTAGCCCAATGACACTGCACAGTAGCATGCCAGGCAAAACTGTGCTAATATGCTACCCTGCAGTAGTATTAGGCTACTGTGCAGTGAGGATCACAAAAAAACTGTGCTGGTACTACTGCACAGTAACTGTAATTACCATGTATTTAATTAGTACGTCATTAAACAAGTACTAAACTAAATGTGCAGTAACTTCTGCATATTAATGAGCATATAGACATACCCTCTGAGAGCCACTGTTTGCTTGCTTTCATGGAGCAGGCAAATAATGGTCACACACTCACGTGTGCACATTTTTAGGAGTTTGTTTGGTTTATATACATGCTTATATATCAGTGCACAGTGGCAGCTGCAGTGACACACTTCAATCCTACAGTTGTTTTAATTGGAAAGTCTGGTTGTGATGGGTACAATTATGCAAATCTTAATGTTTCCTTGGTGCTGTTCCTTGGCCACATCTACACGAAATGCTGACTGCACACTTGTTAATGCACAGTCATTTAGTACTTGCATATTAGGCCTATGCGAAGCAGCTAGTATTTGCTTTGGATTTGGATTCAGTCAATTTAGGGGACAGTGATTTGATTTGGTGATTCAAATCACTGTTCCATCCCAAATCAATTTGGCCAAATCTGATTTGGAGATTTGGCTGCTAACAAATCAGGCAAATTTCCGAATCACCCAGGCCCATCCCGCATCCGCTCTCCCAGCCTAGCCATGGCTGCCCCACCTGGCCCAACTCCCAGCACTTTGGAAAAAAAAAAGCCCCACTGATCGGCTGCTGCCGGGCAGGGGGAGGGGGGTAATCGCTGCTGCCCCACACTGCCCCACGCTGCACAAGCCCCCCAACTCCTTCCTGCTGTCCCAGCTGCCCCACCTGTCCCAGCTCTGGCCCTTTAATGAAAAAATAACCTAGGAAACTCTGGCCTCACCGATTCCTGCTGCATGGGGAGTGATCCCTGCTGCCTTGTGGGGGGCTCTTTCACAAGCCCCCCCAAAGCCCTGAGGCCATTGCAGGAGCTGGTGAGTTTGGCGGTTTGGGGGTTGTTTTTTTTTTCTTAAAGGGCCAGAACTGGGGCAAGCGGGACAACCACATCTTTTCCAAAGATTCGGAGAGTGTCAAATTGATTCAGACCTTTTTATTGGTCCTCTGATTCAGTTTGGATTTGGAGATTTGACCACTGCATCAGGCCAAATCTCCGAATTGCATCAGTACCAGAAGATTTGCACAGCCCTATTACATATATAACTGGAGTTACTACACGGTAGCATCCCCAAACAGCTTTTTGGTGATGCTGACTGTGCAGTAGGTTGTTACTACTGAACAGTAGCTCATGACTACTGTGCAGTCAGCACCTTGTGTAGATGTCGCCCTTAAGTACAAAATGCTGGGGATTGTACTGTCATGGGTAGCTGGAGGTTGCCATTGTTTTTGCCTTCCTATTTTTAGCTGCTGGAATTATATCATACATACTTCATATTTAAATTTTTAGTTAGGCAAACTGGATGTGTAGATTTGTCTGCTTTTGCCTATGCTGCAAGATTCTGGGTTAAGGGTCTCTGGTATATTTAAAACGTGTCTATTGTTACAGTAAAAGCATTGGGGAAGGGTAGAGGGAATTCCAGTATGAAGAAAGCCTGCATCTTTCTTCTCCAATTGGACTCGAGGTTATTCCAAGAAAGAACTGCAGCACTTGATCATTAAGTTAATCTAGTGACAAATTAAAACATATGTTCTATTCTGCCAGGGTAGAAAAATGACCCCCATTTTTTTCTTCATAGCTGCAACTGAGGGAAACAAATTAATATTGTGCCTAAATGGAGCTCCAAGCTGCAAAGAAGCCAAAGCCTTAAGCTAAGGGTAAAAATGTGTTTGCCTGGGATATGAGATGGGTTCTGACAAACTGTTGAATTTTCCCCGCACTGTTGAATTATTAAATGCTATTCTAGAAAGCTAGCACCCAAGTATTAGCTTGTATCTCCATGCCTGTTTGTGCCGTTTTAGGAAGGGGACTGTGCCATGGAAAAGTACCCTATTGGAAAGGTAAAAATGTTGCTGAACTGGGTACAGGTCTTTCAGTCTCAAAAGACCAAAGAGAAAACTCCTTTGCTGTCCTTTCCCAAGGTAAAACTGTAGATCAATCAATAAGTAAAACAAATGAGGGATATAGTCTCTCATTCAGGAGGCATAGTTTTCCTAATTTTGAAAGAAAAATGCTTCATTTTTCATATTTTAATATTCCTGAGCCTGAGGTGGCAATGGTGCATCAATCTCAACTTTAACTATCATAACCTTGGAAAACTTCCTTTTAGCTTTGGCAATATGAGGAGAATTAAAAAGGCTGCCCTTGAGGGGAAACAGAAACTAATGTTTTTAGTAGAAGCTGAGAAATATGGCATATTTTCTTTATTTTCTGAGCATGGCCATGTTCACTAACCATGGTCAGTCTGTAGGATTCTTCCACCCCTGTAGGCTTTTCTTTTCATTACAGTACTCCAGCTTGAGCCCCACAGAAATCCTGTGTGTGTGAAAGAGTTACTTGAATTCATGTAGAAATGAGGAAATTGTCTTGGACGAATTCTAAGCACAACTGAACATTACTTTGACATTGAAACTCATGTAACTTATTTAGCTGTGTATCTATTATTATGCATTTTTATGTGTATTGTACCCTTAGATCCCAAATAAATCCACAGCCGCCTTGGCAAGACAACTATTCTGTATAAAACTTTCCGAACTATTGAAGTTGCAAGGGCCCCAGGTCCCATAGACTTTCTCTAGGTATAGTTTAGGGTTGACTGTCAGAGAAGAGTAAACAGTACATGTTGCCTCTGAGCCTTTTTACTTTATTGCTTTCTTTGTTGTAATTTTGTAAGGACACAGTTTGGAAAAATCATATGTATAGAGGAAGATTTTATGCATCCTATTTTAGAACAATTAAAAATAATTCTTAGGATGCCTATAATATAAAGTTGCTCAAGGGGATAAACATTTGAAGTTTTTCACAAAAACTGTTGACTTAACTATTATATCTGAAAGAGATTATGGGGGGTGGGGTGTATGTGGGGAGGAGAGAACCCCTGTTATTGTACATTGTTATGTGCCATTTGAATAATTTAAATGGCTGTCCATGTTGCCAATAGCTTTTGCTAGTGGTGTGTACAATACCTCCAAAGAGAAATGGTTAACTTACACCAAATAACTTAATGAACTTCTGCCTGTTTTGGTTCACAAATTCTCCACAAGAGATCCCTTCTCAAATCTACTTTCTACTTAGAGCAATTCACTGAATTCTTGGTCCTCAGCAAGTGTTTGTAAGTTAAAAAATTTTTCATTGTATGCTAATCGCTTGATACATTGTATGATATTGAACTGGATTAACTGAATTCTTAGAATAAGGTTTCCTGCCTGAATCTTGGTGAAAAACTGCAGTTTTGGGTTAAAACTCAGGGTGAGAGGAGAGGTAGCTACACAGGAGGGATTCCTATCAATAAATTCATTTGCTCAGAGTATTTACAGATTCAAAGAAGGTTAAGGCTGGAAGGGACCTCATGAGATCACTGGGTCCAGCCTCCTGCTCTGGGCAGAAAAGACTGCTGGGGTCAAATAACCTTAGTAAGATGTGCATCCAGTCTCCTTTTGAAGATATCCAGGGCAGGATCCTGCCCCACCCTGACTCGGAGACTATTCCAGGGTCTGGTCATATGAACTATGAAGAAGTTTTTCCTTATAATCAGTCTGAAACCTTCTTCTAGGAGTTTATGACTGTTACTTGTGGTTTTCGCCTGAGGCACTTTGGTGAATAGTTGTTCATCTAGCCCCGATGCTCACCCCTGATATATTTGTAAGCTTCCACCAAATCCCCCTGAAGTCTTCTCTTTTCTAGGCTGAATGGTCCCATATCTGCCATACTTTCCTTATATGGCTTGCTTTTCAGGCCTCTAATCATACAAGTGACTCTTCTCTGGACTCTCTCAAGCTTCTCTACATCCTTTTTGAAGTGTGGCACCTAGAACTGGACGCACTACTCCAGCTGCAGCCTCACCAATGCTGAATAGACAATTTGCAGACAATGACTGTGAAAGAGGCAGAAACCTAGGTGAGGCAATCTTGTAGTTACCTACATCATAGGTAGGCATACAGCACTTAATGGTAGCCAGTATGTTTGAGTGGGGAGATGATGAAGAATCTCTATGTGAGCCAAGGCACTGTTGAAGGAACATGTTCTTCACTCTTTCATGGGCAAGTGTTTATAACTCTACAGGGCCAGGGCATGTCCCTCATTGTGTGTTGTTCATCCTTTGCAGGTGAAGATGACCACATCCAGTGTGGTGGGGGAGGGAGGGGGAGAAGAGAGAAAAGACATGGGAAAGAAATAGAAAGGGAGAAAATAGAAAAGGAGAAAAGAGAGAAGAAAGAGAAAGGATGGGGGTGGAGGCTAGGTCACGTGGGTATGTAGGTGACTTATAAGCCTGATCTTTGTCTGGGCAGGAAAGTGATGAGGACTGAGTATGAGAGGTGTTTGTTTTCCTGGTCACGCGTTTCTTCATTGCTTCTGCTGTGCACTGCTGTTCAAAGGCCATTTCTTCATTCTGGATTGATGACCTCCAGTATGGACAGTTGCGAGCGATTTGCCCCCACGACTCTGGGTCGATGCCAAAACTCTTTAGGGACACCTTTCAGTGCACCATGGGGTGTCCTCCATTTGACAGATCACTATAGAAGATTTGCTTTGGTAGGCGAATATCAGGCGTTCTTGAAAGGTAGACAGCCCATCCCAGCTGTGTCAGTTTCAGCAGAGTGTGAACACTGGGGAGAGTTGATCTTCTGAACACCTTGGTGTCTGAAGCCTTGTCCTGCCACTTGATCTTTAGCATCTTTCGCAGGCAGCACAGGTGGAAGTGGTTTAGTTTCTTGAAGGTTTCAAGAAACTAAACAAGGAACCCTCATCGTGTATACATTATTTTACAGTCCAGTAAGTCTTGTTTATGTGGTAAAAGATACTCCTCTTCATATGAGCTTTGATGATTTAAACCCTGGCTTCTGAATTTTTATGATCTCCTCTGTTTGTTTCACTAGTTCCTCGGTGCTAACATTTGTAATTTCTTGATGCCAAATATTAATCTACAGTATTCTGTTGTCCCTGAGGGGCTAATAAGGGCTTTGGTGGGCTCGATTAAAAAGTCCAGACTTCAAGATAAATGTTGCTGCTTTTTATAACACAGAGATGAGGATGAATTAACACCTGGGGTATTGTGCATGCCATCATATTTGTATTTCTGTTGGCATAAAGTGTTATACAGTAATAACCCATCAAAATAAAACAGGTTGCTTAGTTATGCAGACAGATTTATCCTTTGTCTGTCTGAGTTCCTTTTGTGATATGAGAGTGTTTCTTAGCAGAGTTGCCAGAGAAGCACAATTGGTAATATGGAGAGTAGTTAATAGATGAGAAAAGCCTTAATTTGTTGATAAGCTCCAGAGTAACAAATAATCATTAATGTGGCTGTTGAAGAAATAATTACATATCATCTTCATCCCTTATGGAGAAAAAAAGTCTCCTGATCATTCATATACAGAGCCCATGTCAGTATCATAGTATCATCATAGTATCATAGTATCATAGTATCATAGTAGTTAGAGTCGGAAGGGACCTGGGCAGATCATCTAGTCCGACCCCCTGCCTTGGCAGGAAAGAGCA
>JAGPOW010003648.1:23573380-23590438 GCA_030014935.1 Caiman crocodilus | reverse complement strand
GGTCATTTCCTAGGCAGTAGGTGTGCTGGACATTTTTCTTCCCTAGGTGCAGCACTTTGCATTTCTCCTTGTTGAATTGCATTCTGTTGTTTTCTGCCCGTATGTCCAACCTGTCCAGGTCAGCTTGTAGTTGTTCCCTGCCCTCCGATGTGTCCATTCCTCCCCACAGTTTTGTGTCATCTGGATGTTCCAAATGGTGAGCAAAACCTTGTAACTAGGGCCACTTAAGGGTAAGATTTTGTTTGCCTTATTTTTTTGCTGCTGCCATTTCCGTGGCTAAGACTTGATTTATTTTTTGGATTAGTCAGTCAGGGAGACAATTTATTTCAAAGGAGGAAGGACCTCAGAGAGAAATTCAAGTCATTCCCTGTTTTGCTTCCTTTTTCCACTCTGTATATACACTCTTTATAGACATCTTTCATTGTCTGTTTTCTTTCAAGTCCTTCTAAGAATCCATGCCTTTCACAGTGACCCTTATGCTAAGGTACATCGATTAAAGCCAGCTCCTAAAGTCATGTCTGAAATGCCACTCATCAGTTAGGTACCAATGTTTTCTGCTCTGGTCTGTCTTTCAGATTGGAAGCTTTTTCATATGAGGGACATCTCTGGTTTGAATGGCACCAAGCACTCTATTTATACCTTGTTTTTTGAGGGGGTGCATCCAAATATTCCAAACAATGCCTCCCTTCCAAAGAAGTCTGAAACATGCTGCTTTATCACTTACAGTGGAGCTGTCGGGGTTGGAGTAGCAAGGGCCATGGCCCCTCTCTTTACCACTCTGGTTGCAAGTTCCCCTAGCACTGCTGGCCCCCCACCATTGAACTGTGAAGGTGGGTGGCACTGAGCCATGCCACTCTGCCCTGCCATTTGGAGTGGGGGCAGGAAGCAAAAGCCAGAGAAGAGAGGGGGAACCTGGAGACTATAACTGCATCATCATCCAGAGCAATGGGGGAAGGGAGGACCCTGGGGGATGTGAGCTGCTGATTAAGTCCTCATAGGCTGTCAGCTGAACAACGCTGATCTACAGAATGAGAAGAACTTGTAGTTTTTAATTTTGAAAATTCCTTTTGTTGTGAATATTTATTTACAATACAGAATATTAACATCTTAACCAGAAACACAATGTTTAGATTTTCCAGAAAGATTTTTTAGGCTTTCCTTCATATTGAAATTTTACTTTTGTTCCAGTTCAGAACAAAGCCAGACTTCAACATCTTATAATAATTTCTGAAGCAGAACTTCCATCTTTTAAAAAATATAACATAATAACATTTGAGAAAGAGATGAGGAACAAGAAAGGGATGCAATCAGGAAATGGAATATGTTCCAAATATGTCTGAAGTATTCCTGCATGCCATGTATTATACAAGTACTAGTTTTCTTCTCTAATATCAATTGAAATTTTAATTGCAATGCAACACAGCAGTATTTGTTTCTCAAAGTGTTGAACTCAAAAGCAGGGAAAAATAATTTACTTATTTTTGCTGTAACTGAATGCCTTGAAACTTTATGAGCCATATTTCCATTGAATTTTCTAAGTGCTGCCTGTGAAACAGAATATGAGGACATTCACAATTTACATGAAAAGCACATTAGCTGCTTTTATATGAGAGAAACAGAGAGAGAGAGAGAGAGGTTAATTAAATTTTGGACTGTAAAAGAGGTTAAGTATAAAGCTTAAATGTCTGGAGATCATCCCAAAATAATAATTCTGCTAATGAAATGGCTTGCTTATAATTCCACCAGACAAGATGGAAGAGTTGGTGAGACAATGTCTAGAAGTGTTAAACTTGGTGCTTATGAGGTAAACTTTAATATCAAATTTTTCAGACACCAAAGTGCGCCTTAGAATTGAGTGGGTGTTTAAATAGCCTCCTAAAGACTATATACTTGAAAGCATGTCTCCAAATTACTCTGCTCTCCTGAATTATCATTTCTTGATCGACTACCTTAGACATGAATATATTCTCTGAAAGAAACTTTAGTATATGAAATTCTGAAAGTCTAGTACTAAACTATCTTTCCAGAAGTAAACTGGTTGAATTAATTATCTCACAAATAATATACTTTTCACATTTAGATCTTGTTTCTGTTCAGAGATGAATTTTGAACCATTCCCAACTGCTATAAAGTGCATTACTCATAAGTATTTACTGGATGGTTTGGATAAAAACATCTTAGCCCATGGATTTTTGTGATCCATTGATCTACTGTCCATTCATTAATCGTAATTTGTAGTTTGGGCATCTGTGTTGCATGGTGTTGCTTTTGCTTCTTGAAGGAAAATTTGAATTTTTTAAAACAGAAGAATAGTAAAGATTAAGTATCAGGTAACAGATCCTGTTGTACATGAAAGCCATTCTTTTCATGAATATATGGATTTTTATATGAAAAACAGCTTTTCTTTAGACACTTGTCTTACCAAAGCCAGTTGTGAAGGAGTGAGACAAAACTCACAACATGGAGGGCTGGCAAGGCTGCAGCTGGAGACTGGAAAGAAAATACCCACCCAACTTCTGGAGCAGCCTCTCACTCAGGATTGGAGGAGGAAGGCCGCCCAAAGGTATTTCTGGCCCTGGAGAGGGGCAGAGAGGGTTCAGTTCCTTGCAGGCTGCAGAGAAAGAGGAGTGGCTGAGCGTTTCAACAGGCAAAGACTGAAGAATGTGCCTGAGGGACACTGCGGGGGTGGCCCTGACGCAGGTGGAGGCTGGCACACACGAGGCCGGTGGTTATCTCCGGAGCAGAATTGCAGCTGAGGATCTGGAATGAGGGAGCCCACAAGGCCTGAGAGAATCTCTGGATGGAGTTTTTTTGACAGAGGATCCAGAGGAGGGCTCGGGGGAAAAAAAAACCCTACGGCCACAGGGAGAGCCTTTCTGCATATGGGAGAGACCCCAGAGACTATGAACATTCATAGGGGTGCAGGGTAGGCTAGCACATAGCAAAGAATGGACTAAGGGATTTTTTGTCTGGATTGTGGTAATTGAGAGGTTGAGCACCTGATCACAAGTAATAGGGTGAGAAGCAGCCAGGGTTTTCTGTGGGTTTTTTTGCTGTTTCTTTTGATTTTCTTGAGCACAGGCCAAGACTAGCCCCTGGAAGGTTTACCCAAAGAGGCCCAAGGACACCCTGGGGTAGAGGGCCAAAATAAGGCCACAACAGGCAGCACTGTGACTTGGCTGTGGAAGAATATTGTGAACACCATCTGGAGAGGCTAGGTTGGGGGTGGGGGTAGGTTTTGGAGCTCCACAGAAGAAACAGGGATCAAGACCAGGCAGGATCACTGTGGGCAGAGCCTCCCAGGAATATATATGTCATCAAAGTTGTGGCAGGAAAGAAAATGTAAGATCCACTTCCTGGCAGACCAGGTGATCCAGAGCCAACGTTAACCCTGTCGCCACCTGTAGGCAGATGAGCTCAGGGCAATGCTAGCAAGCCCTATAATACCTATAGTTGTCACACGTTACCCAGCTTTTAACAAACAGTGATTTTTTTTCATTAAGAAGTATGAATGGAGTTGAATTGAACAGTGGTTCAAATAAACATGCTCTTAGAAATAAACAAAACAAGGAACTAAAAACCACACAAAATTATTGGTTGTTGATATGCCCAAAAAACAACCCACCTGATGCAAAATATCCTTGATTCTTAATGCCAAAACCCAAACCTAGAACTGATGGTGAATCAGAGACTTAAGTCATTGACCACAGGAAAACAAGTCTCCAACAAATACCATATTTACCCAAATCTAAGATGACCCTGAATTTAAGATCATCCCCCAATTATTGGATTGTAGACATGGAAAGGTTATAAATTTGTTTTTATTTCCCTGTTTACAATCTTCTTATTGGAGGGTCCTCTTAAATTCATCTCTTCAACCCTGCCAAAGGGAAAGTAGTGGCAGAGGAGCAGGCAACCTGCCTCATGTCACATATTTCTCAGCCTCGCCATCTACTGCTCATCCTCCTCAGTGCCTTCCCAATCCTGCCACAGTCTCTCAGTGTATGCACCACTGTATTTCCTCCAGATCTCCAATAATATTGGGGGGTTCTTCACCTTTTTATGATTGAGGCATTAGAATTGTATGCAGTATTCTTGGAAATGCTATATACAGAAGAAAAATCACTTCACTATTCTTTTTTCTGTGCAATTACATATCATTTTAGCTCATTTTTGCCCACCATGGCATTGGAAGCTCATGTTGACTGGCTTGTACACTATGATTCTTAAGTCCTTTCTGGGATCACTGCTTCCTAGGATACAGACAGTCATTCTGTAAATATGGCTGAATTCTTTGTTTCTAGATGTATAGGTTTGTATTTGGTTGTATTAATGCATCATGTTTGAATGACTTAATTTTCAGGCATTGTGCCTGGTAGCATAGTTGCCAACTTACATTTTTGCCAGGGAGGTCTAAGATAATGTCCCCCTCCCCCATCCTCCCCACCCCACCGCACTGCTGAAGCTGAGCGGAGCCTGTTGCGGGCTGTTGCGGATGTGGGCTGCCTGCTGAGGACTCCCTGTCTTGCTGTCTTCTCTCCCTGCGCCAGCTGCACTTGCCATGGAGAGGCAAGTCTACTCGGCAGCAGCAGGGGGCATAACTGCTTGCTGCTGCCCTCACTGCTGTGGGGGCCATAACTGCTGCTGGTGGCACCTTGCCATGGTGGCATGGGGTTCCCGCATGGTTCCCAGAGAGTAGGGAACCCCAACCCTGCAATGGGCAGCCCACATCCACCCCCTCATGCACAAATCTGTGGGGGATGTGCCCCCCCATACCCTACTCCCTGGGAGTGTGCATAGCAGCAGGGAAATGCCCCCCTCTTCCCACTGGATGAGCTGCCCATGGCTCAGCACCACTCCCTGACATGGACCTGGGTTCCATGCACCATCCTGGCTGGGCAGCACCCCCAGGCCCAGTCCCCGCCCCACTCCCTCCTTCACCATGGGGGCCTCAATATGCCCCCCCACCCCAGGCTTACCTGTAGTCAGCGGGGACAGCTGTTTTCCACTGCTGCCTGGGGTTGTATTCCTGGCCACGTGTCTTGCTCCGACAGCCACTCTGTAATGGGAAAACTGCCATTTCCCACATTTTTTCCATGGTGAATGGAAAACTCAGATACCTACATGCTTTTGGAAATTCAGGACAAATGCTTTCCCAGTCATGCAGTCTGGGACTGGTCACTCTACCCTCTTCCAGAGGATGGCCTCTTCCAGAGGGTGGCCAGCACTCTCAGGCTTCCATGTACTTGTTGGCACCTATGCCTGATAGTTATGCAAGAGGGTTCTTCATGCAGTTTTCAGAACAGGTTAGACAAACACTCATATAGGATGGTTTAGGTAAGGATGATCCTGCCTTGAGTAGTGGGCTTGACTAAATGACCTCCTGAAGCCCCTCCCAGCCCTGCATTTCTGTGCTTCCTAAGCAATCAAGTTTATTCCCTAAGACTGCCCTGTCTTTGTCATTATTTACCCTTGCACTTTCTTCCACAACACTTCCCTCCACTCTCAACATATTCAACTTCTCATGGAGCAAGGATTCTCTGGCCAATCAAGCCCAAAAGCAAAGGAGGCCCAAGACCTTTATTCATAATTATGAGTATAGCATTACAACTTTAAATACTGTATTTTCATGTTTCTGGTACTTAAATTTCAAATATCTACAAAATATGTAATCAGCTAATTAAATCAGGTGTAAGCTATGAGTTTTAATTGTTTTCATGCAAATTGCCAGAATAGATTATTAATACATTTTCTGCTTGTATTCAGTTTATTCTTCATAACACAAACAAAAATGCCTCTGGCTCTTTAGGCTAGGATCCCACTAAAGCATTTATAGTGCTCAATTTTACTGTACTTTAAATATTATTTCCTAATGTCACCTGCTCCTAGCCTATGGGTAGATTTTATTGTGTTCCAGTTTATCTATTAATTTATGGACATGAAAGTGGCAGTGTAGCAGAGATACAGAATGAATGGTATTTCAGAATTTGACAGTGGGATCTCACCCTTTTGGGGAAATCATTTTCACTGCTTTCTGTGATACCATTCTAGAAGTGTCTGTCTCCATACAGCATCTTCTGGGAGTAATACTATAGATAATACTGCTGGTGATGACGAGGCATCCAGTTCCACCTATTTCCAGAGTTTCCTCTTTCCAAAATTAGGAAATCCAGAAGAAACTGGACTGCTTATGCAGAGAAGATCAAACAGTTTTGTGTGATATAAGTGGGAACTGCCTGATTTTGTGATATTGTTGAAGTAGGGTAGCTGATCATGATGCTTGAATTAGTTTGGGAAATTCAATCCTGTACTCTCAGCTGCCTGTAGAACTGCAAGTGTGAGTTGATAGAAAGGTTATGAGTTGATAGGTTATGAAAGACTGAAAAAGAAATAAAGGGTATTGATCCTGCTTGTACCATGAAAGAGATGCTGGGCAAAATTAACACAAGTGGCTAAAAAATAGGTGGCTAAACACCAGTGACTTAATGTTACCTGAGCAGCATTTAAAAATCTTGGTGACTCCCACATTCTGATCTTCAAAAGAGGGGTTTGAACATCTCATTTTGTCAGAAGTGCTAACCTTTTACAGTTAGTATTTACCTCCTCATAGCTTGTTTCAGGGCTCAAAGTGTGTTACAGTGGACTCCAGGCACTTATTAGTTGCTGCAAAATAGAACTATTTTTTTCTCTGAAAAATTCTGAAATCTACCCAGCATTTTTCATTGGGAGAAAACAATCAGGCTAGGAGCTTGCCTTCTTGGGTTTTTAAACAGGCTGAAATAGTCACTTTAACAGAAGAGGAAGAAACAACCCCCTTAGGAACAGGAGAACAAGAAGTTATGGGCCTTTGGAGATGGAGTTAAGGTGAGCTAGGCAACATGTGTTTGTCTTTCATATTATTCCCCTCATAGTGCTATCACATTTCAACTCCCAGTCTCCTGCTTTTGTGAAGTATGTAATGACAATGGCAGCCAACATAGCGATAGAGAAATTGCACCCTGATGGAAACAGCAGTCCTTATACAGAAAAAGTCTCTGCTAACTAAAACTGAGCAGGAAAATTTTAGGTCAATGGGATAAGAACACTGTGGAGAAAGAATGGCATCAGCCACATAATAGTGTTAATTCTTGCTTCCAAATGTAGCTTTATTTCCTCTATATGGTCTCCTACTAATGAAATATTTGGGATGAAGGTGATATTCCATTTGTTCTGTCTTTTCATCTCTAAGTTTATCTGATCTGTAGCAGGCTGGAAAGGAAACAGATGGACAATACGGTGATTTGGGAATGTGATTACAGGCAATTAGTTGTCACTGTGGAGACACTAATTGTGGATTAGTGCACAGTGACTTGCATGATCAACAATGTTCAAGCTCTGTTTCTCAGCTATTAAAGATCAGGTATAGAATCTAGCTGTCTTCCCTGTGGTGCATCACTAAGGTACCACAGAAGTGGAGAATAGAATGAAACAAGGCTCATCATCCCCTGGGGGTGTATGGACAAATGCAAAAGTAACTCAATTTGTTTTTCAAGAGACCAGGTGCTGTTAAGTTTACCAGTTCTCTCCGCTTCTGCCCCATCATCACCTGGGCAGCTGTCAGATTGTATGTACTCACCAAGTTTTCTTATCCCTTATCTCTACCCCTTGTGAAATGAGGGTGTTGAAGGAGATGGAGAATTACTTGTTGATTGTGAGCATCAGCCAAAAAATGATTTTGGGGGGGTAGGTGAGGTGGGCTTATTCATCTTACATCTGTTCCTATTTTTCTTTTTCTCTTCCCACCCCAACATAAACAATAAATGCAAAACGAAGAGAGCTTTCATTATATGGTTGACCAAATGTTGTTGTTACTCTGGATTTATACAAATGAAACTTGACATAAGCCAGTGGAGATTCACCTAGTTGTGTGTAACTGAGAACAGAATTTGACCCACCCACTGTGCGTGTTTTTATTGAGATAAATTGGTTAACTAAGTCAAAATTTCTCCTAAATAGGATGATTTTACAGTGCTGTATTTATCTACTAAAGAGACATAGTTCTCTTGCAGAAAGTTTTGGTTCGTCTTGTTTTTCTAAGGTATTCGGTGGGACAGAAGATTAGTGACAAGTTTATGGCATCTTTCATCTGCATACAACTGGTCTGCTTTTGGTCCAGAGTCAGTAATAAGACATGCTCTGCAGATTGTTGCCAGCTAGTGCCTGTTTAGAGATCTGTGTGAAATAACTGGTCTGTATCTGTTGATTTCATTTCCTCATGGACAGAAGCCCAGATGGTAAAAACTATCATTCCAGTTGCACTATTTTTGAAGCCAAGGCCACAGAAAATTAGCATAGAAACTTCTCCATTCTCTTGGCCTATGAATCAGGCTTCTGAGCCAAGGCTTAGGAATGTATGAAGGACTGGGAAGCAGCTGGTGCAGTTACTGGTTGATTCTTCAGTCTCCAGGGTTTTCTTATTCTTGTAAGTATTAATTTACCTAGGTGAAACTGTGTGTATTAGGATTTCTTTTTTTAAGACGAGGAGGCCTTGGCCAGCCAGCTTCTACAATTAGCAGGCCCACTAACCTGTGGCTAGTTAGTACTTGTTGGGAGTGGCTGCTGCTTTGAAGGGTGAGAGTAAAAGGTAAGGAAGAGAAGGCTAAAACTAGTAAGAAGCTCCCAGGGAAGGGGGAAGTAGTGAGGCTCCTGAAAGAGAGCCCAAACAGAGATACAGACCCTGGAAAGCCAGTGTTGCTTTACAAGAACAGGAGGCTGGAGATAAGTCCATGGTGAGGAGGTGGTACATAGATGGGACTTTGCTGAGGGAACTTTATAGAAAAGTTTCCTGTCTTGCTCTTCTGAAAGCAAGGGTGGGATTGAAGACTTGTTGTGGACCATTATTATTTGGGGTGCTGTTCAATAGGGACTTTAAGGTTATGGATGATTTAGAAAGGCTGGGAATAAATATGAGCTGGCTGAAGGAGTGGCATAGAGCAAAGTATATGGCAGATTTACACTTTATAGATTGATGAAATTGCAGTTGTATAGCATGAGTTTTCATGAACCTGAGCTTCATCAGATGCCGGGTACCAGTGAAGAATGAAAACATGTACTGCTGCACCCAACCATGAGGTGTTGTGCTTGGTGAGGAGTTCACACTTTGACCCTCCACATAAATGGTCTTTCTTTCTTTTTTTTAAATATCTTGAATATCTGAACATCTTTGAGATATATCTTTGATATATAAATATAAACTCCACATGCAAGATATACCTTTACTACGAAAATCTTCTGATTACCAGATGAATGTACAAAATATACTGTATCTCTATTTATTTCTATCCTTAGTTTATAATCTATTGGATTAAGGCTTCTTCTATTACCATGTATATTTTGTTGTGCTTTTTTTCCCTGTCCTCATTTTAGAGTATGTTAATAGTTATGACTGTAGGTTTTATGCACGTCACCAATGTAAGAATAAAACCCAATTTCATTTCTGTATTCCAAATGTCCTTTCTGCATGTCCTATTAGAAATATTTGCTTTTGGCTCACCAGAATGAGTGCTGTGCCTTGTGCCATGGTGGCGGGTTTCTTACCTTGCCAGGAACATACTGATGCAAGCCTAAGTGTATTGCCTTCTCATTTGTTTTTAACTTTAATGAAGGCTTGTGTAGAAAAGGCTGGCTGGCATAGCAGTGAAGAATGAGTCACTGCCATCCTCTGCAATCTAGAAACGAAATGTCAGTACAGCTGCTCAATCTTCGTTTCTTTACATAACCAAAGGCCAATTAGGTTTAATTTTTTTCCTAAAATACCTTTGCCTCATAAGAGTCTCCTGTTAATGTCTGTATTTGCATGTTGATGGAAGGTTGGGGAAGGGGGGAAAGGAACCAGGCATAGCATGGCTTGCATTTCACTGGAATGGCTCAAAACTTAAATTTTTCATTCCCCTTCTCCCTCAGCTCCTCCTGAGTCACACAAACTAATTTATTATTGCGCAAGTAAGTGGGTTGTCTTCACCTGACTATACATGACAGCGCATTATGCTGAAAGGGGCACAGGCAGTCATACAAGAAATAGGCATACTTCACACTTCTGCATAAATACAGGGATTTATGTTGAAGCAAAGGGACATAAAGTCAGGCTGGCAGCTGGGACACATAATATGCTGTGTGTGCTTATTGACAAAGGTATTTAAACAAAAATAAAACTAGTTTCCATGGCAACTGCCACACTACATAATTCTAAGGCTAAAGGGAAATGGTTTTCCAGTGTAGGACAGTTGAGATGTCTTAGGTACTTCTAATGCAAATAGGGTGACTTCCATGATTCATGTGTGTACCTCAAAGCTGCAATCAATCCTAGTAGCTGAGTGCACCTGGGGCTTTTAAGATGACATTTCTTGCACTTGTTCATCTGGGAGGTGTGTATCTTCAATGGAAGACATTTGACTCCATTCCCTAACGCATTAATCCTCTACAGCTCAGGTTTGTTGATCTTCAGGGCACAATAGTGAAAACTTCCTGTTCTTTCTCTCTCTCTCTCTCACTTTTTCTTTTTCCCCATAACTGTTTTGAGGTCTGGATTCAAGGATATTTTGGAAGGACAAGAGATAGGTACATAAACTTTTGTTCTCCATGTATATAAAAGTGGTGTGTGTGCGTGCGCGTGCTTTATCTGCATCTAGAGGCTGTGACAGATATATTTTTATAAACTGGAAAGATAATTAACCTTCAGCCCTCCCCTTCCCCCGCACCGTATTACAGAATTTGTTTTACTGATGAGTAAGCTGAAGCGCAGAGAGATTAATTGCTCATTGTCACAGAGGAAGTCACTCTCCTCGCTGGAAGGAGACTTCATGTGTCCTGACTCTAAGTCCCCAACTCACTGCTGAACAACACTTCCTCCTGTTTTTTTTCCTGGTGTGGTACTTCATGCAACTAATCTTATCAGTTCTCCTCTTTGTCCTTCTGGGATAGAAGGCATTTTTTCTAAAGAGACGTACATCTCAGTATGTACTAAACTGCAATGCGTTGCTACAACATTTGTTAGGGAGCAAAGTTTGGTTTTAACAACCTCTGCCCTCATGCCTTTAAATGTGCAAATAGCCATTTTCTGTCTCTATTTTATTTTTATGACTTGTATAACTGTTTTATAATAATCACATTCTAAACAGAACAAAATCTTATTATGATAACAAAAAGGGGTTCCTCCAACTCCTTCTGAATAATCTCAGTCATATAAAATGGGTAATATAAGCTCAGTAATATAAGATTAATAGGTGGGTTATTCTTCAAATTACTTTAAAAATTACTGCTAAGGAGATAGTTAATAAGCAGTTATCCATCACTGATGGGGGTAGGACAGAAATAATCAGAAACAAGGGAGGCACAGGTTAAACATAAGGACAATTTTTTTTACCTTTAATGTTGATTTTTTGCGGGGGAGGGGGACAACAGGGGGAATATTAACATTGTTGTGAAGAAATTAGTTTGCAGGTGACATCCTTTGTCAGGTTTTTGAAATATTATGGGGAAGAGTTGATAAAATAATATACAAGGAAGAACCAGGGAATATGATAAATACAAAAAGCGTTTGCAGGTCCAAAGAAAGGTCAGTGTTGGATATGAATGGTTAGGGACATAGAAGAAAAGAATACTTACAAATACCAGCCATTGTGAAATTAGTTTAGTAGTAGAACTGGTTGGGAGATTTTTGGCAAAATGTTTTCTCATTAGAAAAATGAAGATTCGTCAAAACAGGAATTTTTTTTTTACCAGAATGTGAGTATGTAGACTATTTTTGATTCAACTTTGTTTTCAAAAAAGTTCGCAAGGGCTAGGAATGAATTTCTGGTTAGAAGGAACCAGACAAGAATTAGTTGTTAACCTGATGGTTAGAGTACTCAGATGGGAGGTTGTAACTATCCTAAAACAATGCGCTACAAATTGAAGAAATTCAGAGTTAAGATAAAATGTACAAGAAATCCAAGCAAGTTAGGATTTAGGCATGCTTACTTCATGGTACCTGAACAATCTTAAATCTACCTTTGAGGACCATATAAAGGAGGGAGGGAATGCATGGGCTGAGCTGCAAAAAGGGGAGAAGGAAGATATTAATATCTTAGAACCATTTAGAGCTACACACGTTAAAATGTCTTATGAATTACCATTACTGAAAAATGTATTATTGATTCCATAGTAGTATAACTAGAGTGGGTGACTAGGGCAACCACTCTGGCTACTGACTTGGAGGGGAGGGAGTAGAAAAAATGACTACCACTGACAACCCTGCAATTGCAATTTCAATTATCCTGCACCGTGGCAACCAGAAGTCACAGCTGCCCCTGTGCCTTGGGAACTGAGCCGTGTCACTGCACTAATGTGATTTCACTACTTCATCATACATGTAGATATAGACTTTTGTACATGAATAAGGAATAGGAGATAAGCATCAATTACGGGTAAGTAAATTTTTCATAGTAAATAACTTTTCACGCTGTTCAAATCCTGCTAATTTATAAAGACAAGATCTTCCTTCCTTCCATCCTGACCCTGCTCCAGCTGTTCTGCTAGTGGCTCTGTTGCACATGGCCGTAGCTGGGGATGACTTGGTGGTGGGAGAGGTGATGGCAGGGGGCACTAACCCTTCGCCTGTCTCCTGGCTCCCACAGTCAGGCGGCAGTGAAGGTGATACAGAATGCCTCTCTGCTGGAGGCCTGACCCAGGAGGCAGCAGAGGGGTTTGTTGACCTCTCAGTCATGTCACAGCCTACCAGGTTAGATGGAGAAGGTAGTGATTTGGAGATCCAGCTTTCTGAGTGTCGCAAGTGACCTTGAGAGCAGAAAGACCTCTCTTCTCCCCAAGAAGGCAGAAATCACTCTACTGGAGCTGGTTCTTTACCTGAATAATGAGGAAGCTGCTGTATCTGGACATTGATAGCATAGACACCTTGTTTTCAGGTGAGCTCCCACCCGGCATGCAGCCTCACATTCTTCTGTTGGAAACATCCAGTCCGTGTTCGCAGCTCCCACCCCCCGGATCACCCCTGACTATGGAGGTCTCCTGACTTTTTTGAAGTGGACCACAGGACTGAAGAATGCAGCAGGCAGCATCACCCAGTGATGCACAGACCCTAGGCTTTTTGTCAAGGCTGCCAGGGCTGTGGCCAAACTTATGCAGCAAGATCTAGGCACTTGGCAGATGGCTTAGCATCTGAAGAAACTCGCACAGCAGGTAAGAAGGGGCTTGGGAGGGTCCCTGGAGTAGGGGTACAGTAGGCCTTCCCTGAACTGTCTCTGATATCTTGCTTTGCTCTTGGGTTCTTGCTCTTCCACCCACACCTTGCCTCACTCTTCCTCCCCATACCCATGGCAGCCCCGACCACTGGCACTTTTAACATCAATGGGCGTCAAGTTCTGGTGAAATGGGAGGCCATCCTGGAGTTCCTGCACCAGAAGTGGCTGGCCGTCACTTTCCTCCAGGAGACGTACCCCAGTGGGCTCAACCAGGTGGCCACTTATTCCTGAGCATTGGCACTAATCTCAGCACTGGGGTTGCGACTCTCCAGTTGCCACAGCTGCAGTTTCACACAGTGGTTTATGGGACGTCCTCTACGGCCACCTGCTGACTGTCTGCATTACCCTAGTGCAACAACACCTGCTACTTGTCAACATCTGTGCACCCACTGATGGCCAGAAGAGGGTCATTTTTTTTTTGAGACCTTGGCTGCCATCTTGCGCGATGCTAGTGAGGACAATGACCTGCTTCTTGTAGGCGGAGACTTTAACTGCACTATTGATGCTTCACTCAACTGCATGGGGCCTAAGTCTCACTTGACCTCAGCCCGCAAGCTACAGTTTGCCCTGGAGACTCTGGACCTCATCAACATCTGGCAAGCCCTGCATCCTGATGTGCACCAGTACGCCTGGGCCAGGATGAGTGCCAGTAGTCTCACCATGGCCTGCTTTGACCACCTTTATGTCATCAAGCACCATCTGCCACTCCTGCGCAGTGGCTGCATCATTCTCTTGGGCCTGTCAAATCATGGCCTGGCCTGCTGTGAACTGAGCCCGCCTAGAAGAGCCTGTGTGCAGGTGCCTTATTGGTGCTTCAACGTCAGCCTACTCCAAGACTTCTACTTCTGGGACGGCTTCGCCCACTTTTGGCAGTGCTGGGAGACCTCAAGACTGAGCTACTTCTTCTAGAAGCTATAGTGGGTTGTGGGCAAGGTACAAATCCAGGTTTTTTGCCAGCAGTACAGCCATCTGGTCACTAATGAACAGTGCTGCCTTAGACATCTGAGAGCTGGAGGAGGATGTGGCAAAGCTCAAGGCTACTCTGCTGGCTGCCAGCAGTGACATGGTGCTGCGTGTGAGCCTCTGGTTCCTTAGGAAATGCCTGCATGATTTGGCGGAGAGTGTGGTCCATGGAGGGAGGATCCACGCCCACTGCCAAGAGCTGGCAGAAACTGATGCCCACACCCACTGCTTCTTTGACCTGGAAGTGAGTGAGCAAAGTCTTAGATCACCTTAAGACCCCCAAGGGCTGGGTAATCATGGATCTGGGTGAAGTGTGTGAGCACACTGTTGCCTTCTATTGTGATCTGTCTGTAGCTGTGGCCACATAAGAACCCCACGAGGGCCTGCCATGTCTTTGTACCCTAGAGGCTGGCCAGCTCAAAGGGGAACTTTTGAGTTCCCCAGGCCTTGATGGGTTACCCACCAAGTTCTACAAGACCTTCTGGCCTCTTCTTCGCTCCTGGCTCCTGCATGTTTTCCAGGAGAGCCTCTTTGACAAGGTCTTACCAGTCAGCTGCTGCCAAGTGGTGCTCATGCTGCTGCCCAAGATGGGAGACCTTGGCTGCATTAAGAACTGGTGGTGGGTCTCCCTGCTGTGTGCAGACTTCAAGATTCTGGCCAAAACACTGGCAACCCACCTCCATACCATCATGACCTCTGTCACTGGACTTGAGCAGAGCTACTGCGTGCCAGGCAGGATCATCCAAGACAACCTGTTCCTGATGTGTGACCTACTCACATCAAGTGAACTTTTCAGCCTGGACATTGGCCTCATCTCTCTGGATCAGGAGAAGGCCTTCAACCAGGTATGCCATGCTTACATCTTCCAGATTCTGGAGGCCTTTGGCTTCAGGCCCCTCTTCACTGGGGCCCTCCAGGTCTTGGACCAAAACACCTCCAGCCTGCCCATGGTGAATGGCATGCTCTGCACCCCATTTTGCATGCACAGGGGAATCTGTCAGGGCTGTCTCCCGTTGGGCATGCTCTATGCCTTAACCATTAAGCTAATACTGCATGCACTGTGGAACTGCCTGAGTGGCATGGCCCTGCCAGTGGTCATGGACTCATCAATTCACCCTCTGGGTGTGCCAAGTACCCCTCGCCATGGATGCTCTGAGTGAGGCCTTCCTCTGCTGCCGGTTCCCCGGCCATGGCCGACAAGGTGGCTAGTGGGCCTAACACCCTGCTGACACTCCCCGCGCCTCCTGACAGTGACACAGGTTATCCCTTTGCTTCCCAGCTGTGTAGAAGCCTGGATACCTGGGTACTTCACATCTGCTGTGACCAGGTGCTGGCGGGCTGCCCTGATATACCATGGCAGCAGTTTCTGGGGCTGCCAGATTCCCCACTGGTCCACCTGGCTTGGCACACATTGTAAAAGCCACCAACTGCCAAGAAGACTGTCAACCTACAGTGGTGGTTGCTGCATGGCATCCTAGCCACTAGCATGTTTGCATCCCATTTTGACCCAGCTGCCTCATTGGCCTGTCCCTTCTGCCCCAGGGGCATTGAGGAGAACCTGTTTCATGCTTTCCTTAACTATTCCCGCCAGCACTGGGCAGAATCCTCTTGGAGAATACCTACGTGTGCTTCTAACCATACTGGGCAGCTGAGCAGGGCACTGTTTGCCTGGCCAACTTTCTGCTGGGTCAGGTTATCATAGTCGTCCTCAAGGGCTGCAGCAACTGGCTTGCCAGGACTGGCTCAGACAATGTCCTGCAGCTTCTTGGCTTCCTGGTGCGGGCATGCCTCTCTCTGGAGTTTGAGCATGCTGTGGTCTGGTGGGTGGTGCCCACCTTTGAGGCATGCTGGGTCCTTGAGGGGGCACTGTGCTATGTGGAGGACAGCCATCTTTAATACATGCTCTGATGTCATGACCAGTCTGGGTGACTGGGCAGACTTGGTGGTGGACTGCGACTCCAAGCTTGCACCTTGCTGTGGGCCCTCACCAGGCTGCTTTTTGCTTTTTTTCTTTGCATGGGAAGTTGAAGGTTTTGTAATGTGTACTGTTGGACAGAAACAGGTAGGAATTGTTTGTTTATAGAGGGGTTTAGTATGACCATGAGGTCAGGTGTCCCCACTGCATAATTGCATGTTAGGCACGACGTGTAACACTGCAAAGGTGTCTGTTATGTTATGAATGTCATGACATGGTGCTATTAGCTTGATGGTCATTTGTTTGTCTTTGCTTTGTATATTGGACCTGGACCCCAGAGGGAACAACTTTTTGTACCCTGAACCACTGAATAAAGTAGGTAAAAAGTCAAAGTCTGTCCTTGCTTCCTTCCTTCCACTTCGGACGCTTCGGACCAGGCTCGCTTGGAGCTGCATGGGGCGATCCCGAGCATAAGACTCCCCGGCTACCTAGCTCTTTTCATTCTTCACGCCCACCTGTCTAAAGGACTCTAGCCTCTGTTTGTTTCGCTTTCTGACTCTTTTCTTGCTTTTTTGCAGCTTTTTTTCTCACTTTTTGCTCTTCTCTCTCCCCTCCCCCTCTGCTTCCTGTTTCTTTGTCTGCGAGTTGCTTCTCGCAGCCTTCTCTTTTACAGTCTCTTTCCCTTGCTTTCTCCTTTTTCTGTTTGCTATTTGCGGGGAGTTACCTTTTCCACTAGCCTGCCTTCCAGAGGTGCTCTTAAATACCCCTCCATTCCCCTCTTACCCCTTTGCTTTCTTTTTTCGCTGTTTTACCCCTCCTCCTCCCCCAACCCCTTGTTGTTATCTCCCTCCACCCTCCTCCCCCTCTGGGGGGAGGTCTCTTATCATTTGCCGCTTGAGGGGT
>JAGPOW010003648.1:23460362-23558053 GCA_030014935.1 Caiman crocodilus | reverse complement strand
GGACAACCCCCTTAGCCCGCGCCTGTTCGCGCGGCTCCCTACCGGCTTGGCTAAGAGGGATCCGGGGGGCTTCCCCTCCGGATCCGGCTCAGCTGTACCAGCCCCACGGCCCCACTTACCTTCAGGAAATCAGCTGCTGCTCCTGCTGCCTCCTCAGCTGCTTCGATCGCTACTCACTGCTGCTGCTCCTAACCTGCTTCTAACACAAAGTGCCTGTAGATTACAGTGGTCAGGGCAAGACTGTATTTGATTCTGCTACTAGTCCTCTCTAGGAAGCACCTGGAGAGCTGATGTCAGCTTAAACATTCAGTCAAAGAGGGATGGGAATTCTCATCCTTACCTTATCTTAACCAATCTGCACTTTTGTCTGCACTTGGCTGTTTTTGGCTGACATCGGAAATGTGGGAAAAATCACTCCAGCATTGCATACCAGGAGGCCTGGCGTACCAGCCCTCTAGCAGTGGTGTGCGAGCTATGCTTGAAAGGTTCACAGTAAATAATACTGTCGACTTCTTTAACTTCAATGCTGCATAACATTCCACAGATATAACACACATCATGACTCCCGTGCAACAAGGGCTTTCTTTTGCATACCCAAGGATGTTTTGAGACATGCTAACTTGTTTTTTAGTGCAGGTTTCTACATACTTCAGTAGTGTTTCCTCTGTCATGAAGGAGACTCTTTTGTAGGTATTGATTGTAACATCCTGGACAATCTGACAGAATGGGTACAGAAACAATTCCCTCCTCTTTACTGCTTGGTTGGTGAGATGCCTTAACCTCTGTGTAGACAGTGAGTTTGTGCTGCTTGGTGTTGCAAATACTCAAAGAAATGTCTGTTGGGGGAAAAACAGACAGAGGTTTGTACAAAACTTTATTTTTTCCCATAATGTATGTATAGAATTTGATTTGAAATGGGCAGCTTGCCTCTGATTCAGCAGAACACATGCATTTGCTTAACTTCCATATTTTGCACATAAACCTGTCTATATTCAGCAAAGCACATGCTTAAGTCCTATTAATTTTTATTCAATTGTGGCCTTTCAAAATCCACTTTATGTAGCTGATGTGTGGAATTTGGTTTGAGAAACTGTAAAAGAGATCCCTATGTTTCCATAAGCTGGTGCAACATTGACAACACACAGTTGAGCTTATTAGAGTAAATCTATGCCAACATTTTTAAATAAAACATTTGAGGAAAATCATTTGAGAAATATTTATTTTCAGATTTCTGACAAACATTTTTGTCATGGAAGTAGTGTGAACCAAAGTGTAATGACACTCACCACTCTCACATAATCTCTTGAGAACAAATCTTCACCTTCCTGAAATTAATAGAAGTCTTAGCTGACTTTCATGGAGCCATCAGCAATGTGTACAGTGTGTTTTCTAGGTAATAATTGGAGAAGAAAAGCAATAGAGTACATAATCACCTGTCCCACACTATGCCAGACATTGCCCTAAGAAAAGGGGAGCCTGGATGCACTGGGGAGGGGAAAGGTGGAGGATGCATCCTGGGGCTGCTGCCCGCCTACAGCCTGTCTTGCTCTGCCTTCCTGACTCCAGAAAACAGCCTGCACAGATAGTATACATGTGTCATGAAGTGTAAGGCATTCTGGGAGTCACAGATTTGCAGAGCTAGAGTGGAGTTCACTGTGGTTGGGGGTGAAGAGCTGACCTCCATTTTTTGCCACCAAAATCAGCAATTTTTTTTGCCCTCTAGATATGGGCTTTGACTACAAAAAATATGGTGAAACTCTGCTCCCACTCTATACAATTTTGATTCCCAGAACACCTTGCACTACATGAGACGGCCCTGCCCTCTGGTTGCTGCTGCTCCTGCTCCAGCAAGCCACAGTGTAGGAGGAAAGACTGGTGGGAGGGTGAAAAGAGTGCCTCAGCCATATTTTTCCTATGATATTCCTTTGTTAACAAGAATATATTATCTCGATTCATTTTTAAAGGTATGTATAGTAAATTTAATCAATTGTGCCTAGCTTTAGAGGTGAAATGAGTACTTTATGTAATGACAATTGTGTTCTAGAAATGTAGTACATATACTGAGTTAGGTACAGACAGTCAAAAAGTCTGAGGCTGAATCTCAGTCTTTGCAGGTTTGTCTAAAATGCACAGATTACATTGAAACAGAAGTGAACAGATATTTACCTTTGATTCAGGAAATGAAGCCACATGCCTTCAGTGGCTCAGGCCAGAAGCCAGGGAGTGCTAGAGCAGGCTGTCTGTCTGTGTGTTCACTTCCTCTTCCTGCTGCCCCCAGGTCTCTGGGATTTGCAGTCCAGAATTACAGCAGCAGGACTCTGCAGGGTTGCTCATCACTCTCATTCCTGCTGCCAGGTATCTGTGGGATTTGTAGTCCACAGTCACAGCCACCATTAAGTTTGAGCAGGGAAGAGGTATTTAACCCCCGTTCTTGGCCCCAGGCGGGGTTTGCCTGGAGGGGCAGGTAGTCCCCCCCTGTAGACTGGGCTGTATCCCCAGCTGGGCTTTTCCCCCTCCACCTCCTTATCAGCCAGCCCTCACTGCTCCAGCTAGAGAGCAGAGGGGCAGGGCCAGCTACACTTTCTGGAGCAGACAGCATAGCCTAGCCCAAGGTTGGAAAGCATGCTGGAGGACTGTGATTTAACTTGAACTAGGAAGGGGTCTGGGACAGAAGTTTCATAAACCGGTTTGACCCAAATCAGTTAAGTCTGATACTACATTCAATCAGACTTATCCTAAATAAGTTTCAGACATTTTGAAACTGATTTATGTGCACTGAGCTTCTGTTCTGTTACAGGTTTAAACCAGTTTCTGATCACTTAAACTGGTTTATGTGGAACTTCTGTCCCTAGCCCAGGAATCAAAATGTTTAGTGCTCAGATTCTTTGCATTCAATCTACATGAAGTTCTATGCAAAGTCAGGGAACCATATTTAATATAATCTTCCAAGTGAAGATCCTACACAATGCATGAAAACATAAATTGATAGGAGAAAACAGAGGTTTAGTATATCCAGAAATTCTTTTTTGATGGCAGTCTGACTGTAGGTGAGAACAGACTATCATCTGTAGAGCTAAACTCATATTTTAGTTCTCCAGAAGAAAATTCTGAGTAGGTAGAGATGGTGCTAAAGATAAGGAGCAGAAGTATTGTCAGGATTACCAGTGCATATTGCTGCCAGCAAAACATTAACGTTAAATAAAGAGAAATATAGTATGCAGCATAGTGCCAGCTCCAAGCTGTTACTTTGCTTTCTGTCAGGTTCTAATGGTGGCAATATACAGTGAGGTTAGAAAGTGAAATAAAGTGTAAATGTGGATGTGGTGGTCACTGGCAGAGCAGTTAAAGCATCTTATTGTAGCTTGAGGCATGAGTTCAAGCCCTGTTCTGGATTCAAGCAAAAAAGCTGTCTCCAGTTGACCCAGATGTAAATAGTTACTCGTTATTCAAGTTGAGCTAAAGGTGGATGGAAATGTTGTTTGTGATATTGCTTCTTTTTGTCCTCTATTTAGGGGATCTTTGACTTAACATAGAACATGTTCTTCCTTTCGTATATTGAATTAGAAGGATGGTGAACATGGTAGACAGAGGCAGTGGTGGGGAATATCTATAAGGGTGCAGTGCAGATTTTTTGGTACCATCAGTGTTCTCCCTGTTCCATTAGAAGTCCCTCCATAAGGTTTGGCCTTTGCGTGAATTCAGAGGTGGGAAGAGAGGAGCAGAACCACAAAGTGATCCCCTTCTGTAGCATGCTTTCAAAAGATACTCGATTCAACTAAGCATTAAGGAAGTTGAAAAGAGTGCTGTCTACAACTGAGTTTCCTCATGAAGGAAGAGACAAATGTAGACGAGAAGCAAGGAGACCGCAGAGCAATGATAGGGACATCCCCATCCTCCCTGGTATCTTATGGAGATCCCACTGTATTTGGGCATTTGCAATATTCACCTTCAACTTAATGATAATAAATTTAGTGCTGAAATTCTTATATTGGAGGGAGGATTTCAAGTGTGTGAAAAGATGTAGCCTTTTTTAAAATAAAATGTCTGTAGTAGGTATAGCACTTTGTAGAAGTAAAGTCAAGTTATACATTATTTTTAGTTGGAATTGGCCATGTGAATGAAATTTAACTTGTGTGTGTAATACATACATAGGGCATACACTTTAAATAAGCACCAGTGGCACTCACCAAAGAAGAGGAATTCTTAGTGATGCCAAACCACTACAATAGTGCTTGTTTCATACAACAATAGTTAAACAGTATGTTGCTTGTGTACTCATGGGTGCATAGATTTTGGCAAAATAATATTTTTCAGGCTTCCTAAGTCATTTCCATGTTATCCAATCGGCACAAAAATGAAAAAAAATGGTTATATATGCTTCCCATGAGGAATGCAGGCTGTGTCAAAAGAAGAAGGAGGGTGGGTCTGGGAGATCACGTAGCAACATTTTTGTTTCTTCATTTTTTCCCTTTTATGGGGACAGAAGGTATTTGATGTTTTTGGAAACCATATTTTTTATTATATGACAATACCTGTCTTTCTGTTTGTAATTTAGCAGAATGTTGATCGCATTTTCTGTAAGTAAAATTGCAAAATATTTTACCTTCCAACTTCTTGTTTTCAGTTGCTGGTAACTTTTGGCAATGTCAAGGGCTGGGTTTGCCAGAGCTGGGCTCAAGACTGAGTCTAGCATCCTTGTATTGTACATAAAACAAACAAGGTCAAATTCAGAGGTGGGTTACAGAACCAGCTGGTATAACTACCCCCTCCTCTAACTTTATCAATAGAATTGGGCAGAATTCTTTTGGCTCCCCCCACCCCCAAAAATCCAGATTTCTATTGACCCAAACATGTAATAAGTTTATGATGATTTTGGCATATTGTTTCATAACAAAAACTGGGACAATAATTCCCAAAATGAAATCTTTGATTCTGACATTTTAAATATAGTTTTTAATTTAACACATTTTATTTTATTCAGTAAATTATTTTTTTTAGGAAAAAACTTTAGAACAAGGTACTGTATCAGAAATAATATTTTTGTTTCAGTTAGCAAACTGAAGAATGTGCTATTTGTAGAGTCCCACTCATCATTGTGTAAATCAAACTCTTCCTGATATATAGGTAGTTCTACCTCCAACTTTGCCAGGATTGAAAAACGGGATTTGAACTCTAGTCTGTTATTATTTCAAGTCTATCAACCAAAAACTACAGGTTTTTTTTTTAGTTTTTTTTTGTTTTGTTTTTAACAAAAATAAATGTGTCAAATCCATCAAGACAAGGTTCTTTGGGTGAATATGATATCTTTTATTAGACTAACTTAAATAGTTGGAAAAATTTTTTTTAGCAAGCTTTCAGGTTTAAAAACTCTTCATCAGGCTGAGGAAGTCTCGGCAATTGGTGTGTTTTCCTCCTGGATGGAATGAATAGTCCATCACCCCTGTAAAATTTATCAACATAATTGATGGAGATAGCATAACAGCTGCACTGTTCCTCTTAAGGTTTATTCTGTTCTATAATGAAATGGTAAGCAAAGGCAACATGGACCTTAATTAAGCTCTAGACACAGCAAATGACATATCCAAATGGCTGTACTGAAGTTTCTCGGTTTTTGACTCTAGGTCTATATCTAGTTAAAAATATGCTATGGGCCAAATTCATCTTTGGTTTTGCTCTTTTAACTTCCATGTCATTAAACCAGGGATTAATGCATTAATCTTGTCTGTCTTTTGTAATTGAATTTATTCCTTATTGACAGCTGGCAAAGAAGACTATAGAGGCCTTTGTCAGTTTGTTATTATTCAGCACTTTTTCCAGTAATTGTTATCTTTTAGTTGCCATACCAAAATGTTACCACTGTTGGTAAGAAAATGATTTTCTGTGTTGGTAGGAAGGCTATGAAATCCGGTGACGTTCAGAATAACCTTACAAAATATGGAAAGATTTATAATAGAATCCTAACATATCTAATAAATATATTAATAAAGTTGCAAGCAATCGACAAAGAATAATTAAGAATTTGATAGCCCATTCAACTTTATGGAAAGACTCTTGTTTGATTTGTTGAGTTTATGATTCTGCCCTTGAAGAGTAAAAATACAGCAAGAAGCTAAGACACTTTATTTTGTGGTCCTTTTGAAAGGATTGTTGATATTTCCTAAGCTGATTTAGGTATAGTGAACAGCTAACAAACTCCAATTTATTGGATCCTTTTTTTAATTCAATGACTGTGGATTCTAAGAAAACTGTAGGCTCTCATAGTACCAATTACAGATTATGGTTATATAATTTAGGTGCTGAATCATCTCTGTAGCATACTGAATAGAAAGCACATCAGCCTGTAATAGATTATGTTGATTGGTTTTGTTGGCAGATGTGAGAAAGCATCATCACTCATTATGTGGTAAGCTTAATTGGTTTTCTTCTGAATTACGTAGACAATATTCTCTTAATCTGTTCACACATGGGTACTTAATTTCAAAACCCCTGAATTATTGTTTAATTGTTAACATTTTTTTGGTAGTGGCTGTTCTCTTGGGTTGATTTAAAACAGAAAAAATGGTTTGTCCTTTATAGGTGAAATAATAATTGATTAAAAGGTCATATGGGAAATATCCCTTGTTGTAGCATCATCCACTTGAAATCAGCAAACTATGCAACTGAGAATTGCCACTTTAAAAAAAAAATCTATAAACAGTAGATGGGAAGAGCCCTAGCACAGAAGGGAAGGGAAATAGAGAGGGGGCTCAAACCTGGGTCTAAAAGGTTGAAAAATGGGTGAATAAGATTTGCCATCAGAAATCATATTTCAGTGTCCATATGGCCTGACCTGGAGAAATGCTGAGCATTTGTGGCATCCATTCTATTCTGGGTTCTTAAATCTAAGTTAGGATGTTTAATTTGAGATCCACATTTGGAAAACAAGCATATTTTTAATAGCTGGGGCCTCTTTCTGGTCTCTGTGAAGTCCTAGCCCAACATTTTTAGACTCGAGACACTCCTGGCTAGACTTGACAATCACTCCTTAGAAAATGCCAGCTCCTTGTTTTGACTTATTTTTGACTACAGAAAAATAAAATAGCAATTCTTCTGTTGCAAAGAACTCAGAAAGACAGTAACAGTTCTGGATGTTTTTGACACTAATGGATTCCTTTTTGAGTTTCTGAGTTTATCTTGTGAATCACATTTGCACACCTAACAGTGCTAATATTGTATGGCAACCCTGAGAGAGAATTGCTGTTTTAGCCTTTCTGTTCCTGTTCTGACTGGTGAAGATGGACATGTGCAGCAGCAAATCCATCACTTAGTTCATGAGGCGCACTCTGGCATGAACTGATAAAGAACTTACAACATTTTAGAAAGGAGGTGGAGGCTTGTGAGCAACCATCAGCCGAGCTGTTGTAACTCTTTTGTCCGTTCTCTCCTATCCCATACTAAATGGAAGTTAATTTGTAGTGATTTACTTCAGAATAAAACAGGGCATGTGTAGAAGAAACAGGGGCCCTAAATTGAAGCAGCGGGTTTTAAAAAACACTGCTTCAATTTAGGGCTGATTAAACCCCCATGTCATGCACACACCCCGCTGACTTACCTGCCTCTCTGTGGGGAGAGGAAGGTGAGCTGCTGGCAGGTGGAGTGGTCCCTGGGCTGCAGAGGGGCTGGTGCTTCCCTCCACAGCAGCAGCAGCCCTCCCCTTCCCCCCCCGAGGCAGCAACTGGCCGCAGGCACCTGGCAGTCCCGGGGGGCACCACAACCTCAGAGGGAAGCACCAGATACCTGTGCAGCTTAGGCAGGCAGGCAGGCTTGGTGGGGAGCGAGATGGGGGACATTAGGCTCACCATTTTTCTTGGGTGAAGCTGTTTCCCCAGGCTGCCTTCAGGGCTTCCTGCAGAGCGTTAGGGCTGCATGGAGCTCAGTGCTTTGCTCCACAGCTGTAGGGGCAGGAAACTAAACTCAACTTGGTGTTGGCCACAGGGGATGGCCTGGTGGGAGACCTGCGGATTCAAGGCTACTTAGGGGACAGTAATCACCACATGATTAAATTCACTATCCAGCGAATTACGGGCATTATACCCAGCAGGGCATGGGTGCTGAACTTTAAAAAAAAATGACTTTAATAGATGTAGGGGATTGGTTAGCAGGGTGCTAGGAGCCAGCAACTTGGATGCGTTGAGGGTCCAGGATGGGTGGACATTCCTCAAGGAAACCATTCTTTGGGCTCAGAGTGAGTCAATCCCATAGCAAAGGAAAGGGGGCAAGGGGGCCAGGAAGCCCCTTTGGCTAACTAGGGGCATCCAAGATACCTTAAAGGCAAAAAAAGAGGTATACAGGAAATGGAAGCAGGGAGAGCTAGCAGAGAAGAGTATACTTCTTTGGCCTGCACCTGCAGGGAGTATTTTTCTCCACTGCTCCCACTGGAAAGCCCAGTTTGGAACCTCACTGTTTTGATAGTGAGAAACTTTATCAAATAATTTTAATAAAGATATGTTTCTTTGTTGCCTAAGCTGCCTAAATCTTCCCCTCAAGAGTGGTTTCCCTGGAATGGGAGAACGCAGGTCAACATTTGAAGGCTTAAAACAATAAACCAAAATTGCACTGATGTGAGGGCATGCTTTCAGTGCTCAATGCTGAAGCTGAAGAACTAAACCAAAAAAAAAAAATCCAATGCGAAGGAACCTCTGAGTGACTGCAGTCTTAAAATCACTGTAACGTGAATGAATAGATTTTGTGGCGAAGTGCTCTTGTTGAGGGAACAGCTCAACTTCATGTATTTGGTGCTTTGTAACAAAGCAGAAATCTATGTGAACTGAAATGTGGGGAGGGGAGGAAACATGCAGAGTGCTTGTTTTAAGAATTCAAGGTGAGACTATTGGGATTATATCAAAAAGCAGATAGGAGTGCTTTCCCAGTTTATCATGTACAATCTGTCTAGACTATTTTGGCAAACCGAAAAGCAAATGCAAAGGCAGCATTGTTAGGGATAAAAGAGGTACATGATTAAAAACATCACAGTCCTTAGGAGAAGTAGTTGTGGGAAAAGCACAGCTGGTATGCACAGGAGGGGGTCTAGAGCAATTTTCAGTGCTGCATACACAGCCCCTCCTGACTGAGCCCCTGTGGATACAGCAAAAAGCCAGGAATTTCTCCCAGTATTGGCCAATGCTGCTGCAAAAAAGAAAGATGAACAGCAACAATAGCCAAATAAGAGAACTGTGTGTTAGTAATTCAAAAGAATGCAATCAAATGTACCCTTTAAGTGATTATGACTGAACTTAAGAAACATTGCCTTTCCTTCCTGTCTGTCCCGGACAGAGGGGTTATGTGTAGTAGTCTCTCCATCTTATCAGGATGCTACATATTATGACCTTTTTAGGCTCTGAAGAAGAGAGTATCAGTTTAGAGAGCTTCAGAAAACCTCTTTGAATTTTAAACTGCAAGCCTCCACAAAGAGGGTTGGTGTCTTGGAAAAGGTATCAGTAATTTTGCCAGATTGATATCCTTCTACCAGCTGGGAAAGGCGTGATAGAGGATTTTTGTGTAAACAACTTTCATTGCCATTTAGATGACTACTATTTACCTAAGATGTCAGGGAATGTATCTGCTTAAAACACCTGACATGTACCTACATGCTTTGTCTCTCATTCTGGGGTGTGAAAGATGTTTTTGCACTAAAGAGTTTGAAGAAAATCAAAGTGACTTCTGTAACAAGAATTGTCTCTGCAATAATAAACTTCATCGATGCCAACTTAAAAACAAAAATGTTTCAAGCCATTGTTAGATTAATGTTATCCTTTGAATAACTAAAAAAGAAACTAAGCATCATAACACAATCTCTTATGTCAGACAGTAGCCATTCCTGAAGTCAGAAGTGTCCGTGTAACTTAAACTAAATCTCTGTAAAATCCTGTATTCTTGCCCAAAATAATGCCTCACTTCAGTAGTAATGCAGAACTATTTTGTGAAATATCAGTTTTGAGCCCTGTCAATCCTGCAATGGCAAGAAAAAAGACTATGTTTACTTTTTTCCTTCTCTGGATTGAATAATCTCTCCTGAAGTTACTGAATTATGAGTCTGATGGCCTTGTTAAAATCTGTGCAAGTGGTATTCAGCCTTGTTCATCGAAGTCAGAATAAAACTCAGATGTATGTATGACAGTCACAGAAAGGCTAACTCCAAGAGCATGTATACATTATCAAAGGAAGCGCAGTTACAGTGTAGCTGCCTTAGTGCAGTGCTAGGCCAAGAAGTGCTCTTTTTCTCTCAGCATGTACACTGGCCTGCTCCCAGCACCATAGTAAGGCAGATACATTTTCTCTCTTTCACGGTATCGTGTGCATGAAGCAGGCATGCTGGGCTTTATTGCAGTGCTCTCAAGATTGGTCCTTTGATGGTGCAGACATGTTCCAAGTGATCAGAAATTGAGTTTGGTTTAAAATAATAAGTTTTAAAAATAATAATAATAATATTATTATACACTTTGGAGTCTTCTATTTACAATTTGGCTTCTAAGCCATTGGAGTGCACTTGCTGTATATCTTCCAGTATTTCTCTAGACATGCGTGGGATAGAAACTTTTTTTTTCTTAATGAAACCTGAGATTCTCAGGGATCAAGGCTTTATCAGTTTGAACATTCATAAAATATACATACTAACACATTGTCCATTAAGAATGATGGATGAATTTTGAATAACAAAAACAAAAAAAGGCCGCTGGCCTCGCCCCCCTTCCATCCCTGCTCTGCTGCTTTCAAGGATGCTCCATTTGTCCCCGCTGTCATGGTGGCGCTTCACTGTGCTGCCACTGCATCCTGTCCATAATGCTCTTGGAGCACTCTGATTGGAGGTTTCAGTAAACAATTAGAGTGCTCCAACAGTATTATGGACAGACAGATAGACTAAGCTCTTTATTCTATTAGAATGGGACTTGGGGTACAAACATGGGAGTTAATTATGTGACAGCCTGCTCAATAATATCACATACTAATGTGCTGATTGCTGGTGTTGGAGTGGTGCCCTTGAGTGACCATGCCTGGGAAAATTGAGGTGACAGTAAGACATATTTCTTTATTAAAGAGTAAGCCCCAAGTTACTCAAGAACTGACTCCCCTACTGGCCAATCATGAAGGAACATCAGTGGATACTATAAAGAGCCCTTCTCAGTTATCCTCCAGTCCTCCCCAGGTGGTAAAACTTGCTGAATTTCTTGCTATTATAGTAATTTGCATTTTAGTTGGAAGGAGGTATATATATTGCAGAAGGGAAAAGTCTAGAGGGGGTACCTGGAAGTCAGTCTGTATGCTGAGATTTCATCAGCTCTGTTGTTAGAGCCAGACTTAATTAGTGCTTCATTAACACCACCCAGTTAATGGCTGCCCCAATAGTCCGATTCCAAATGAGGTGGTTTTTGCACCCCACCCCACTGGCTGACAGATTAACTAGGGTGTACCCATCACCACCCAATCAACCTGACAATTGATTTATACTGTGACTAATAAAAGACTCCCACACTGTTGTATAACTGACACAAATTGAACAGTTTATTCATTAGCAACAGATAAGTAACAAGGAAATATAAGCAATTCAAATAACAGCTTTAACATGTACTAACTCCAACTGGAGACCTAGTAACTTTTATTATACTAAAGGGGGGGATTTTTATTGGATGCTGGATCTCTGCTGCTGCAGATCGCAAAAAGCATAGGTCACACCACGAAGGATTATTCGGTGGTGGCTTACCTTCTGCTTTTAAGGAAGGCAGAAGGGAGAAACAAAGGGAGAAGGGTATACTTACACTAGAGAGCAGAGGGCCACTGCTTAAGCGCTATGTGGAGCTGGGGAGCCAACCCTGACACCCTCACAGAAGACCAGCTAGGGTGAGGAAAGGTAGAACCTCAGGAGTCAAGGTTGCTGGGGATGATGGCCAGCTCTACAGTGGCCTTGCTGTCAAGGGTGTGTCCAGCCTGTTGAACCTCCATGGTCACAATGTAGCCTAATACAGAACACCACACAACGATTACCCACACCAATGCACCACAAAGCCACTTCCTGATTCATTCACCACACTGACAGTCTCTCTTCCTCTCTCACCCACACTGATCCTTCACATAGTGACAGACCCTGGCACATGTCCACACTTGCGCTTCTCCAATCACTCACTGAGTTCCTGTCAATCATAGCACTTCATAGGGACAGCGTACCCAGCACGCCAGGCCTCAGCACATGGTATGTTTTGTGCCCTAGGTGCTCTTCTTCAGCACCGTCGGAACTAACTGGGCATGCTCCTAGGCAGGAAGTCATTCAGAGTTTAACACACAACATACTTAGGGGCTAGGTAACAATGCCATGGGCTCAGGCCCGATTTCTGACCTTACACTGTAACTTGTTCTCTTAATAAAGAGCCAATTTAATTTGACAGACATGGACAGTAGTGTAACTGGAAGGGAAAATGGGGCACCAGCCCTGGACTCTGTCTTAGAGGGGGTGCCAGAATTGCCTGTCCACCCCCAAGGGATTTTTGCCATAGCAGGAATAGCCCCACTTTGGTTTTTCTCTTTTCACTTCCATGGCATTACACCAGGGATTAATCTTGTGTGTACTTGGTAAATAAATGTATCCCTTATTGATAGATGGCAAAGAAAACTAGAGGCCGTTGTCGGTTCATCGTTTAGCACTTTTTCAAAGGAGCTGGGTGGGCATAGCCCATCTTTCAACAGTGTATCTGCAGGGCAGGGACATGAGTGGAATGGTGCTGTCCCAGGGAGTTTTTGTCACGGCAGGTGTAGCCTTGTACACAGTGGTGTATTGGGAGCAGTGGAGTGAATGGAGCATCAAGAGCAGCTTCCTGAGAGTCTACACTAGGGCTTTTGCAGCTAGTGTGCAGCAAACCTGTCCATTATCAGCAGTAGCCTGACCCCATGCTGGTACAGCAGCAGCTACAACAGTAGCAGCTGCCACTTCAGTGCAGAGAACAGGGAAAGGTAAGACTCTGTCCCCCTCCCTCCCACCTGTGTTCTCCAGTAGCCAGCATAATTCCCTACTCTTCTCTACCTGCCCTTGGCCTGGGTACTAACAGAGCTTGCTGTGCTTCTGTATGTGGGATTTTTCCCATGCTAGCAGGCAGTACATGAAAACCTGCCCTGCCCTACCTAAGTAAGGCTCTGCATTTAATAATCTTCACCAGCTTCAAAAGCTCACCAACTGGTTGCAGTGCTTCCTCAATAAAGATGTTTGTGCCGCAGTACAATATGGGCAAGATACAGACTCGCTAGATTCTGCATTTTTCCTTTTAATTGTGCTAAGTGAATTGATCCTGACACAGGATCTGATTTTAGCCTCGTTGCATTTAATGATGGAACTCCAGTATGACTTCAGTTTTGATCCCCAAGCAACAGCTGTTGCTAGGGAAGGAGGGAAGTAGCTAGCTTCAGCCCAGGCAACTCTCACAGCTAAGATTCGTGAGAAGCCAGTAATCCAGTCCATTATAAGCAACCCCCATAACTTTACAGGAGGCTTTCCAATTCCGAGTTCTGCCTGTGAATAGAAGCTGATTACAGATGTGTGTCATTACTGAGTACATGGAGGTATGTGTGCATGTGTGTGAAAGAGAGCTCCTCCATTGGGTGGAGAAAAAGGATATCACCCTGCTTTCAAATGCTGTGCAATTTGCCTTGTGTCTCTTTGTCTCTCTCCCATATGTATTGAACACATCACTTTAGTTCAAAGAAGAGAGCTGTGTTCCCCCAAATCTGAGCTATGCTTGTTCTCAATTTTAACACAGTGGGGGAAGTATCACTTCAGGTTTAAGGACATTAAAAACCTGGAATTACCTGAAATAACCATGGTAACAAGCTCTGAAGTAATGGCAGTTGCTCTTATTACCATAGAAACAGAACTTAAAAAGTGGAAATTACCTATAATTTATCTCTGTTGCTTACAGTGACAATAATATAACATGTATTTTGTGAAAAATACACACATATTTTGGCTACAATAACTGTCAAGGAGTTATTCAAAAAATATTTAAAGATATTCAAAAGGTACCAGTTATTACTTTGTTGCCATGGTTATTCCTTGTTATTAGTCCCTTGAACAGAGACATATAAAAATGGACAAATTTAATAAAATGTAATATTTAGTGGGGACCAATATGACAAACAAACAAAAAGTAAAGTCAGATTGTGTTTCTCTTAAAAGGAAAATTATTATTTATCAGAAATTACATTAAAAGCTCTCAACCTATCAGAATCTCAATATAGTTGTGCTACGCTGAGTCACTGGGCAAGTCTGCATGTGCTACTATTTCATCTAAATAGACTCCAGTGCAGTTCATACTGGAATGCATTGCTCCCGAGTGCCACGTTTATACGTGTGCCTAGGACTGCAACATGTTGAATTGGGTTGGAGCACCGCAGCTGGCAGGATGCCTGGGGGTCAGGCTGTAAGCCCAGGGCTGCTCCAACCCAGAGGGGCTGGCTGGGGCACAAGACTTCAGTGTGGGGCTAGCTAGCAGTCAACACAAGTACTATTCTGCAGCGGCATTATTTATTTTGCCACAACATACATGCAGACACTGATGGGGCTGGCTGGGGAACAAAGTCTAATGTATCAGCCCCTGAGGTCTTAACTTAGCATGAAAGTATTAGTGTGTATTTGGTGTCAGTGGTGCAAAGATGATCTGTTGGGGTCCTACTTTGGTTGTCTGCCTCCCAAATGACAGGTTGGGCTGGTAACATTCAGTGACAATATCTTGGTGGTAGAGTTTCCTACAAGAAGGAGCCTGCCTTGGTAGAAGATGCAGGGAAAAACCCTTTAAACATGTGGAAAGTTGTCTTATAGACTCAAGGCATCCTTTAGAAAATTCCAGTCCTTACTTTTTACTTTGACTACAGAAAAATAACAGAGCAATTCTTCTGTTGCAAAGAACTGAAAAGACCACAGTAGGTCAGAATGTTTTTAACGCTTTGAATATCCCTTTGAAAGCTCTGTGTTTATCTTGTGAATAGAGAGAGGTAGTTAGACACGCTTGCCTGAAGTCAGGCAGAAGGCAGAGGAGTTTTGCATCTCACAGTCTAACCAAATTGTATGCATACAGCATAAGCTTTCATGAGTACGAGCTCACTTCATCAGATGCTGTGAAAGGACTTGCACTAAGTAGTGTTTCAAATGGAGAGAATGATTGAAATATAAAAGACAGGGAAAGCAGGCAAGGAGGAAGGGGATGGGGAGTAGTGCTGGATGTAGCAAACAAGCAATAAAGCTATAGAGACAAAGGGATCACAAAAGCTAATGCAGGTAAATGGGATAAGGACCTCCAATTTCTGTTCAGATCATACTTAACACAGTCCAGTCTGTGGATGATTTCTGGCTCTGCAATTTCATGTTCAAGTTCGGTTTTTAAAATTTTGCTGCCTAAGAACAGTTACTCTGAGGCCAGTGATGCAATCACCAAGGAGGTTAAAGTGTTCTGCCACAAGCATGTATTTCTCTCTGGAAATGTCATCACATTGCCATTCATTCATTCTTACATGGAGAGGTCACCCCATCTGTCCAATTTAGGCAGCAGAGGGGCGGTATAAAGTAGGTGATGGTGTATATGCCATTGGTAGAGGTGCCGATGAATGCTTGCATCAAGCCTGAAAGAAGCACTGGGCATGTTTCAGATGTGTGCCAAGAAGCAGCTACGTTACTTTTTTGCCATTTGATAACTGGATATGCGAGTCATGTTTTTGACAGTGATGCTTTCTAGTTTGATTCAGTGTGGTGTATAGCCATTCCCTGAGTTATGGAGCATGGTTGAAGCTGAACTGCACGCAGAGAGGAATGACCTAAAATGGGATAAGTATGAAACTAATTTTGCTCTAATACTTGGAGTCAACAATTTCAGTAATCCATGGCCAGCAAATCAGCATAACTTCTCTGGTATAAGCAACTAGTATTATAAACAGGCAAAACCACTACACACACCACTACAGTTTAACTTAGTTCGAGACTATTGTAAAGTTTGTCAGTGTAAATCAGGGCTTTCCTTGCTTGTGTTGCCTGTTGACAACTTGCTACTGAAGCCTAAGCTAGTCCTAGGAAAGATAGGTGATGAATGAGATAGAAGACCACTCCAGGCAGTCAAGAAGGAGGACCAAAGAATATGCAGACTTAAAAAGATTTGGGGCTTCAAGTACAAAATGGATGTCCTTACTTCTGAGCCATGATATAACATGTATTCAGAGGAATACTTCTTGATTGATAAGTAATGAGACTAAACTTTTGTGCTTTATGGCTATTTGATCATCTTTATTTGCAAAGATGGAGGAGAATGCAGACTCCTTAATACACAGTCCCATGTCTGATACCTTTGATATCCGTTGTTCACCTAAGTGATGAGAATTCATGAGGAGCATGTCATACACAGGCTCCATGTAGCACCCCCAGCCTTGATCAATTAGCATATGGTGTTTAAAGCTCTTTTGTCACACAGGCTTTCTTGGCAAATTCTTTTCCACAACCATACAGTAGTCTTCAGTGCTTATGGTCAGCTTTGCTAATTGCCAGAAGAATTAGCAAAGTTAAATCTCTCATTCTCTGTACTCTGATTACACTTCTGAAAGCTGTATAATAAGGTACTACCAATTCTACTAATAATTAACAGAAATTTAGAAATCTTAATAACTAGAGCCATTTGAAATAGCAAGATATCACACTGGCCCTTAATGTCTACAGACATAAGGTATGATCCAATTGAATTCTGGAGGAAAAGAAAAATATTAGTTTTTTAAATTCTTGCAACATAAATATATAGCTCCACTAAATAACTGTATGGTAGCAGACACTTAGAAAAAAATACTGTCCCAAACCCAATTCAATGCTAGGAATGAGAGATTTAACTTTGTTAATTCTTCCAGCATTTTATAAACTGCTTGTATTTATGTAGTAATGAAAAAAATGTAAACCTGCACATATTTCATTGGAAGGGAAATAAATGAAGCCAAGTCTGAGGAGGCTTGTGTTTAATCATGAAATGTGCAACATTTGGCTGTAGTGAATTAGCCATTTGTTTTACTAATGCAAAACCTCAAGAGAGCTGGAGGCACAGTGGACAAATTCACTGCTTTGTGTAGGTGTCCCCTCCAGGGACCTTGGTTTGAATTTAGAATGGGCACAAAAAGACCAGTTCTCAGGGTCCCATCTTATATTGTTGCCTATATGGTTCCCAAGTTGCATTATAAATAAAAATAATAAAAATTAGCATATCAATCAGGGATGACACACAATTTGGGTCATAAGAAAATGAATAAGCCACAACAAGATTTTGTTGCAGGATGATTTGTCATATGGCTTCTGCAGATAAGAATTCCACTGTAGCACTTACCCTAGTTAAAGCCTATCACAAAATCCATAGTCTTTCCTTCGCACTGTTTGCAGGGCTTGTTATCTATATACTCATGTGTCTGTATATAAAAAGACAAGAGTGAGGGGGTCTTGTTGAGATTTAGCAACAGAATATTTTTGAACATTTCTTCTTTCGAGAAAGATAATATTTTGATTAACCCATTTCTTCCTTCATTAATACGAATTGTATCAAGTTGGACATCATCATCAATATTTTAAGCTCTTTAGATAAGGAGGCAGCAGCCATATTAATCTTTGCATCTGTGAAACACCAGTCACATTATTTGTGTTCTGTTCCATCTGGATTTCCAGAAACCACAAATTCCCATTGTATATCATGATGCCACCAGGTAATTTTTGTCAAAATTAAAAGGTTATGACTTTATTTCTTGTGGATCTGTTGCTATTATTGATGCCACTTATTTCTGAGCTGTGTTGCAACCTGCCAACAATTTATCCTTTGTCTTTTTCATTGCAATGGCTGGCTCCGCACTGGTCTGTTTGTCTTTCACACAAATTTAACAATTCGTTTTATCATACCACTATCTTTAGGAAGACAGGTGGCCATTACCAGTATAAACCTCATGGCACATTTTGCACTGTCAGAAAGGGTAGTAAGTCAAATTATCATCAGAGACTAGGAAAGTGTTCACTGTATCAGAGGATATCTCTCTCATGAGATTGTTGACATTATGAAACAATTGTCTGGGCACTGAGACAAGTAATTTTTCTTCTTTCCTGAATTGCTGTGTTCAGTGGCATGCCTGCAGAATCCTTGAATGCTTGAAGCCCTGAACTTGTAGTCATAGGAAAGTAGGGCTGGAAAGAATCTTGTGAGGCTATCTAGTCCAGCCCCTTCCTCAAGGCAGGATTATCCCTGACTAAACCTGCTCAGCCAAGTGTCAGTTTATCGTGCTCTTGAAAACTTCCAAGGGTGGCGATTCCACAACTTCTCTAGGTAACCTGTTCCAATGCTTGACCACACTTATAGTCAGAAAGTTCTTCCTAATCTCCAAATTTAGTTGCCCCTGCAGGAACTTGAGGCTATTTTTCCTAGGGCTGTTTCCTATGGTTATGGAAATAAGCCTGGATCTACCCACTCTGTAATCACCATTCAGGTATTTGAAGATTGTTTTCAATCCTTTCCCCATCATCTTTTCTCCAGAGTAAATAACTCTGGCAGCATCTACACATGCACTTCTTTGTGGAGTTGACTAAATAACTCCACAGTAAAGCATTATTATCTGCATGTGCAGCTTACCTAGGCAAAGTAAATGAATTAACTCTGCTGTAGGATAGTGCTGCCTGAAACAAATACTATGCTATGGCAGAATTATTTAGTGTGCTGCAATGCATATGTAGACAGTGACTGGGGCTGGCTGGGGCATGAGAATATTACAGGATAGGGCTGTCTGCCAGCAAACCCCACCCTGTAGCACTCTTGTGCCCCAACCAGCCCCTCAGCAGAACACTGAGCCAGGGCGGAGCAGCTCCAGGCTGGCAGGCTGACACCCCTTGACCCCCTGCCAGCCAGGGCTGTGTGTCCTACTTAAACATGCTGCAGTACTGGGAACATGTGTAAACACTGCACCCAGGAGCAATAAACACCAACATGTTATTCGCCAAAGTTTATTCACTCATGTTAATTGCACGTGTAAAAGCACTCTGTAATTCTTTCAGCCTTTCCTTATAAGTCTTGCTTCCCAGACCCCTAGTCATTTTTGTTGACCTGTGCTAGACTCTTTCCCATCTTTACACATCCTTCTTGAAGTGTGGGACTGAAAACTGGATTCTATATTCCTGGCAAGGCTTCACCAATGCTGAATAGAGTGGAAGAATCACTTCCCATGATTCGCAAGTGCCGCTCTTGGTGATTCAAACTGGTCTTCTGTTGACTTTTTTTTGTGGCAACAAGAGCACAGTTGGCTCATATTCAGCTTATAGTCTGTTATAAGCACTAGGTCCTTCTCTGAAGTGCTGCAGCCTAGCCAGTCATTTCCGAGCCTTTGTTTTTGCATGCAATTATTCAGTCCCACATGTAGAAGTTAGCACATCTCCTTGTTGATTGATTGTAGACCGTTTCTCCAGTCTATCTAGGTCATTCTGGATCCTAGGCCTGCCATCCAGAATGCCTACAGCTATACCCAATTTGGTGTCATTTACAAATTTGATAAGCGTGCACTTGATTCCATCCTCCAATTCATTAATCAATATACCGTATTTACTGGATTATAAGATGAGGTTTTTTTCTCCATTCAACATGGGGAAAATCAAGTCATGTCATATGATCACATACAACTTATCTAAAACCAGAAAATGAACAGTGGACAGCAAGGTTAGTGAGGGAGCAGCACTAGTATATGTCCAGCCAACAGAGGGATCCCTTGAGCATCCAGGATACCAGCATAGAGCAACTCAGCATGTACTGGCCAGAAGCCCTACACTGTAGGGATGGTGCCTGGCCTGACTTCCACCTGTGGGATCAGTTTGAGGCACAGGCAAGGAGCACAGCCAGCACATGCTAAGATGCTTCAGTACCTGTAGGCCAACCAGCGGCTTGTAGCAACTCGATCACCTGTGTGCTAAGCACCCAGTAGTCTGTGTGGACAGGCACGCAGCCGGTAGGGGCTAGCCAGGCGCTGTCAGTTGTAGCTAGGTGCAGTAAGAAGTGGTGACATGCATGTCAGCATGCAGAAAATGGTGGCAGTGCACTTTTGAATTAAAACACCTCTATGGTTGCCATTTTCTTCACACTGATGCACATGTTGCTGGTTATACAACTGCATGTATTACATTGCTGGGCACTTTTTAAAGTGCCTGGCACTGCAGCACTTACACATGTAAAAAGAAAACCCTAAGAAAGAAATAACACTCCCTATGTTCTAGACAGAACTTAATATGGATGAAGTTAAGTTAATGTTTGAATTGAATTGAAGCTAATGCTGAATTTCTGGCTTACTGGTATTGCTATGGATTTTGTTAGTAAGTCTGTTTGTAAAAATAGTACCAAATTAAATGTTTTCCTTGTATGGAATCTAATTATTGTGGGGTTGTCTTAGAACCAGGGTCGTCTTCAAGTAAATATGGTATTAAACAATGCCGGACTGCAGATGGACCCCTGGGGAACCCCTTTTGATACTTTCTCCCAACTATAGACATTTAAGCCTTTTATCACTACTCATTGAGTACAATGATCCAAACAATTATATATCTTCCTTATAGTATTTTTGTCCAATCCTTAGCTTGTTAGTGAGAATGTCATTTGAGACTGTCAAAAACCTTGCTAAAATCAAGGTTTATCATATCCACTGCTCTTCCCACATCCACTGAGCCTGTCGCCTTATCATAAAAAGAAATCAGGTTGATCAGGTATGACTTGCTCTTGGTGAATCCGTGTTGGCTGTTCCTGGTCACCTTGTTCTCCTCTAGGTGCTATACAATACGTTCCTTAAGGACTTGCTCCATGCTCTTTGTAGGAATACAGTCAGGCTGACTAGTCTGTAGTTCCCCAGGTTCTCTTTCTTTGGCATTATATTTACCCTTTTCCAGTCATCTGGGACTTCACTCAACTTCCACAGGTTCTTAGAGATTATGGCTAATGGCTCTGAAATGACCTCAACCAATTCCTTCAGTACTGTAGAGTGCATCCCATTTGGCCCTGCTGACTCGAAAGCATCTAGCTTCTCAAAGTAATCCTTAATCTGTTCTTTTACTATGCTAGGCTGTTTGCCTTCTTCCCTGTTTTTGTTGCCAACTGCACTCATCATCTGGAAGCTGCCCCTAAGAAAACAGAGGTAGAAAAGGGCATTAAATACTTAAGCCTTTTCTTCATCATCCATAACTAGACTGCCTTTTGCATTCTGTGAAGGATTTATGGTTTCTCTGGTCTTTGTACTTTTGACATACTTGTAGAATCCCTTTTTATTGCCTTTTTGTCCCTAGCCAGCTGCATCTCAAATAGTTTTGGATTTCCTAATTTTCTCCCTGCACGCCCATGCAATATTCTTTATTCTCTTCTCTAGTACTATGGCCAAGTTTCTACTTTTTATAAGATTGCTTTTTGGAATTTCAAATAATTGAAAAGATTGCTGCCTAGCTAGGCTGGTCTCCTGTTGCACTCCCCATTCTTCCATCTCATTGGGATAGCTTGCTTCTGTGTTCTTAATACGGCTTCCTTAAAGTACTTCCAGCTCTTTTTTCCCCTCAGATCTTGCCTCTCAAGGGAGGCAGATCAGCTCACCAGATCCTCGAGTTTGCTAAAGTCTGCTTTTCTGAAGTCCAGTGTTTTTATTCAGCTGCTCTCTTTCCTTCTTCCCCTTTGGATCTTGAACTCTATCATTCTGGGTTTCTGTTATTGCTTTCCTTTACAAAATTTTTATTCAGGTCCCCAGGCTCTTTCTTCATTTCTGGGCTTTTGTCTTCATCCCCCAGTGAACCTAGTTTAAAACTCCTTGCTAGATTAACATACCTGTATATGAAGATACTCTTCTCTTAGGTGGATACCATTTTCTCCCAGCAATCCACCTTCCTGGAACACCATGCTATGGTCAAAGAAATCAAAGCCCTGATCATGACACCTCCTATGCAGCCAAATGTTGATCTCCATGATGTATTTCCTCCTTGCCAGGCCTTTAGCTTGACTGGAAGGATCAGTGAGAACACCTGGTCACCCTGTCCCCTTCACCCTTGTGCCCAGAGCCATGTAGTCACTTTTGATCTGCCCATAGTCTCCCCTTGCAGTATCATTAGTGCCCGCATGGATGAGCAGCATGGGATAGTAGTCAGAGGGCTGGATGAGTCTGGGCAACCTTTCTGCCCAGGCTGGCACCAGTGAGTACTTCCAGCCCCTGAGGTGTGGCAGGAACTGAGTGGCTTCCCAGGGCTGTGCCTCATGACAAACCAGGTGGGTGGGTCCACTGTGAACCTGCACATTGCCCCTGCCAGGCCCTGCAGCCGATATAGGTCTGGCGGGGGGGAGGTGGGCATGGGTACTGCCAGCAGTGGCAGCTGTAGCAACAGAATCTACCACATCCCCCAGGGCACAGGGATGGAGACAGGGGTGGCAGTGCTGGGCTCCAACGTGTGGCTCTGTGAAGTCAGATGCAGGGGGGAGGTGGGGTGCTCAGCCCTGGGCTGGTGCCTGTCCTGCCTGCTGTGGAGGATAGACTGCACACACTGGACTGCAGCAGTGCAGGCAGATGGGGGCCAAAGCATTGACAAGCGCTGCCAGGCAGGCAGCACAGCCCAGGAAGCCACTCTGCACGGACTTTCCACCACTCCAATGGATTGCACTCTAATGAAGGGCAGGGCTCCCCATACTAATTCTCCAATTCATCTTCTACTGCATTCTCATCAGTTTTTTTAGCATAATCTTCACCTAAAAGTATTGCCATAGCAGTCATTTTCTCAGTTATCCAGGGGTTTTCACTGTTGGCTCAATCGGTTCAGCTGGTTCAACCACAGCATTCAGAGCTGCCTCACTTTCCAAGGATGCAAAGTGCATAAGTCTTGATTTATCAGCAATCTGGATAGCAGGCAAAAACCCCTCAAACCCTTATGGCATGGATCCAACATGGATGCTATCAGTGCAGGTCTGTTCATTATGGCAGGATCATTGGGTTTTATGTGATGCTCCAGAGAACAGCAGACTTGAAATCAGCTATCTTGCCATTTTTGCCAGCAGTTTCACTTTTTAAAGTGAGGGTTGAGAAGGCTATTGCAAATTGGATAAATATTTGAAATAGATCCTGAATGTTCAGCAGACATGGCTGTTCTGGCACATTTTAAAATAGAAAGTACGGGTAAGATATCCTTTTTTCATTGCCATTGTTCATCCTACAGCTCAAGCATTTGAGCATCAGAAATTTTTGTCACTGAGCCATCTGATAGCACTGCTCTTGTAGGCCTCTTTTGCTCACTGAGTCTCTCAAGCATTTCATACGCTGAATTCCAGCAAGTTTTACATGACTGGATCAAGCGGTGCTGCTTAGCCTGAAGCTGCATTTGTTTCCTTTCAAGTGCTTTAACAGCAATGGTGCTGTGGTGGAAATGTGCAACTACCCTACCAGCAGCCTCAATAACATGATCTGTGCTTTCAGAAAAGCCATCATTTATAGCCAGCTGCAATGTGTGGGCAAAACAGTTTACAGATTCCCACACATCGTACCTCAGGGTGTTGGTGAGCATGATATTGCTTGCATTATTGTGCATGCATGGTAAAGCTTGGCCTTCCAGATGACATCTCTACTGCAGTGTTTAACTTTTCAGCAATGTTTTCTGCTGTATGTTGTTCTGGCATACTTTCAATTTGTAGAACAGCCAATCAAAGCTCCCAATTGTCAATGTAATGGTGGGTGACTGTCATGTAGGCTTCTGTATTTAATGCTGTCCAAAAGTCAAGAGTAAAAGCTTCTTTATCGGCTTTTCCCAGTCCTTCCTGGAGAGACTTCATACAACTTTCATACCACCTCTCTAGTTGTGGGGTTACAGGTTGTTTCTGAGGCTCATGGTATTTGGATTCCACAAAAGTCATTAATGCACGAAAACCTGCACCCTCAGCAACGCTTATAGGCAGCATATGTTCAGTTATCAGAGCACATAACAATTTGGTCAGTTTTTCAGCATGCTGTGTATCACATTTCCTCAAGCTGCCAGAAACAAATGCCGACGTTGTTTGTTTTTGGTCTTGCTTTTTGCTTGAAACAGAGGAGTGCTTCAGCTTAAAGTAATTCAGCATTACTCTGGTGCTGTTTTGGTACCTAAGCTCTGTATTGCACATCTTACATTTAATGGCATCTTCTATTTGTCTGAAACGATTGCACACACGGCTTTGTTTTGATTGCTCCATTTGAACCTATTAACAACTCCACATGGCCATTGCTTCCAGACTGCATGGAAGCTCTGGTCTGACTGGAATACTCTTCCCCCACCTTTCCCCGTTTCTTTTATTTTTAAGTATCTTTTTTTATATTGTTAGGATCAGGCCCCTTGGTAGGTGGCCTCTGACTTCTACACTCCTCAAAGTGGAGATCCAAGTTGCTTTCCTTGTGGCCAGCAGAGTATGAAGGGAGGGGGATGGGGGAGCAGTGACTAATACCTAATAGGTAGGTTCTATGGACCCCAGTAAAGCTGCTTGCAGCTTCCCCACTGCCTGCTATGAGCAGCCTGGGCCCTGTGGCAGGTGGCAGGGGCCTACACAGAGCCTGGGCTGCTTGTGGCAGGCAGCAGGGAGGCTGCACCGGGTCCATGAAGCCTAGCTATTAGATGTTAGTCATCCCTCCCCCTCTTCTCTTCTTTCTCCCTTCTGCCTTGCTACCTTCTGGTTCTTGCTGAGACACCACAGGGCTTCACTTCCCCCCACCACCCCTTTCCCTCCTGGACTGTACCAGGCCCCAGCTAAATGATAACTGGTAAGCTAGAACCAGTTTAAACATTTAACTGTTTACACCCCTAATTGCTTCCTCTTGGCAGCACCGGTTTCAGTCTTCCCTCCCTTAGGGGTGCATGGCTTGACTTTCCCAGGAACTGGAATGGTCTCCTTCTCACCCAATACCAGGGCTTTGTACCTGTTTTCCAGACAGTCACAGTCCAGAAGAGGAATGCTGTGGGTTGCCAGAGGTGAGAAACTGCCATGTTTCACCTTCCAAAGTATCTGTTTCTTCTCTGGTTGTCCCTCTTTCATGCACTGTACGGGGAACTGTGGCTGGTGAAACCCCAGGAAATCACGCTCTCTCTTCATGCATTTAGAGACATTAAATGGCTGTAGCATTGGTGCAGAGCTTATGGTCTTCCCATGGCTGGGGTGTCCTAGTGACTGGGTTTCTGATGATGAGCATAGAGAATGATGAGAGAGAGGCAGAGCTGCAGTGTGTTCTGGGCTCTGTGAAAGTTATTAGTCATAAAGTCAATCAGTGGACCCTTGGCCACTGGACACCACCAGCCACTCCAGACAGCAGCATCTCTTGGCTGAAGATGACAGCACAGGCAGTAACAAATGCTTTACCTATTGGCTGAGACAACACTGCCTTCACCTGATAGTTACGAGTGTTCTCAGGATGGATACCCACCCCTCCCCATGATGCTGACTTTGAGGCATGGGTGGGTGCTACAGAGACTCTGGTCAGAGATATGAGTGGGTCTGAAAGTGAAAAGAGAACTTTCATTCTGTCCAGCCTGAGGGGCACTGCCCTGAACCATGTAAAGACTATATGTTTCACCAAACCTAAGTCCATGGCTGTGGATCTCCTGGAAGCCCTAGAGGGTGCTGTTGGCAGCATGGCATCGGGGGGGGGGGGAACTCTATGCCCAATTCCATGCCATAAGGAAATGGAAGGAAGAAATGCTTTCCTCTTACCTCCTGCACATAGAGGAGCTGTTGCAACAGGTGGTATGGAAGGGAAGAGTATCACAAGAGGAGGTGGAACTAGCATCTTAAACATCTTAAACAGGTGATCAAGGGAACACATCCAGATAATTTGGTCCCTTTACACTTGCAGTTGAGAGGAAGATTAAATGTTGCTCCATCATGCCACCTGTTGGTCTGGGAGATCCGTGAGGAGGAAGATTGTACACGCCAGGACAAACCTGTTGGGCTAAGAGGACACAAAGTGACTAGCTGGACTACAGTAATAAAAACAGAAAGCCCACCACTCAACCCCACTCAAGAGGCCCTCCAGCAGTTGCAGGATGAAGTAGCAACTCTTTCACTAAAATGGGGTGCATCCTGTCCTTCACAAAGGAAAGAAAAAACTGCCATTTTGGGACTCCAGGTGGAAATCATCCAGGCCAGTATACAATAGACACATAGGTTTGTTTCAACTATGAGAAGGATGGCTACCTCTTCCAAGTCTGTAGGAATGCCCCAATGCATGTCTGGTATATCAGTGGCTCACTGCCACTGGGAAACTGAGGCAAGGGAACAAAAAATGGGTCACAGTAAGAAAGCCAACTGAAACCTGCATTACAAAGAGCTCCATAAGCAGCACAGCAAAGCCCTGCCTCAGCTGCCTGCCAAGTTTAGTAAGACCTAGCACCCTAGTGCCAGTGGTGGTCATGGTAGCATTGAGTGAAGCCTGGCTGGATAGTGGAGCACCAATAACCTTGCTTCATTGCTTCTTCTATGAGAAACATCTGCAGCAACAGAAGCTACACCCACTGGTGAACCTAATGTTGTGGGGGATATGAAGTCACTGTTACCTGTATAGAGGATAAATTGAAGTAAAAACAAAATTATTACCCTGGATGGGGTAAGGACATGGTCTGCAACCTGTTATTTTACCTCCCCACAAACTTCACACGGAGAGAGCACTATAGGACCCCTGACCTTGCAGAATCAGCAACCTGTACAGCTGTTTCCTGGGACTGCCCAAATCATACAAGGGTTTTCCTCTTTTGGTGAAAAGTGAATCTAGGGACCCATTATGATTGGTGGAAATGAGAAAGAGGGTCTGTTGTCTGACTTGATGATGCAACCTGGCACTATGCCTATTATGAAGACAGGCGAACCTTCTTTGTTCCAGTATGGAACATTACTGATAGTGGAAACATACCTCCAGTATACCAAAAATCTAAAGGAAGACTTAAAGGCCTGTACTACTGCTTTAGAGGCTGCTGCAAAGCAGGGTATGAAAAACAAGATTCAATGTGACCAGCCAAGTGTGACACCAAGACTTAAAACCTGGCGACAGGGTACTACTATGGAACTTGGGCCTCGGTGGGAAGCACAAGATAGACTGGGGAGCTGCCCCATGTGTAATTGTGGAATAGATTTCCAGTCTTCTCACTTCAGGTAAAGCCTGAGCAGGAGCATGGAAAGAAAATATGTGGCAATGGACTGACAAATTTCCTCATTGGACAATTGATGTCTCATGTGTCTGGGTTTGATTCCAAGATTCAAATGCTACACATTGTCCCTAAGAAATGGACACATGCTCAGATGCAAGAGTTCAGGCCCTGCAAACAGCAGAAGGAGAGAGCTGGCTAATGCAGAAGTCTGAGGTAGAACATACTAGTAAAGAGGAAGAAGAGTTAAACATTTGTGGCTGGTACAGGCCATTGGAAGTCACCACACCAACTGTAAGCCCCGTATATCCCTTACCTCAAACAAAGCTTCTCTCATCAGCAGAACAACCACCTCCACCCAATCTTCTGGAGAAATGTGAGGCTAAACTCAGGTGCTGAAGAGTTTATGGTCTCTCTAACACAACTTGCTGTGGCCTGTGAAAGAGAGGAGGACTCACTCGATAACAAAAGAGAAGAGGTCACTGAACCTCTTGGAAGATCAACCAGAGAGAGACAGCCATCCTGCATCCTGACCTATAACAAGCTGGGGCATCCTTCTGAGTGCTCCTCCTGAGTAGCCTACAGTCAGTCTGTCCCCACTACTGCTTCAGTGGTTGCTATGGATTCTGGACACCCTTCTAGCTACCATTGCCAAATAATTCTAATATTATAAAAGCCTTTGTCTGTCTGTCTGTCTGTAATGCTATATTTGCACTCTGATTGGCTGTCTCAGCAACCACTTTTCTCTGACACTTGTCAGGCTGCCTGCCAGCTGGGCATCACCTGAGCTCTGAGGGGCCTGGTCCTTTTTTTTCCAGAGCTTCCCCTATCCGCTACTACCACTGGGTAGGAACAGATTTGGTCCAGGCAATGGTAGGAAGCACTGCAGCTGTTGGGCACTCTGGGGCTCTGGGGCTCACTCTACTTGGCATACCCAGGGGGTGAGGCACCATGCCTGGCCCCATTGTACTCCAAGGTCCCTGCTTAACCTGACTGAGGAGGGGTCACTGCCTTCTGAGATGCTGAAGAGCTTCAACTTTGGCAGAACAACTGTAGGGAGTGGCCACACTTAAATGGAACAGGAGCAAAATTAGGGCAATTAGAGATGAAGGGGCCTAAAGTAGTGTAACTTTAAGATGAATAATGAGTGCTTCTAAGCCACTTAAAGATGTTGATGTGCAGTCAATCCAGGGGTTCATTGCTCCAGAAGTCACCTACATTTACTAGGTGCATCTACATGAGATGCTTTACTGAGCAACAGACTAATTTGCTGTGCAGTAAAGCATCATTGTCTACATGTGTGCAGCAATTAGGGTGCAGCAGACTAATTTAATACACTGACAGATAGTCCCGTCAAATACAAGTGGTATCTGGAAGTGTAGTAAATTACTGTACTCAAATGCATGTGTAGACAGTGATGCCAGGATTAGTTTACTCTATCTCAAATTAAGTTGGAGTATGTCCAGTCTCATTAATCAAGTGTGTCGACATGCCTATTGTGTAACCAGGCCCTAAGAGACTATAGAGAGAATGGGAATCAAGAGCAAACTACCTCCTCTGCCATCCATCCCCCCACTCAACACTAGAACTTGAATATGAAGGCCTAGGCACATCCTTTTAAAGTGCCAGTGGGTAACCTGCAACCCAGTTATTCTACTAAAAAAATCAATGAAGTTCAATATTTGGTTGATTGTAAAACATCTCTCAAAGGGCTGCCTAAAGTGACTTCCTCTCAGACCCTTTTCCCAGACTGATCTCATCGTTTAGCTCCACTGGCCTTGCATAATGGAATGAAAACATCTGGAGGGGAGTTAAAATAAGAGCAAAGCAGGAGGGGGGGAGGGAGAAGCTTTTAACAATGCTGGGAACTAATCTTTTTCTCAGTAATGAAACCTCCTCCTAGTCAAGCAACTGATAAGCAGCACACTGTGCAGATGGACACACAGCAGCAGAGACGCAGCTCTGTGTCCCTGACAAGAGACAAGACAGGTGTTTTGATTCATGCATTTGCTTCAGCTAAGCTGTATGTGTAATTGTTTTTCTTCCTGTTTTTTGGAGGGGAGGAATTGTTCACAGACACAAAAAGAGTGAAGTCCACCCACTATTGATCTATTTAGTTGTTCTTGCACCCCTCCTGTTACATCAGAGTTGTAAATTGGAAGGGTCTATGTGTAATCATCCAGAAGTTTTCCAGACTTTTTTTTATTTAATTCAAACTCTGGTAGCACTGATAAAGCAGACACCTTCACGCTGTGTTCTCACCAGAGGGTAGAGGCAGAGTTGTCTAATTGTTAAGATCACAAGATGAAATGTTTTCAGGAGTTATAGGATCATAGGGAAGGAAGGCTGGAAGGGACCTCATGAGGTCATCTAGTCCAGCCCCCTGCTCAGGGTAGGACCATTCCTGACTAACCCATGCTTGCCGAGTGTGTCCAACCTGCTCTTGAGAGTTTACAGGATATCCTGTATTCTGTTCCCAAATTTGGCCCCAATTCTGCCAGGAGTTTAAGCCCAAGCCTAACTTTAAATGAATTAGTAGCCTCATTGAAGGCAATGAGTCTATTTATGGTATGTTAAGCATGTTTTTAAATATCTTGCTTAATTTATGGTAATTTCACATTGTCTTTGTTTCCTGCTGCTGCCTGCTGTTATGCTTGAAGAACACTATGCTCAAATAAAAATAAGTTTTGTACAGTAAAGGTGGTTGCCCTCTTGATTGCCCTGTTTTTCCCACTGTCTCACTGGGACAAACGAACACCTGCAGCGCACAAAACTAGGGATGAGTATGGGATCCCAGTGAACAAGATGCTGTTGGTGCTTCATCTTGATCTGTAAGTGCCAAGTATGTAGCACCTAATCAGTTCAGACCAGGGGGTTCCTGTCAAGGTGGTGTTTCAGGTATTTGGTTTCAACCATGGCGACCCTGGGCCATTTTGAGGAATTTGATGTGACCAGGTTCTCAACCTGGAACTCTTAAATTGACCCCCCCTCATCTCTTACCAGTCATTTCATTGAAGCTAATCAAAAACATGCTGTGCTACTGGCTATTCTTGAATCACAGGCTTTTGACATTGTTTCCTTGCTTGTGTCATAGAATCATAGGCAACAAGTGTTGGACAGGACCTCAGGAGGTCCTCTAGTCCAACCCCCTGCTCAAAGACAGAGCATTGCTGAATATATCATCCCACCCAAGGCTTTGTCTACTCAAGTCTTAAAAACCTCCAAGGAAGGAGATTCCATCACCACTTTGAGTGGCCTGTTCCAGTGCTTTACTACTCTCCTAGTGAGAAAATTCTTCCTAATATCTAACCTAAAATCCCCTTGCTGCTATTTGAGACCATTGCTCCTTGTTCTGTCATCTGCCACCACTGAGAACTAGCCAGAGATCGGGGTGACCACCCTGGGCCCTGCACTTTGGGGGGCCGCGTGGTCAGTGACATATAGGCTCTGCTGCTGCTGCCAAGCACTGCCAATTCTGCTGCTGTCAAGTGCTACTGCCCCCCAGCTCTGCTCTGCCAGCTCTGGCTGCTTACTGCCCACATTTGCCGCCTGGGACCTGCACAGGCTGATATGCTCTGGGCCCTTCACACCCTTAGGGATGGCTCTGCAGAGAGCCATTGACTATAACTATTGGAGCTTGATGATCCAGCAAGTTTTCTATCCACCTTGCTTCCATTCTTCCAACCCATATTTCCTTAATTTGCTTGTGAGAGTATTGTGGGAGATCATGTCAAAGCCCTTGCTAAAGTCAAGGTATATCACATCCGCTGGTTTCCCCGCATCCACAGATCCAGTCATCTTACAATAGAAGGTAATCAGACTGGTCAGGCATGAATTGACCAGGGTGAATCTATGCTGCCTGGTCCTAATCACCTTCTCTTCCAAGTACTTAGAAATGGACTCCTTGAAGACCCTCTCCATGATTTTTCCAAGGACTGAGGTGAGTCTGACTGGTTTGTAGCTCTCCAGATACTCCTTCTTCCCTTTCTTAAAGATGTGCACTATATTTGAGGTGAAGAAGGCATTGAGCACTTCAGCCTTTTCCATAGGCATGTGAGCTATCCCACTATGTCTCTGTTAGTCCAATTGCATTATAGTTCTGTGTGTGTGCAAGGACTTCCAATTCTTTCTGCTTGTTTCCCATTTTCTGTGTATTCATGTACCGATACCTCATGTAACTAGCTGACTGCCCTACTTTCTCAGGAAGAATAAGTCACCACACAAGAAAATATATTCTTCATCTCTGAGGAAATGCTATAGCTTTGGTGGTAGTCACAGACATGACGCATGTGTTTCTCTGGTACCAAATGTAATCACTGTAAATGTAAGGGTTATAACAAATGTGATTTGTCAAAAGTTCAAGCCATCCAGAAAGGAAGTCAAGCAGTGTATACCTCTAGGTACCACACATACTGTTGCTAATCCAAAGGGAACTTCAGGCTATGAAATGCTCACAGACATCTGTACTCAGGTTTTCCAATAGCGTGGAAATACTGCTTCTGCAGAAAAAGACCCACATTGCTATATTTTCAGAGGGCGCCAATATTCCTATGACCTTGAAGTCATCCTCTTGTTAGTCTATGCAAATTAAGACTTGTTGACATATTAAATATGCTAAAGAGTTAAACTGAAGGGAGAATGTTATGTCAAAATCCACTACAGGAAGTGAATGGCATTTTGCCTCATAATTGCCAAAGGACAGTGAGCAAGCTCACTAGGTGGAGAATGTTAAAGCCACCTGGCACTGGGTTAACAGGAACACATGGGCTTGATGTGTACAATAGGACACATGGGATGCCCTAAAGGAATTTGGCCAAGTTTTTGAAGAAGGGCTTGATGTATACAACGTTTAAAAAATACAACAGCCTACAACTCCATGCATATCCAGACAGTGAGGGCCTGTGGAACTACTGATGAACCACTCACTGAAGACTTGTTTGGATCAGCTCCACCAGGACCTGGTAGCTGGGCACCAAGCCAAGCAAGAAATTAAGTTCTTTATGAAACAGGTTATGTCACCTGTACAGGCCTTTAAACCAAACAACTGCACAGAAAACCAAAATACTATGTAGTAAGCTTGCTGTGAGAGTACACCAGCAGCAGGACTGCTCCTGTCTGACTGAGGATTCCTTGCCCGCCTGGGGACTCATTGCCAGCTACCCAGCTAGCAAGCCAGCTGCTGCCTGGCCCTGGCTGAGCAGGGAATCCCTGCCCAGCTTGGCCTTGCTGTCAGTGGCCCCACCAGCAGGACAGGTCCTAACTGTTCCTGGCTGAGTGGAGAATCTCCACTGAACCAGGGGCTTACTACCAGCTGCCCCACCAATGGGACAGCTTTTGCCCAGTTCCTGGATGAACTGAGAAGGAAGAGGTCCCTAGTCCCAGTGCTGCTCAGCTTCCCGCTCCTGTGGAGTGCAAGAAAGGGAGGAGGGAGGGGAGGCAAAGAGGGACCCGGTCCCTGTGCTGATCAGCTCCTGGCTCCTGTGGGGAGCCAGAAGCTTAGCAGTGCCAGGACCAGGCTCCCTCCTGGTGTGGCTGCTTGGGTGCAAATTTGCTCCCAGTCAGCACCTACATGAATCCTACTGTGCAGTTAGGTTAGTACCTGTATTGACAGGTACTAGCTAACTGCTCAGTAGACTAATTTACTGCACAGGAGTTTATGAGCAGGGTTACATGATGACAATTTACTGCGCAGTAGGTAGTTCTATTGCACGGTAAAGTGTCTCAAGCAACCGATTGACTAGCATTATCTGGTGATGGAGATAATTTTCACCAAATAAAAAATGCTTTATTCACCTTGCAGCTCAAACTGATTTTTTTTTTTTTTTTTAGTCAGGTGTCATCTTCCAGTGGTCTTTGCTGGACCTCATGGCTATCAGTTCAATACTCAGTCTTAGGCTTTCAGACACAAGAAAGAATGTCTCTCTCTTTGCCTGACCCCCTTTGTTAATTGGGAAGACTCAAACAACAATGCATATAAACAAGGACTCTCTCTGGACAGTATATGAGCATATGGCTCATACAGCCTGATGTGAGAAAATACTGGAATGATCCCTGAGGTGCTCCAAAATTGTACCACTTATCTACTCTTCCACTGTACCTATTGTCACTCTAGTTTTTGTCCAATAACATTTTTTGTTTTCATAGCTTTATTTGACCAGACTATTTTTCCTTTAAAGGGGTGATTTGCTGGTGATATCCCCATATGCCCTTCAGCTTTCTCTCTGTTGACATTAAGCAGCAGATGGTTCATGTAGTTGCTGTATCCACATACAATTTTTTATAATTTTAAAATTTTGAACATTTGGTGGATAGCTGGTAAGGAATGAGGATTTCTGATGATAACTGAAGTGGAATGTTTTTGAACTTTTGCTCTGGCTAGGGTGTGTATCTGACTTCCAGATAATTATTGCTTTTTTTCCCCCCACCAGCTGCCAGTGTCCCATTTCAGCAGAAACACAGGGATTTTAGAACAAGATTTTCTACTATGTATTTTTCCTGGTTCTGACCAAAGATCAGATTCTTGTAGAGGAGGCATTAAAAACAAGGCCAGATGCAATTTGGGGTGTAGCCAGCATTATACTTAGGGCATTGGCACCTCAGTATTTTTCATGGGTCTTTTGATATTAATAGATATGGATGATTCTGTTAAATTGCTTTTCTTGGTTTAGATCATAGTTTAGGAAGATAACTTTATCAAGGGCCCTATGTAGCCCCCATTACCATAATATCAGATTTTACAGAGATCAATCCATGTCTGTATTCAAAGCAGCTATAAATATTTCAGGATGAATACTAACTGAAGATGGACTTGGACTGACACCCTAAACCTGAACGCTCCTAAAGTTTAGGAATCTTTACATCTGAATATCAATACAAGGACATTTCTATCTATATGGTAGGTTCAGCTAAAATCCTGAATCTGAAAACTTTGAGTAAATCTAGGTTTGGATGCAATCATTATGCAAGGAATTATCTATGTAATCAAACACCCTGGAAATTTTAGAAGAACTAAATCACAGTCTAAACTGTGTCTTTAATTCTGACACTGTTGTATGTGGATGCTTTTCTTCTCCATGAAAAGATCCTCTATTAGAATACAAAAAGCATGAAGATGCTGGCTGAAAAAAACATTTATTTTCTGTGGGAAAATTCTAAAATCTTTGATTTGCATAGCAATTTCTAAAATAACAACTGACATAATAAAGGCAAAATATTTTTATAAGCTCACATAGAAAATTCTGGTTAAATTTTTACATTCCTGTAAAACACAGATTCATAAAATCGATTATTTTTTCAATAGAAATATTTTTCATCAGGGACATTTTTAACCAGCTCTGTTGCTGACATTCTCCCCTAGGTCTGGTTAGATCACAGGTCAGAAGCTGCAGGATTCATTGCCGTGTCAATTCCAGGTGTGTGTGTGAGATATTAAAAATATGTAATTATCTCTGGTTCTTTTCACTACTGTTATGGGATAGCACATTAATTTAAGAAAAATAAGGATAGTTATTTAACAGTAAATTAACTTAAACAAGGACTCTGAACTGTACAATATTCTTGAATGTCATGGTTTTCATTCACGTAGCAATACAGTTAGGAATGATTTTCTGTATATATGCCTCTCATATGGTCAGTTCTGAATGCAAGGGAATCATATATGGAGCAGGCAGTTATGTGGAGAATATGTGTTCTGTTTAGGATTTTTTGGAAATAGTGGTGGATACCAGGGTGGCTATTGAATAGGGGATAGATCACTCTAGATGCATCTGGTTCACTGCTCTCCTTCTATAGCATTCATTCCTCACTGTTGGAGACAGTACATTGGGCTAGATGGACCATTGGTTTGACCCAGCATGGCACTTCTGTTTTTATGAAAAGTCAATGTGTTAGAAGCTACTGGTCTTAATTTTCCTTTTCAAGACCAGAGTCTGTTTTATGGTCTGTTGCTGTTTTGAGGTTTATCTGTTCTGAAATGATACCTAGATTTTTCAAGGTACAAAGCCTTGTCTCTGTTCCAGGCTACTATGAAGAAATAATTTATTGGTAAAAGTTCACATATCAGACTCTGATTTCAATTATCTAAGTGTATATCTGTAGCAGTTAGCTTTGTTTATTTACCTTTAGCATTTTTAGTCCTAATCCATAGTGTACTTGAAATATTTTTGTTTGGTTGCATTTATGTAATTCGTTATTTAAAAAAAAACAAACCAACACCAAGATTTTACCCTATCAACTAATTGCCTTTACGATATTAATGCAAATCCACTTTGTATTAGAATCTATTTCCCAATTAATCAACCCACTGCTCCCCTCCCCACTCCCTGCTTAAATGTCTGGGGAAGAAGATGGGCTCTGTACTATTTCTGGGAAGTTAATGAATCTAAGCAGAGATATCAGCCAGTTATGAATAAGCAGAGATTCTTAGAGTGCTAGATTTTGATATAAAGCATTAATCAGGCATGTTCCTTTCAATGAAAGGTGCCAAAGGTAGTCCACAAACTTTTCTGACTACTTCCTTGAACATTTCATTCCATGAATCCAGAATGAGCTGTAGTCCATAAAATTTTGCATGCCTTATTGTGTCATAGAGGTTATTCATTTTATTGCACTTCCTCAGAAGGAGTGTGTGTTGGGGGAGGGGTGACAGTGGGTGTCATTAAACTATTGAACATACTTCATTTTGATATCCACCTCAATCTAACTCTGCCAATGTCTTTCTAAATCCTGAATAGCAAGGGCAATAAAATGAACCCCTGCAGCATCCCAAGTGAGTAGTTGCTTGTGGTACTACTTTCTGAGACCTCTTGGAAAGACAGGAATGCAGCCCTTCTATAGTGAACATGTTTTACTTGGGCAAGCAACTTGAAACACGTTGACAAAATCTTGTGGTCATTTGGTGTTGTAGGACTCTAAGTCCTTCAGTTGCGATCCTTTGGAATGGCAGTTTGTTGTTTGCCAAGATCAGCAGTCAGGGTCATCAGTGTAGGGCTCTGCCAAGTGCTGTTAGGAGTTAAGTATTACCAGTCGCATCAGGTTCCCTCAATTTGGATGGTTTGTGTAATCACTCTTAGGATACCATCTGTGATACAATACTAATACTTCTAATAACCTTGTTATTCTAATAAAGAGACTGCAGAATTTGATTCTTAGTAACAAAAGCTCAGCCAGGTTTTAATATCAAGCCTCACGTGTGGATCCATGACCATTCGGTATACAGTGCTAGCTGGGTTGTTTGTATGCATGCTACTAGCTTAAAAACACTCCTAGCTCAGTTCAGTGTGTTCAGGGTTCTCTGACCCCTTTCTGTGCCCCAACCAGAACAACTTCATGTTACAGAATTTGCATCCTAGTTTTAACCAATCACTAAAACATGCTTAAGTAACATCATTCACGTCTAGTTCTTACCAGGTGACTCTAGGGGGAGACCCTTTTACCAGGTCTCTCTGTTCCTGGTTTGGTGTTTTGTACCAGTCTTTCCCAGCCATTGGCTTTCTAAGACATTTATAAATTAGCACTTCGATGTAAGCTATATTTATATATACCTATATCTATATATCTATCTATATATACATATCTCATATGTTTAGTTCCAGTGTCAGGCCTACCTTAATTAGTAGAGTTAGTAGGGCCTCTCTATTATTAGCATATGCACTAATCAATGGTTGCATTCATCCATACTGCAGTGAAGCCTCTAGGTGTGTGTGTGTGTGATATGTCACGCATATAATAAAAACAAGTGTTAAAGAAGATATTTAGGGCTAGAGTTTATTCTATGTATTGTGGAAATAACACCTAAGTGTGATTCTGTTTCACCCTGCTTTAATCCTACACAGGTAGATGCATTCATAGATTTTCAGGGTCTCTAGCAAGATAGAAGAGAATCATACTTATGCATTTAAGTTCACTCATGCATATAGTAGACTAGAATCTGGCCTTAGGGTTACAAAAAGGTGATCCATCACTTGGAGAGATAGTTGACCAGTTTTACCTATGTAGTTTTAGTACTATACATCTACGGGTTTTCAAAAGCCGGCTGGACAAAGCTTTGGTTGGGATGATCTAATTGAGGATAGCTCTGCTTTGAGCAGGGGGTCAGACTAGATGGGCTCCTGAGGTCCCTTCCAACCCTAACTTTCTATGATTCCGTGATTCTAAAGTAAAACTTGTTTTGACTGGGATTAAGAAAAATTGAAGAGTCCTGACTTCACTGAAACTGCGTAATCAAAATGATCTTTGCCAAAAAGTTAGACATTAGACACTGTATGAAAGTTAGGCCCCAATACGTGTTACAAATATTGTGCAATTAACTGGTTAATTGTACAGTTACATTGAGAGCAGCTACAAGTGTAAAGCAGTTATCATGTCATAAAAAGTTCCAACCAGCATTAAAGTTAGACCTTGAAAATTTATAGCCGGTTGGTACTAATGTTTAATTTGTATATGTAGCAGGGTCTCCTATGGACCAGAGCCCATCAGTTGAACAGGCTCCCAGCTGCAGGGGTGTACCTTGTCCAGCCTCGCCTGTGAATTGTGCAACTTAGGGGACTCTCAGCCATAGCAGCTACCAACTTTGAGTCCTGGAAGCACCTTGCAGTTGCCAGGACCCAGACTCCCACAGCTGTGGACACTGGGTCCCAGCAACATGCCTCCTGCAGAGTCCAGCAGGGTGCAGCTGCGATATCCCATCCTGGGGGTGTTTGGGCTCCTGAGCCTGGGAGATCACAGATGCTGTGGTCTTCCAACCCTAAAATGCATGAAATCCCTGGGGCTGGGAGCTCGTAGCAGCTTTGGCCTCCCAGTCCCAGGTGCTTGACACCCCCCTAGCATTGGGAGGTTTTCAGCAGCTGCATCTCCCAGCATGTGAGCTTGACTCTTGCTGGTGCAGGGTGAGTCTGGAATAGGGTTTCCCTTGTACTAGCAATAAGGTGTGATGGGATCTAATGAATAATCCTACAGTTGTGCTTCCTTCCATGCATGTATTGGCATGGCGGGAGACACAATTGTGTGGATAGCACATTAGATCCCATAGTACCTTTACCTTTGTGTGTAGAAGGGCCCTGAGGAAGTATGCCTGTACCAAGGCAACTTCTTGTGGAGAGGCTGTCTAAAAACAGCTTAATCCCACAGGCTCCTGCTCCAATAATCCCACCTCACATTGATCTTTACCTTCTTGACCCAGCAATGGCCTCCACCAACAACTAAAGTTGTGAATTTAGCCTGCAGTCATAGCCTGGAACTGCTGCAACTCTTTCACAACCGCACTAAACAATATAGGGCAAAATTCCAGTATAGTATGTCAGTGTCTAGGCTAAAGAGACATTGTCATATTTCCAAGTCAGTTTATAACTCCGTGGAATCACCATTTGAGGTGATATTAATAGGAGTCATTTAGGATCTACAGTAGTGTAACTGAGGTCTTCTAGACCAGTAAAATGTCGAATAACTTCTTAAAACAGTTAAAACACTTGCTTTAAATAAAGCTAGTGGAAAATATTGTGTAAATGCTCTTAATTTAATTTTAATGTAGATTATAGCAATTTTACCTTACTATCTAAGGAAACAAGTTAAGTTAAATCTACATAAAACATAAATTGAATTAATTGTGTCCACATAGGATTTTGAATCACTTTAAATAAATTTGTTTAAAAATCACATTTTTTAATTAAAAGGGTGCATCTCTGAGCATAGACATGACCTTAAAACAAAATCTGGGTATCTATCTTGGCCTGTGTTTTGGGGTGCACTTTGTCTGCCTAATGACTCCTATTATGTTTGTAACTCTTTGCCTTTGCCTTATTTTCTTCAAGGAACTTGTTCTTCTTACATCAAAGATATGGAAATATCTTTTTCCTTTCCTAAGTGCAACTGGCTGAGTCTTCTAACTGGTGTTCAATGTGAGCATTTAGTGTACTTTGTGACCTACCTTTCTTCACATCCAGTTTAATGGGCTTTTATAGTGATTTTTCCAACAAAAGATTTGAAGGTGTGAGCTTGCATCCTTTTACGTAGCACAGAATATTCTGGCATTATTCACACTGGATTTGTTTGGTCTTTTTCAAGACTTATATTGAATTTCTTAAATCTTATAGATTCTTTCATTATAGTTGCTTATGGTGTGTCTGTGTGTTTGCATTCCATAAGATCCTCGCTGTCACAGTTCTTGTTGCTTGGTTTTTCCAGACCCCCAATGCATGTTTCCAAGATGTTCAACTTTGCTGTATTCCTAATGCACTGAATTAATATTTCCTGCATTCTTCTGAATGCCTTGCTTTTCCAACAACTCCTAAATGGGTTTATGTATCTGCTCTGGTAGTAAAGATAATGTTTTCATACATTTGCAGATTTTTGCCTTGAAGCAAATCTTGTTGTTTTACTGCTTTAGGCATTTTTCTTTCTGGTTTTCTCCATTTGTGATTTCCCAGCCTTGGTTTTGGCAAACAAAAACCAATCTAGGGCCAGCAGAGTGTTTGCTCGTCTTTTGCTCAGCAGTCTTCTTTGTCTCCTTAAACTTGAATGGCTTTAGGCAAATTTGCCTTTCCAGAGGCTCTTGAACAATTTTTAAGTTAATGTAATATTTGTAGAAAGGTACCAGATTGAAAGGGCTGGTGATTGAATCAGGACTATCCAATTACTCAGCAGCCAGGAGCTATACCATTCATGGGCCACACCTGGGGGTGCCATACCCTACATAGGTGATGAAAGTGTGATCCACGGGACCCTTCTTGGGCATCCTCCCTTCCCCCCACTGCAGAGTGATGGCAGGCAACCCTTCACACCCCCCCCCCCAGTTGAAGCAACCCTGATATAAATCCTCTTTTTTATTTATGGATAGGGTACAAAGTGAGCATCACAGTGAAAATTTAGGTTTATTAGTTAGGGAAAATATTCTGAAAGGACTGTGTCTAGGAAATGAGTTCATTTTTACCGGTGTACTGAGAATGATGGAAAAAAATGTCAGTGGTGATGGCTTATCTGAGGTAGAGTATTTGTCCATCAGAAACTCATTTCTGGAACTCTCCCCCTCCCCTCCCCCCCAAGGTGTCTAGGATTTTTCATTTTTCTTTTCTTTGATGACATGTCTGTTGAATCTCATTTGCAGAGTCACCAGCCTCCTTGAGATGTATCAACAACTTTTGTTAGCATGGCGTGAGAACCATTTAGCTATTTCATTAAACATGGAGTTAGAGTACAAAAAGAACATGAATGTTTTAAAGGCTGAAATGACAGGGCTGTATTGGCTAGTTATCATTATAGAGTGAGATGGAATCACTGATTAACATGGATGGAAGGAACTCTGTCATCAGATTTTTTCCCCTTCCTCTTTCCCCTCTTTTTTCCCCTCTTTTCCCTGTACAGTAAAAGCTGCCTTGGTGTCCAGTGAGCCAAAACCTTGAAAATGCGCAGTGGTAGTAGTAGTAAATAATCATAAAAGTAATAATGAAGTTACTGTCACTGACAGAGAATTAGAATTAGGCAGACTGAATAAGCAACCGGCAAATGGCAGAAGACGTCTCAAAACAACACAAAATATATTTAGAACTATAGTGATTTGATATATTACTCTCTAAAGTCTTCTTTATCAAAAACATGGCATTGTTTATTCCATAGGCCAGAAAATCATTGTTTTCGTTGCATATATTTTCCCTGCTTCCAGCTAGCTAAGCATCCCTCATTTTTTGCGTAGACTTTTCAGAAGGAAGCCAAACATTTGTTAAAGCCTGATGAAGACACCAGTTTGCAGACTTTCTCCCCTTCTCTCCCTCTTATTTAGGAAGTAGAAGCTACCTGGGGTTTTCTGCTTTGAGTACTTCCCACAGATCCTCCATTTTTCTTCAATGGACCTTGGAAATGTGGCCGAGGATATTATACCAGCCCAAAACATGGTTGCTTTTTCAGCCTGGGAGTGAAAATTATTTTGCTTCCTCCAGTTTACTCTTAACGGAGGAAAAATAATGGGGGAGATGAAAGGTATCTTTGCTGGTAGTTTATATTTATTCTAACAAGATCATTTATTGATACTGTTGTTCACTTTATTTGTCTAACTAGGGAGCTATTGATTCAAAAAAGGTCATGGTAGGAGCTGAAATGATTGGGATTTTATTATGACCTCAGGGACATAATTCTTCTTTTTCTGCAATATCTGTGAGCTTAGTCCATGCCTTGCATTTTTTTTTCCACAAACAGATAATGAGAAGTGCAAAGCCCTAGTCTGCCAAGTGAAGGTGGAGGGTGGGCAGTGAAATGTGCTTTGTGCCAAATACATGTGGTGGTGTGTTTTTGGCTAAATTGTTTGCTTGTTGCCAGGAAACAGATGCAAGGTAAAATGAGATTTATTGTTAAGTTCTCCAGTACTGCACATAAGTATTAGTTGACCAGGGACGTGGCATCGGATTTGCTCGATATAACACTTTTTAAAACGAAAATATACGTATTCCATAGGGAGAGAGCTCCAATAGTATATTTATACAGAGGATATATTTAAACTGGTTATTAGCTAGAAAGATTTTTTCCCCTTATTTTTTCCTTATTTTATCATATATTTGATGGGCAACCTCTCATCCATTGTCCAATGTGTTTGTGGGATATTTTTTTTCCTTTCTTATGGAGACAATATAAGGTGAAGTTTCCAAGTTGCATGTTGTGCGACAGAGTAGCTTCCTAGTCAATGGAAGGTCTCTACTTTGCTGTTGTTTAGGCCAAGTACAGACAATCAAAAAGCCTGAGGCTGAATTGATTCAAATTTGTAGGTTAGTCTAAGCTGCATAGATTGACCTGATAAGCAAGCGAACAGACATTCGCTTTTGATTCCAGAAATATAGCCACATGACTCCAGTGGCCCAGGTTAGAAGCCAGGGGGTACTAGCACACAGCTCCCTGCTCTGCTTGGGCCAAGGCTAGTGCTCCCCCTCTTTCCTCCCTCTTCCCCCCCAGCAAAAGAGTGCTTGCAGGGGAGATGCAAAGCATCCCAGGATGCTGGGGGACTCTGAGTTGACTAGAATCTGGAGGGGATCTGGGACAGAAGTTCAATAAACCAATTTACTCTGTTCAGTTATGACTGATACTACATCCATCCAGGTTTATCTTAAACTGGTTTCAGCCATTTTGAAAGCTGTTTATGTGCATGGAACTATTGTGTTACAGATTTGAACCAGTTTCTGAGCACTTATGCTGGTTTATGTGTCATTTCTGTCCCTAGCCTAAGAGAATATTTTGTGATGCTGGTTCTTGCTGGTAAGGTTCACAGCAGTTCATAGCTGACTAGCTGTTGACCCTATATGTGTGTAGGCAAGAACAGCAGCTGTTTTAGGAACTGTCAGAACCTAATGAACAGATGTGACTCATCTCTAAGTCCTCCTACATAGAATTTTTGCTCTTATCTCATGGTTCTTTTAGCAACAGTATGGTATCATTCTGAATATACTTGTTTCTGTATCCTGTCCATAGTTACATACAAGGGGGCAGATGCTATTCCACACAGTAGGCACCTAAGTGGTACTTAATCTTCTACATGAGATTTTATTCCAGGCAGCTAAAGTCCCTGAAAAACTGGGGATGCAAAATTTGGGAGGGTCCTTCTCTTTCTCACAGCTATTTGTGATTTAGTCTTAAACCAAGATAAAGGTGTGTTAAAGAATTTGATATGACCCTTTTTCCCAGGAACTTGGACTGAGTGGCATAGGATTGTACATGGATACTAAAATGTCATTTAAGCAGAATAGGTAGCCCTAGGTTATCTTAGCTGTGTGCAAATATTACTGAGTAAATAATAAATGAAGGGTGAACTTGAGAAAGTCCTGTTCCATTAGGCAGTGAAGATCTTGGGTGCTAATAAACACAGATAGAGTAGAATTTTTGTGAAAGCCTTGTTAAATACTGCTGCTCAAATGCTGATCAGTGTTAGTGATAGCTTGAGTTTGATGCAGTTGCACCTGAAGTGTAAAAAACCTTCTCTGACTGTCTCCTACCTGCGCAGCTGTGACTTGCCACTGGAGGGTTGATGAGCAGGGGCCCTACTAGATGTTCCAGCTGTGAGTTGCCACTACACAGCTGGTGAGCCAGGATAGGCATCTATTCCTGCTCTAGGTCAGGATGTGTGAGAGATGGGTTGGTAAATTAAAGAGGGCAAACCTCAAAAAGTTGGTGTTCTGAGTAGGCTAAACACCCAGTTCTTTTGTACGCTTATTAGGTTTATCCAGGCTTCTCCAACCTCTGTGACCTGTAAATTAGGCTGAATATATATGAGGGAAAAAATAATCTCTTTGGAGACTTCTGAGTATTTCTTGTTATATACAGATCTTAAAGTACTCTTTAGGAGTACTTTTCTTGTGATATAGGAGCAATTTTCCTTGTGATATATTGGCACCTCATATATCTGATGCTAAAATTAAGTCCTTGAAATGCAGTTGTGTGGTAAGAGAAAAGGGAGTCTATTTAATATTTTGTGTACTCAAATGGGTTCGCTTTCCCTGGAGATAAGCAGAAGGTGAGGTGTACTTGCGTGTTAGATTGGTTGGTTGATTTTTTTAGCTTTTCTTTTGTTTTCTGTTTTCTTTACTTCCTAACTGTCTTGGCCATTCCTAGAGACTGTAAAACACTCGTTTTAGGGGGTTATCTATTCACTGACTTCATTGATGTTTCTCTTCATTTTTTCTTAGCATATAGAAGAGAAGAATTGGACTTGTTTGTCTTAGTGCATGTGTCTACGTGAGATGCTTTACTGCACAATAGGCTAATCTAGTGCACAGTAAAGCATCACTGTCTACACATGGGGCATTTACTGCAGAGTAAATTAGGCTACTGTACAGTTAGTTATTACCTGTAAATACAGTTACTACATTAATTGCAGAATAGTTACTGTGCAGTACAGCACTTGTAGACACTGCCTGGGAGCAAATTTGCTCCTGGTCAGCCTAGAGAGCAGGGGGCCACAGTGGATGGGGAGCTCTGTGTCCCCAGTCCTGGTGCTGTTCACCTCCTGCTCCCCAGGAGCTGGGAGCTGATCAATGTTGGGATTGGGGAGCTTGCAGCATTCCGCCCATCCCCTGGCTCTCAGCACAGAGCTGCTCAGTGGGGAGGCAAGGGCTGGGAACCCAAGTAGGGAAGCTGCCAGTGGGGCCCATCCCCCACCCCCCATTCACCAGGGGACTGGCCAGGAACTGTCTTGCAAGTGGGGCAGCCACTGGCAAGCCCCCTGTTGAGTGTGTGTGTATGGGGTGGGGGGACATTGCTTACTAGCAGCTGCCTTGCTTGCAGCACAGTTCCTGGCCAGCCCCCTGCTGAGTGGGGGAGCCCACCTGGCAGGAGGCTTGATGGCAGATGTTCCCCACCTGGGAGAGCTCCTGATGAACCCCCTGCCAGGCAGGGAAGTCTTGCCTAGTATGGGGCTTACTAGCAGCTGTGTCTCAATGTGCATGGGGCCAGGAGAGCTCGGTCAGTTGCAGCAACTGCTATCTCTTGGCCCTGTACACATCAGGTCCCATCCTGATATGCATGGGGCCAGGATACAGATGCTGCTGCATCTGACAGAGCTCTCTTGGCCCCATGCTAGGGTGTGAATTAAGGGGGAGCTCAGGGGGGCTGAGCCCCCCATAAGAAACAAGATCCCCCCTGTAAGATTTGAAAATCATAATCTGGGGTGGTTTCTGATTGGATTGCTCCTTCACTTAGGTGGACTTGTTAATCAATGAACCAGTTTAATTTTATTTGCACACCGCCCCTGGAGTCAAATTGTAATTCATACCTTGCCCTATGTGCATTGGGACCAGCCTCTATGCCCCTTGCCAGTCCCTGGGCTAGCACCCAGGGGAGCCAGGAGGGCAGAGCAAGGCAGGAGTAAATGTGCTCCCAACAGAGTACACATGTAGACATGCTCCTGGGGAAGTCTTACTGAGCAGTATTTTACAGCACAGTAAGCCTGAAGTATATCAGTAGCACATGTAGATGCACCCAGTGATTTTGGGAATATTGAGAATTGCTTTTCTTAGCATCTAGTTTTTTTGAGACCTTGGGAAATCAAGCTGTTACAAATTGTGCATTTCTATTGTGTAATTTTTTTCCAGTTGAAACCTTGGAGTTCCAAAGTTTATGGCTACTAATTAAACCAAACTAGTTTGATCAGTTACATACATCCTATTATTTTTATAACACTAGTGAGTTTTTCCTCTAGCCCACCTTGAACTGGTTGTCTCATCTCTCCGTGACATCTTGCCTTAAATTTACAAACTGAAGAAAAGGCTGTCATTTGCTGTCATTTACTTTATGCTTATGCAACATCTGACTCAATATGATTAGGTTCATAGATTGCGAGACTGGAAGGGACCTCGGAAAATCATCGGATCCAACCCTATACACCAGGCAGGAAAGACAACTGGGGTCAGGTGACAACAGCAAGGTGACTATCCAGTTTCCTCTTGAAGATTCCATGGGTAGGCGATTGCAGAACCTCTGGAGGGAGCCCATTCTACAGTCTGGACACCCTGGCTCTGAAGAATTTTTTTCCTAATGTTGAGCCTGAAACAGTTTTCCAGGAGTTTATGGCCATTACTCCTGGTTATCCCCAAGGATACCCTGGTGAACAGTTATTCACTGAGCCTTTGATGTATGCCCCTGATGTAGCGGTAAGCCTCTATCAACTCCTCTCTCAGCCTTCTCTTTTTCAGGGTGAAGATTCCCAGGTCCCTCAGCCTTTTCTCGAATGGCTTGCTGTGCAAGTCTCTGATGATACAGGTGGCTCTTCTCTGGACTCTCTTGAGCTTTACCACATCCTTTTTGAAGTGTGGTGCCCACTACTGGATGCAGTACTCTAGCTGTGGTCTCACCAATGCTGAATAGAGTGGAAGACTCACTTACCTAGTTTTGCTGGAGATGCATCAATTGATGGTGTTATTTGTCCTGTTAGCTATGGTGTCACACTGCCAGCTTATATTCATACAGTGTTCTATTATTACCCCCAGGTCCCTTTCATTCATGGTGCTGGTCAGTTTGGTGTTGTCAAGTCTGTAGCTGTGCAGGATGGGGGGGTTGTCCCCAGATGGAGCACTTTACATTTTTCAATGTTGGACTTCATTTTATTCCAATCTGCCCAACTTGCTAGGTCCACTTATATCTTCAGCCTATCTTCAACTTGGTGTCATCCACAAACTTGGCCAGTGAGCCCTTCACCCCTGCAACCAAATCATTGATAAAGATGTTGAAAAGCACTGGACCAAGCACCAACCCCAAAAGGACACCACTGCCCACTTCTCACGAAAATGACACAGATCCTTTTGTTAGAACTCTCTAGGTCCTACCTCACAACCAGCTCCCTACCCACCTAACTGTCTCATGGTTGAGCACCCAGTCCTCCAATTTATTCACGAGAACATTGTTGGATACTAGATCAAAGGTCCTTTGGAAGTGGGTTGACCTTCAGGTGTTACCACAATATAAATATTACAGAATGGTAATAATAATGGACAGAATCTTTACCCATCTTTATGCAGAATGTTGCCTAAACTGAAACCCTTTATTGGAATATTCATGAGTTTGCTGTTTAAATCAACAAACAAATTTGTGGTCTAAACTTTCCAGCTTGGTTCCATCGCCCATTACAAACCAGCGGTCCAGATTCAGCTGAGGTGCAGTTGACATAATACTGATGAAGTTTTACCTGAAAAGGATCTGATGCATCTTTCTTCCCTTCTAAATTCTTTTCTTTAAACTTGAGGTTCCATGGCAAAATGATCCAGGAAAATGGGTATGTGTCATTCCATTGAAACCATTTAATATATCAAGTGGTTTAGGGCTTTGGGGAAGTACTTTGCCAGTTTCAAGAGGAATAAAGTGTGTTTTAATTAAAGTAATCTCTGTTTAGATATAAAATAAATAATTTTAATGCCATGGTGGGTTTTTTAATGATTACAGCTGTCATTCAAAGGAAAGAAAAGAAACTGAGAAAATACTTAAACCTCCATTTCTTAGGCTCTTACGATTGATCGCTAATGGGATGTGCTCTGCCAAGAGAATTTGTTGTTTATTAAACAGTATCTGAAAGCACCCCTGATAATTAATAGGGCACCTGGTATTAAAAAATCAACTCTGGGCCAGAGACACTTTGGAGATAAAAGAACTTTCCAATAGATCCGAGACGCTTAAAAAAATGTTGTATGATTAGATGTTGCCAAGTCTATTCAGGTCATTTAGCAATCTAATGGTTTCTAAGGAAAGTGTCTTGCATTTAGACAGTCTTATAATATTAGGCCACTCAGATAACATTTATAGGTGAATCAGTTCTAAATGAGTCTGGGAAAGTTGATAGAAGATTAGGGGCTTTCCATTTGTGAGGCCACTAGTACTGGTACTTGAGTCTGTTCTTTTACTTTTGCTTCTTTTCCTACTTTATTGCGATGAGACATTGTTATTGATCCTGCATATTCTGGTTTTCCTAGTTAGTCCTGTTCAGTCTTCTAAAAAAAAGTTTAAAGTGACAGAAACATGGCTGTGCATCCCCTTAGGATAGAGCAGGTGCACGTGAATGGGTACGTATTCTAGCCATGGACAGTATGGGTCCAGGGACCCATACGCTTCCTCACTTACAATGGAACAATTCATATTAGAGTGAAGTAGCACCGACTAGGAATACTGGAAGAAAATAATGAGATTTGTCAGGTGGTGAGCAGGTGCAGTTCCACAAAATGACTTCAGGACTACAGAAGCAGGTAATGTGATAAATGTTATTGGACCCACAAACAAAAGTTAGGACTGAACATTATTTAGGGCAAAAGGACACGGATACTAACATGTCCAGCTACTGGTGTGGCAGAGTTAGGCTGGTATGGGTACTAAAACACATGGTTGGCAGCTCAAGGTTGGAAGTTTAATGTTATAGTAGAAGGACTTGTGGCACAGCCATGTCAAATTCTAATGAATCTGTGAATTCTGCTCAATACCTTGTCATAAAGGACAAAGACACAAGATGGAAGGAAGGACTCAAATGGCTGACTTGAACCTCTTGGGTGCTTTGCTTCCTAGAGATATCCACAGCATCTTGACTCCTTATAGAATGCACAAAGCCTATGCCTAGGGCTCCACAAAAGCCAACAGACTGAGCAGGTTAGCTAATAGAAAGTGATGAGGACAGCCCACTCCTACTGGGGAGTTTGGTGCTACTCTTGATTGCAGGCAGGTGTCCATCTCTGCTTAAGATTTACAACTATGAACCTTCTCCTGAGGTCAGTTGCATAAGCCAGGCTTTTACCAGTAAATAGAGAGAAATGGTGGTGTTAGAGCCCTAACTAAAGTTACAGAACAGGGGTGGGCAAAATATGGCCCATGGGACAGATCTGGCTCACCAGGTCATTCTATCCGGCCCATGGGGCCCTTAAAAAAATTAGAAAATTAATTATTATCTGGCCCTGGCTGCCTGTCGAAGATGGCAAGGCACCAGTGGCTGTATGACCCAGGGGGAGTTGGCAGCAGGACCCAGCAGCCAGAGGAGCAAGGTCCACCTCCAGCCCCCAACCAGAAGCTTCTGCCTAGCAGAGGCTTCTGGCTTGAGACCCTGGGGCTGTTCCTTGCCTCCTTCCTCCTGAGAGGGAAACACATCTAAGAACATGGGAGTTGGTGGGGAAGGGAGACAGAGAAGGATCTCAGGTGATCACCCCAGTCCTTGGGGCCAGGCTGGGCTGGCTCCTGCTGAGTCCTGCATTCTAGTGATGCAGCCAGCAGGGAAAGGGGGGAGTTGGCTTGGCCACTGTCAGCCTGTGCCTTATGTTCCTGCCACTCTGCTCTAGAACACCCCTGGCCCTGGCTCTGGCCCCGGGGCACCGGCATGGACTCCACATTTTTTCCTAGTTATTGCTGTAGTCACGCGCACCTGCCCACTCACTGTTGCTCACCCCTGCCTGCTGCTGCCATGTCCTTACTTTCCTGCCCCCTGCCAGCACTTCTCCTCCTTCCCCTCCCACCAGCCACTCCAGCACCATATAGTTCCCAGCTGCATTGCTAGACCACAGGTCATGCAATTCTCAGCTGGCTCCATGTTGTGTTGGACAGTCCGGGCCAAATCCTGCTGTGTCCTGCGGTTTTGGCCACGTAGCTGGGATGTGGTGTTGGAGCAGTGGGCAGGGTGGGGATGGGGAAGTGGCAAGAAAAGGGCAGTGATGGCAGATAGGAAGGTGAAATGGTGGTGAATGGGAGCATGGGGCCCATGCCAGTGTCCCAGGGCCAGGAGCAGCAGGAACATGGAGTCCAGGCTTGGAGGAGTGCTGGCAGGGGCTTCACCTGCTGTGGAGGAGACTGTGGGCAATGAGGGAGAGAGAGAGGTAGGGGTGTTTGTGTGTTCATTGGGTGAGTCCTACATGCACACACCCCCATACACATGTACCTGCACCCCCCTCAAACTGCCACATGCACACCACCTCAGACACCCCAGCCATCCTCTCCTTCCACAGATGCCACAACCTTCCCTAGCCACACTTTCCCCCATACACTCACAACTACCATAAAACCCATACCCACCCCTGCCCCAACATGCTCCCTCATCCCACATACACCCACACACCCTAACCCCTACACACCCATCAACCCACCAAACTTCCCCCCTCACACACACACCACACCCTCCTCTGCACCTCACACACCCACAATCCTCCACAAACCTATACTCAACCACCCATACCCCCCATACCCTCCCACAATATATAAGAGTAAGACTTCATTTTAAGCTATTATATAATCACCTCTATGTATACTATACAAACTCATGTAAATCAGGACAAAAATATTTTTTTAAATCAAATTAATGAATGTTGTAGTAGATATTTAATTTTTAGAATATAATTTGGTATTTTTCTGGTTTTGAGATGGTAAAACCCTTGCTGAAGGGAGTAGTCCTGGGTGTAAGGGGAGGGACTTCTGGTGGCAAAGGTCAGGGGTTAGGGGGTGAGACTTCCGGTCTCAAGATGGTGACCAGGGGGCAGGGCACCTGTCAAGGGACAGGGCTACCCATGTGGCCTTTGACAGATTGCCAAAACTTGGTGAGTGGCCCTCCAGTCAAAATAATTGGTCACCCCTGTTATAGAAGACATGGTTCAAACCCTCCCTTTGCTGGTAAGAACTTGAGTCCACACCTCACAGCACCCAGCTGAATGCTTGAACCTGAGTATTCTGGGGTGAGGCCCCCTAAGTCACTCCTTGGAGCTGTTCAGCTTTGCACAGAATAGCTGCATGAAGCTGAATTTTACACAACTTTTGAATAATGGCATTGCATCCCCTTAACTCCTGTTTTTTTCCTTTGCATATCACTTTCACAAAGGGAACAATGCAGTGGCCAGAGGGTAATAAAAAAGGGGTGTTGAGTTTACTGTTGCTTTAAACACTGCTTTTAAGAAATGAAATGAAATTTTTAGAGACTAAATCAAATGTTTGAGAGCTTGGAGAGTCTGATCAGCACTCTTGTGAGCTTCTGTTTAGGCTTTAAGGGAGTAATGTGTCTCTTACAAGACTTCATTGGATTTCTTAATTCTCTTCTATTTGATCTGTTCTTCTTTAGGAGAGTTTTTGTGATTGGGAATCAGCCTGTCATTTGGACTGATGGATGCTTCACAAGGCTACAGCAGGGGGGGAGGAAATACTTGGAAGCACTTTTCTTAATGGCAGTTCCACATTGCTAGTGTCATACATGGTGAAGCATGCTGAGTTTGTGGCTTCAGGAGATGCTTGTCTTTCTGTTGCCATGACACCTGTTTTCCAGTACCAAGGAGCCCCCTGAGGACAATAATATAGAAATGACTAGTACTATGGTCTTTGGGTATCCATACAAATTGTTTTTAAAATTTGAAAAAGAGTGGACCAATTTGTAGGAAAAAAATACCATGAATTGATCAACTTGGAGAACAAGATTCTAATGTCATAAACACAGTAGAAAGGCACTGTTTCAGGTGAGACTAACATCTAGCAACGTGGCTAGTGCTCGTGGCTAACACTGTCAGTGTACTAAACTTCATGGAAAATACTGCTAAAGTAAAAGTGTGTTGCTTTTCAGTTCTGCAAAATGAATTCTATTTTGATGATGAGGAAAGAAGGATTCTAATATACTACCCCAATGTTTAAATTTGGAGAATTCATTTTAAATGATAGAAGTGATCTTTTACCAAGGAAGGGGTAACTATAATCCTGGGAGAGTTTCTTCTCTCTGATTTAGTCTATACTATTAAATTTAGAACATATTCTGAGCAGCCATATGGTAATGTTTACTACAAACGCTATGGTCACTGCCCATGCTCTGCTGCTAGAGGGCTGGAGAGCAGGCCTCCAGGCACACTGTGCTAAAAACGTATTTTTCCCATGTTGCCAACAGTGGCTGAAAACAGCCAAGCACAGACCAAAGTACCAATTGGCTGAGGCGAAATGAGGTTGCAAATTCCAAATACTCCTTGACCAACTGTTCCAGCTGGTATCAGATCTCCAGAGGTCTCTTGGAGATGGCGAGTAGTGGAAACAAGCAAATCCTTAACTGCTGTAATCGGAGGCATTCTGTGCTTTGAAAGTGTGAGCTCCTGGACTTGGTAAGGTGTTATTTTGAGCCCCATGATGCATTGTGCTTTGGTGCCCTATGTCCATTGAAAAATGTTTGGCGCTGTTAATTTGGAAGTTGTCAGATGCTGATAGCCTCCATTCCATCATCAACTCGTTCAGCGTGGGGTGGACCAATGGTGATGACAGCTGTACACAAGTCATGATGGAGGAGCTAGGACATGGGATCATCTTGCTTGGGGGCCTGAAGGAGGTCACTGCTGGGTCTGAACAGATGGTCTTCTGAAACTGTATGAGGGCCACGTTGACGGGACCTGTTAACCTGTTCTGTGCCCTCCTCACAACTCCTTAGATTTCATGTCATAAGGGTCTCTTTTCAGTTATCCTCCAGGGAGTTACAGGCCACTGGGGAGCTTCACTAACATCAGTTTTGGGTGGTTGGGCCAGGTGCACAATAGCTGCACATTCAGGAACTGCACTTTCCCAGAGACAATGGATCAGGTGGAGTTCTCCCCTCGTGCACCCACCACGGATTTGGACATGCTGACCCTTCCCCCACTGATCATCAGGGATCCACCCTACCTGCTACTCCCCTGGCTCATAAAGCTATGTATGGGCTGGCTGGACCTTAGGAAGCTGGTCTTCAATTACTGGTGGAGCAGCTGTTGGATGCTGATGGAATGCATCTTTGTGCGACTAAAGGTGTGCTGAAGATCTTGCAGGATCTGCCTTGAGTTCAGGCTGAGAAGCATCCCCAGCCTGTGGCTGCCACCTGCATCCTCCACAATATATTTTTGTTAGGAAGACACCCCTCACCCTATGCTAATTTGCCTGTTTGCCCTTGCTTTGGAACACTGCTTCTTGGCTAATATCTCCCTAGCAAGCATATCCTGCTGTTTCTGTGAGCACTCATGCAGAACTGGTCCTGAGAATCATGGAAGACAATATCCAACTATGATGGCCTCCTCAGAACGGTAACAATTACAAGGAATGCAGTGAAGCTTTGGAAACCTTCCTATGCCTGCTTTATGTCTCCATAGCTCTGCCAGGCCTCCTAACTATGAAAGCAACAATGATGACATCCTGAATTCAGATCACTTTACCCTCCCCAATGCAAACTGTTGCCTGAAGAATGATGCCCCATCTCATGGTTGCCTGAATACTCTGAGCCCACCATTGCTATGCTCCTGAGCTGTAAGGGGAACCTGGAATCCCAAAGGATGACAGTGTTAATTATCACCCAAACAACTTCACCTAGTATCCCTGGGATGATGGAGACTGCTATCATGTCAGGACCTGACTAATGACAGTGTTCCCTGACACTGGGCCTGTCCAAGCCTGGCTCCTACTGAGGAGTGTATGAGGCCTGCCACTGGCCGTACCAGCAGTGCTTTTGTGGGGGTCAGGGGTGCAGAAGGGCATGGTGCTATGGCCCATTCTACATCTCTCCCACTCAATGGGCTTTATCCCCTCTGCCATCTCCCTGCTTGTGCTCAGATGCAGGACAGTATGGGGTTATAGTCTGTTCTGCACCTCCTCACTTCCAGGGCTTTACCTGCTTCTACCACCTTTCTACTTGGGTTCAGATATGCCTAAATAAAAGCCTTCTATTTTGTATTTCTGTGTGGCGGTGTCTTGAAAAGCTATCCTGGGTGATTGGGCCCAGGTCATCAGGTGGGAGCTGTGTCTAGCCAGGGCTTAAAAACCTCCCAGGATGGAGAGTCTGCCACCTCCCTGGGTAACCTGTTCCAGTGCTTTACTACCTTCCTAGTAAGAAAATTCTTCCTAATATCTAACCTAAACTTCCCTTGCTCCAACTTGAGACCATTGCTCCTTGTTCTGTCATCTTCCACCACTGAGAACAGTCTAGCTCCATCCTCTTTTGAAACCCCCTTCAGGTAGTTGAAGGCTGATATTAAATCCCTTCTTAGTCTCCTCTTCTCTAGACTAAATAAGTGCAGTTCTGTCAGTCTTTTCTCATAAGTCATGTCCTCAGCCCCTCACCATTTTTGGTGCCCTCCACTGGACCCTCTCTGATTTGTCCACATATTTTCTGTAGTGGGGGGCCCAAAACTGAACACAGTACTCCAGGTGAGGCTTCACCACCACTCAATAGAGGGAATAATCATTTCCCTATACCTGATGGTAAAATTCCTACCGATGCAGCCCAGTATGCTGTTAACCTTCTTTGCAACAAGGGCACACTGATGGCTCATATTCAGCTTATTGTCCACTGTAACCGCAAAGTTCTTTACCGCAGAGCTGCTGCCCAGCCAGTCAGCCCCCAGCCTATACCATTACATGGGATTCTGTCCTAAGTGCAGGACTTTGCACTTGGCCTTGTTGAACTTCATGATTTTCCTTTTGGCCCAATCCTCCAATTTTTCTAGGTCACGCTGGATCCTAGCCCCACCCTTCAGCATATCTACTACTCTCCCCAACTTGGTGTCATCTGAAAACTTTCTGAGGGTGCACTCTATGCCATCTTCCAGGTCGTTGATGGAGACATCAAACAAAACTGGCCCCAGGATTGACCTCTGGCGCACTCCACTTGAAACTGGCTGTTAGTTAGACATCAAGACACTGACTACTGCCCTCTGAGCCTGATGATCCAGCCAGTTTTCTGTCCACATCAGTCCATTCATCCAGCCCATAGTCTCTTAGTTTGCCTCTGAGAAAGTTGTGGGACACTGTAACAAAAACCTTGCTAAAATCAGTGTATTTCACATCCATTGGTTTCCCTGCATCCATAGAGCCAGTGACCTTGTCATAGAAGGCAATCAGGTTGATCAGGCATGACTTGCCCTTGGTGAATCCATGCTGACTGTTTCTAATCACCTTCTTCTCCTCCAAGTGCTTGGAAATAGAGTCCTTGAGGACCTTTGCCATGATTTTTCCAGGAACTGAGGTGAGACTGGCTGATATGTACTTCCCTGGACCCTCCTTTTTCCCTTGCTGAAATATGGGTACTATGTTTGCCCTTTTCCAATCATCTGGAATCTCTTCTGATCACCGTGATTTTTCAAAGATGATGGCTAATGGCTCTGCAGTCTTATCAATCAACTCTCTCAGCACTCTCAGGTGAATCCTGTCTGGCCCCATGGACTTGTATATGTCTGGCTTTTCTAAATAGTCCCTAACCTGTTGTTTTACAACTGTTGGCTGCTCACCTCCTCCCCTAAATGTGCTGCCTGGTGCAGTAGTCTGGCAGCTGACCTTGCCTGTGAAGACTGAGGCGAAGAAGGCATTGAGCTCTTCAGCTTTTTCTGCATCTTCTGTCATAAGGTTGCCATCCCCATTCTGTAAGGGAACCACACTTTTCCTGATCCTCATCTTGCTACTGACATACTTGTAGAAACCCTTCCTGTTACCCTTCATGCCTCTTGCTATCTGCAACTCCAGTTGTGCTTTGGCCTTTCTGACCTTATCCCTCTTTGCCTGAACAATGGTGTTATACTCCTCCCTATTTAGTTGTTCAAGTTTCCACTTTTATAAACTTCCTTTTTTGTGATTTAATTTACTGAAGAGTTCCCTGCAAAGCTAAGCTGGTCTTCTGCCATACTTGCTAGTCTTCCTGCACATCAGATAGTTTATTCTTCCACTCTCAGTAAGACTTCTATAAAGTAAAGCCAGCTATCCTGGACTTCTCTTTACCTCAGGCTGGCTTCCCAGGAGATCCTGCCCATAAGTTCCCTGAGTGGATTTAAGTCTGCTTTTCTAATGCCAGGGCCCTTATGTTGCTGCTCTCCATCCTTCCTTTCTTCAGGATCCTGAACTCAATCATTTTGTGCTTACTGTTGCCCAAGTTGACATCCACTTACTACATTCCCCACCAATTCTTCCCTGTTTGCAAGCAGCAGGTTAAGAAGTGCCTGGCTCCTAGTTGCAGGGGTTTAGGTTGTAGCCGTGTTGGTCTAAGGACATAGGCAGACAAGGTTCCTTGGGTGAATTTGATATCTTTTATTAGACAAACCCAAATGGTTGGAGAATAGTTATTAAGCATGTTTTCAGGTTCAAAAACCTTTCGTCAGGCTAAGGAAGCTTCAGTAGTTGTTGTGTGATCTTCCTGGATGGAATGAAAAGTAAAGAAGCCAGGGGCCAGGCTGGTCTGGGGAGTCAGTTGCCATGAAGGATGCACCTGTTCCTGCCTGGGCCCTTTCCCTTGAATGGAAGGAGCAACGCAAACATGACTGGAGCCCCAGACCCCTTCACCCATGCACACAGAGCCCTGTAGTGACTTTTGATCCACTCAGGGTTTCTCCTGGCAGTATCACTAGTATCCACATGCATGGGTGAGCAGCATTGGCTAGTAGTCAGAGGGCCAGATGAGTCTCGGTAATCCCTCTGTGGCATCTCGGATCCAGGTTCTGTGCAAACAGCAGACTTCCTGAGACCACAGGTCAGGTCAGCAAATGACTTTCTCCATCCACCACAGAAGGGAGTCTCCAGCCACCACCACCCATTGCTTCTTCATGATGGCAGTTATTTCAATCTTTCCCACCTTGGTGAGGCCTGAACTGTCTTCCTCCACCAATGGAATGTGCATCTTCATCTCTGCTGCTAGGGCTGCATATATGTTCTCCAGATGATCTACTGCAGGAGGTGATGAATTCTGGTTGTTGGCAAAGGTCACAAGCCTCCAGCTTTTTCCCTCCTGGAAATCCATGTCCTCTCTCTTTTCAAGCACTAGCAGTTTTTCCTCCACAGTCCAGGAGGTCTCCTCCAGCACCAAATCAATTAACTCCTCATGGCAAAGGATGCTTCAGAGCCTCACCACCTCCTCCAGTAGCTCCCTTGCCTGCTCCCTGAGAGAGGCTACCAGAAGGCACTGCTCACGCCACAGACACCCTGCAACCTGACTGTCACTGAAAGGAACCTGCAAGCTACAGTCCCCACAGCACTAAACCTGGACCTGGATCGAAGCCTCGATGGTGAGCAGTCCTGCCTGGACAGAAACCTCACAGGTGCAAGCAGAGGCAGTGGTAGTGGCTCTGCATTGCAGTGTCCTCTGACCATTTCCCTGAGCCTCTTAATATTCCTCTTCTCTCTTACTGCCCTTCTTGTAAGCCCACTTTCCCTAGTGAACTCACTTGGAAGCTGTCCTGTTTACTTCTCATTAGCTCAGAAAGATTCCTTTTGGAAGGAAAGGCAGATCAAGTTTTCAGTGACTGTTTTGCATGCAGAAATTAACCCTTAACTAGGGTTAACTCTAACTGTCCCAGTCTTTGAGCTCCTTAAGTGGCCAATCAAAGCTTAACTGGGTCATTGGCATAGTTGCCACCAATTATCACATCTGCTGAAGTGTACAGAACAAAATGCCCCCTCCTTTCTGATGAATTCCAGGGGCGGGGGACAATCTGTGCTGATTGCCACCCCTACGTCTGGGCACTTCACTGAACCATACGACACTCTAATGTTACTCCCAAGCTGTGTCACTGCCAAAGCCCAGCGTCACCTCATCAATCACCCTTTCTTGGGAAGTTGCTGAAACTTGACCGTGGCTTGTTCAGGGTTCTTTGTATCTGCCTGTTACATGAGGCAGGTATCTCCATCTCGTGTATCTTGGATGATTGAAATCCTGGGTCAGGATCTAAGTCAGAGTCAGGCTTAGTGTCTAAATTGGGAACAAGTCCACTGAGTAGGCACCCACATACTCCTCTGTTTCAGCAGCAGGTGGGGGAGAGGGGACTCCATCTTCATTTTCATCATCAAACTGTACTGAACCTGCAGGTGTGCAGTGTGGTGGGGAGTGATGACCTGGTCTGCCTCAAGGATCCTCCGCAGTTTCTCACAGTAGAGGGCCACAGTCCTCGCAACATCAAAGACTGTTGGCATCCCTGCCTTGAACATACTGTGACTTCATGCATATGATTTTTTGTTTGAATTAGCTGACAGTCCTGCTGGTGCCTCTGAGTCACTAGCTGAGCTGCAACAGGCTCATAGACTGCCTTGTTTTGTTGGCTGCCTTTCCCACCCTTGGTGGTGGTTGCAATGGTTCTCTCCTTGCCCCAGATTGTGGTGAGGTCTAGCACCTCATCACAAATCCAGTTCATGACCCTCTTTTAGATGTCTGAGGAGGATATTCTGTGGTTTGATTCAGTTTACAAAGTTAAATGGATGCTGTTGCATTGGAGGGCTCAAGCAAAGGTGTCAGGGCTTTTAGTGGGTGCTTGGGATCATGTGGTGGGTGGGTGGGGATGTTGCCTTGAAGTCAGAACTATACCCTTCTGGGCAGTGGTGTTTGAGCAGATGGATAGATTGGCCCTAGAAGCAGGAGTGGAGAGGCTTGGAGTGGTGCATCCTGGGATGCTGGAGGACCACAAATTGCTTGTATTATCCTCCGTGGAGCAGGCTGATGTTAGTTGAACACATGTTATTTAATAGAATGTGGAGATCCAAGCTGGAGGGGAAACAAGGAAGATGATACCATTCGCCCAACAAGGGAAAGGGTTTCAATTTTGATTCTTTCTTTATCAGTGAATATTCTTCCTTTTCTCAAGTTTTTTAGTTCTTCAAGGAAGATAATTTTGTTCTCTGCATGGGAGATTCCAGAACTCTTAGAAACTGTCTCTGAACAGTGGTACCCCAGGATCTGCCAAAGTCAATAGACATTCCTGTAGAACTCCCTTGCCTTTATACTATCCTTCAGTCCCCTGTGTCCCATTTCCTCCCAGTCCCCTCTCTCTTGCCAATAGCACAGCTCTTGCATGATCTGTGTTTACCTTCAGCTGCTCTGACTGCAGCTGCCTCTGAAAATTCCCTTGCTGGAAGAGGGATCTGAGCTACTTTTGCAAACCCTATGGGAAAAGTACCCATTAAGTGTTCTTTCAAGGATGTTTGTGCTTTCCCAGATGGGGCCTTATACAGCTCTTGGTGGGGCGGGGAATCTAAAAAACAATCTGTTATCCTTTTTTCAGATCTGGCTTTAAATTTCACCTCTACTTTGATGACTTCCACATGGTCATCAGTGTCTGGACAGCTGGTGTGTTGTGAGTGCTAATTTCGAGTTCATGACTCAAAATATCTTCATTCTTTCAGGTTTTGCACACCTGCAAATCCAGCTGCAGACATTGGGAGTTGGAAGATCTCTTTGCCTCTGAAAATCAGGCTTTGGCCGATTGAGTCAAGGCACATCAATTTCATAGTATAGACCTTTGTTTTGCAGGGGCAATGGCTGTCTATAGTGCTTTAAGATCTTGAAATGCAGCTTGTTTAGATGACAAATACAAAATGTCATTTCTTGTAATCACTCTACTTCTCTCTAGGGTTTCTCTCTGACAGTAATGTTCTTGTGTTACAAATGGATCTTTTGGCAATGGAACCTTAAAATTCCTGGTCTGTGTAGCAGTAGTAGAACAAGAAGGTCTTCAATCACAAAAGTAGCTCAACAGCAGCCTCCCCCTACATGGTATCTAGGAAGGCACAGCATTACCAATCACTTAAGTGGATGAAAGGCCCTCTCAGTATAACAGCTGGAAAGATCATGTTGGACCCATACAAGCCATTTGCATTCAATGACCAGTTTTTTCCCTCTGGGAGAACTCTGTTATGAATTGGAAGTAGGTTCTGTCTTTAACTTTCTGTTGATTTATAAGACAAGAAAGTAAAAATAGACCAATTTTGATGTTGGATGTTGAAGTTCTAGTGCACATTTTTTCTTATTAAATATATAGTTTTTCCTTTTGTGTTCAAGGCAGAAAGATTCCACAGATTTTAAAGTTTAATGTTTGAAAGACTGAAAGGGGAAAGGCATGCAGGGGCAGACTTTTGCTTCTATTGTAATGTAAGTACCATGAATTGTAATTGGAAACAGGAAGTATCTGAAATGGCAACACAAAGAGGATCTAGAAGCTATGATCAAAATGTAGTCACAAGGAGTAAGCAAGAGAAGGAGGTCATCTCCTTCTAATCTGCTTCCCTCAATTGTTTTTGGCATTGTGGTTATTTTTCAGCTGGAGAGCCACGGGTTAACTTAACTGTGTGAGCTGGGCAGTTCTACTGAAGCTCTGTCCACAGGATTAACCCAGTGTAATTCTGACAGATATAAAGTTTACACTATGAGCAGAAAGTGACTTTCCCAAATTATGAGTTCTAAAACCAGATTAGAAACTGGTCTCAGTTCATAGGACATGAACAAACCTTGCTGTAATTGCTCAACATCTCCTGACTCTTGCAGAATCAAGTAGGGAAATTATTTTAAAATCTGGAACTCTAGCTTTAAGAATAGAAGTCATTTTTGTCTGCTGAAACAGGACATTCTAATAAATGCACTGTTTCAATTAAATAGTGTAAAATGGCATTTCTTGATGTTGCTGTTGCAATCTTGGTGCTGTGGGTTGGAGCCTATATGACCATTGGTGTTTTATTCTTAGAGCCCTGAGGAACAGTAAGTCTTCACCAGTTGCATGTGTCTTCTTTATTTGTGCTAATCACTGGACTTTCACCACCCCATGATGTTTTTGTTAAGGATGTTGTTGTTGTTCCTAATAATGATTTATTAGTAAATTGTATAATTCAGCCCATCCACTGTCAATGCATCTGGCTACGTTTTTGGCTGTTGTATTCAAATATTCATTCAGAACTGCCATGTTGTGTCTAAACCAGCACCTCTGTTTGAGATTCCCTTCCATTATTGAAACATTGGAACAGAATGCAGTGGTATGAATAAAGTGCATGGTAATTAAGCACGTGTTAGACTCTGAGTCCAGATCTCCTGTGCCTATTTATTTTTCTCATTTCAACATCTGCTTTAGTCATTGCTGGTCAACCTGTGGTGGATGTGAGGATCAGCGTATACTAATGATGAGATACTTGGATTCTGAGCCCTGGCTCTGCCTGGATCCTATTGTATAGGATCTTAATCAGGCTTTTAACTGGTAGGAGGGTCTAAATGCTACCCACCGTATCTCATATACAAGGATGTTGTGAGGCATAATTAATTAATGTTTATAAAGTGTCCTAATGCTCAATAAATTAGTTAGAAAGTAGACACTATGACTGCATCCATGGATGTTTGGTTCCCCAGGGACAACTAGCAGCAAGACACCTCGTGCCACTGCTAGTTGTCCCTGGGGAACGCCTGTGCCACATGCCCTCTGGCACACAGCAGGTTACCCTGGGTGGGGTAGGGGAGGCTGGGCCCTAGCAGCCTTACCTAGGGTCCTGGGGGCATCCTGGGGTTGCAGCAGCGGCAATCCTGCCACTCGGAAGCCTGGCCAGAGCTGGGGCATGATTCCGGCTGGCCTGGCCCCAGTTTTGAACAGTGCACACTGTCCCCATGTGTACTGCTCTGCTTTTTTTGTGTGTGTGGGTTTTTTGACCCCTGGATATCCAGGGGTCCTTCCCTCTCCTCACCCAGTTCTCTTGCAGTGCAGAGAACAGCTGATTGTGAGGTATGTGGTGTTACAGACATGTCTGCAGTGCCACATACCTCATGGCTGCTCATTTGGACTTGGCCTTGGGGTGTCAATAAATGGGAGATGCATACTGAGGGGGTCATGTCTGCTCACTTCATGATTTTTTTTTTAAGGTTCAGCTACAAGTACTGAATGTGTGATCATGCGTCCTATAGAGTGGCTTACATGTGTGCCCTTGACTCTTTTATTAAATTCGAATACCTCTGGAACCAAAAGAATATCTATCTATCTACCTATCTGGCAGAAGGTAGGGCAGAGTGGCACATTAGACACTAACTGGCTCAGAAAGGTGTGAGTTTTCATAGGCAATAACTTATCTCACCAGATACTCTAAACAGGTGGCTAAAGCCCTCGGAAGAGACTTAACATTTTGCTTTGCCCCTTGTTTCCTTGTCCATGTGGAAAACAAACACCTAATATTTTCTCCTTAATGGTTTGGTGAACTGCAGTATTTCTGGTGTATTTGTTATCACTGATAAACTTTTTTAACTTTAACTTTTATAGCAAATGTAAGGGGGGTCACAATTTTTTTTTTAGTCTGAATAAGGGCATCTCTAACTTGAAAGAGTTGAGGAGACTCTAGTCTAAGGTAATGAAAGGTCAGTTACCCTTACTTCAGCGAGACATGGATGTTTTAACATCCACTTACTCTTCTTCTTTAAAAAAAAATCACTTTTGCAAGAAGGCTGGTGAATTGAATTCAGGGGTGGCAGAGGCAATGAATGACAGCCTCAATGAAAGATTGCTATGCTATGAAGCAGACAGCTAACAAGCTATGCATGAGGCAGTCTGGTGACATGCCCGGCTCTGCTGTGAAGTGCTTAAAATGATAGGCACTTACTTTTCTGCCCTTCCCAGATTCCTTATCAGGCCACTAGCCTTCTCATGTCCAGACTTCTGCTCTCTCTTGAATTGCCCAAAAGCAGTTTGATGCTTTCCACACAGCTTGGCTTGCTCCTCCTCACCCTCAGTTACCCTACTACTTCCACAATATCTTCCAGCCAATTTCAGTTAATTTTGAACCATTTCAAGCTTGATGTTCACGTTCCAGGGGTGGATCTTAGGATTGGTATTTAATTATTTATTTTTTACATACTGGTTTCAGAGAGAATGGAAGGTACCTTTGCTTGAACATTTTCTTTTAAATAAGCATTTTAAATAAGTGTGTATGTGTGAGAGAGAGACAGAAAGAGACCAACTTCTTTGAGTTCTTAAACTGTTTTTTTTTATATATATAAAACATTAAAAACAAAAGGTGAAAATGCAAAAGTATGTAACCCACCCAGGGACTGATGAAGTATTTATCATTAAGGAAAACATTCATATCTTGAGCATCTGAAAACCCCTCTCTCTAATGTCCTTCATGGGGTTACATATTTAGGACTAGTTGTCCATCTTCCACCTTGCAGCCCACCCCCTCAGTAACGCAGCTTAGAACAAAGTGGTCCACATTTTGTTCCAAGGTGAAGTTTCCAAATTCAACATGATGTGTCTGTGGGCCAACAAGCAAAAGAGTTGGAGGGCATAGTTGGTGCCAGCCCCTGTGAGCTGGTTCCTATGGCTTTTCAGGGTTACTGTTTTGGCCTGGTCCAGCAAGAAATTGGCTAGGCAGAGCATGCTCCCTTCAGCTGTTTGGTACAGGATAGAGAAAATGAATATGGTTTCAGAGAAGTACAAATCAAGTGCACTAAAGAGGGCACTGAGGGCAGCAAAGATTGGCCACAGCTGGGAGCAGTCTAGGAAGGTATGGAAGAGAGTCTTCTCCACCACTTCCTCACAGAAAGGATGGGCTGTCAGTACTGCTGGGTATAGGTGGACAAAGGTGGCCATGCAGCAACTGCCAGTGGCAACACAAAGCTTGTACAGGGTGCATCACACCAGGCAGTTTTCCTCCGCTGTTGCAGTCACTAGATAACATGTCTGAATCATGTCCGAGCAGATGGCGAGGATGTAGGCATGATACGTATTGACTGGCCATGTGTGTAATGTCTTCCCAGGAAGGATCTTGAAGCAGATGCCATTGCTGTTCTCATTAGGAAAAATAGGCAGTGATGGAGGAGGAGGCTTATCTAGTGAGCTGCCATTAGGAAGGGCTTGTCACGTGTGGAGGTGGTCCTCCAGCAGGGCAGCAAGCGTGATCATGGAGAAGGCAGCTTTCATTTTAGCCAAGAGGTACAAAGCAAAACTGACATGGTGGAGGCCTGGCTAGTTAAATAGGGCTGTTGCTGACAACCAAGTAGATCTGGCTGCATCAGCTTGATGATGTGTGACTAGACCACAAGAGCTGTGAGACTTCCAGAGGCTTGGCTTGGTGTCCCCTGCTGCAAGGCTTGGTTATGGACCTGGAGCTCTTGCAGTACCACTAGAAATTACAGACACGTGCATTGGCGTCTTAGAAGGAGGCCCAACAGGCCTGGGCAAGGCTGCTGGAGACAGGAAGCAGAGCGCCCCAGCTCAGGTGATCAGGGTCCAAAAGGAGAAGCTGTGATAAGAAAGGTTGGGATAGGAGAAGTGTCAGTGCTAGCACTGTATTTTTGCTTGAACCTTCTCACAGAGGGCTTCTCAGTTCTTTGCTAGGTATGTGGCAGATCTAGGAAAATGCTCATGGCTTTGGAGCCACTGTAATACCAGAAAAGTCCTCCAACCAGGTCTGGAGGTTGAGTGTCAGCCAAGGTGCCCAGCAGAAATGTGTCACTTTTGGCCCAGTTGATATAGGCTGTAAGGTTCATTTATAGGTCCGTTGACAGGCTGTCACCCTCACTTCTCATAAATACAGTCATGTCATTAGCATACACTGTCACCTTAACTGGAGGACAAGTGGCCAGGGATATGGGTGGTGCAAAGGCCAGACCTGTTAGGCACCACCATAGCACATGGATCAGTGGCTCAATGGTTACGTTGGAGAGCATTCTGCAGAGATGACAGCCCTGCTGGATGCCCTTCTGTGCTGGGAATGGGGCATACAATGCTTCATTCACTTTCAGGAACATAGGTATATAGGTATATCTAGATATACTCACAGGTTAGAGGGTTGAGAGGGAAAGAGGGAGAGAGAGATTTTAGAGTGTATTGAAGGTTTTGGGTTGGCAGCCATGGAAAATGATGTCCCCTATTTATCCACAGGCTAGCTGCTGCCCAGGCAATGGAAATGCAGCATCCTCACAGTCTCTGTCTCCTTCAGTTCAGTCTCTGGGCTCATTCAGTATGCAGACTTTTTTTTTAGAGATTCCCAATACCAGTAGTGAAAGTGGCTTGGGTGTTGATGATATTTGCTTCCATGTAAATAAAATGCGGTCAATGCATTTCTGTTATCACTCCACTATCCCTGCCGTATCTTGGTTGACAACTGCCAGTTAATATCAACCAGGCCTGGGTTTGCTTTGCTTCATTTTGGTTTTCCTTTTTAATCAAAGTAACATGTATCACAATTACTGTTTTTTTCCCCAAAACCATTGTGATGTAAATGTTGAGTCTTCCCATCAGTTTAAAAATGAAAGGGCTAGGTTTTTTTGAGATGGCAGAAAAGTGTTAACTTCCAAATTCAGGGTGCACTTTTTTTCAGTTCCATCTTTGCTTTGATAAACATGTAGCGTGCACACCTAATTTAAAAGTTGCAACAAAACCATATAAATAACATATAAAATAATATATATGCAAAAGTCCCCCAAGCTCCTTTCTCTGGAGAGGAATGAGAAAGATAGTCACTTAATATTAAACCAGAAATTGCACATATACTGTGGTGATGGATATAAGACATAGTATAGAATGTGAACTGATTTAGATTTGGAAGAACTATGACATCTGAGATCATCAGAAAAGTTGTATTGTTCTGTAAAACACAATCTCTCCCCTTATGAAAAATACCACAGCATCCAATTCTGAGTAGTGCTGTGTTTCTCACATGCTTAAATTGATTTTGGTGCAATGCAAGCATTTAGGAACCTCTTTCAAAACTTTTGCTAAATTTGGGCATAGGAACAGGATCCAGAATTGTGCCTTCTAGTCCAGTGCCTTAACAAGACTTAATGCCTTTTGCTGGTTGAGTATGGTACTATCAAATAGTTCAAGAATAAAGGTTCGGCTATGGTGTTTATTCTCTCACTCACGCTCTCACTCAGCTCAGTTTTGAAGCACGCTTGCATTGAACACAACATGCTGTGCATCATCTGTGATTAAAAACACTGTATACGTTTGAGACACAAATCTTTACAGTAAAATTGTCTGTGACAGACTGAAATGGACATGCTGTTTCTGCTATAGTGACTAATGAGGCCTGCCTTTATTTTTACCCGTAAAAGGATTGGACATCTCAAAAGAAAAGGGCAGTTTTGAGATTGTCAGAGATGCTGCTGGGCTCTGGCCCACTTCTCTCTCATAACCTAAATCATCATCTAATGAGATGGTTTCACACCTAATGAGAGCATTTCACTAGAAGTCTCATTAACCCTCTATCTGCCTCAGGTGCCTATTAGTGTTCTCTCCTGTCTTCATTTGCCTGTCAAAATAGAAAAGTAAGGGAAGGCATTGCGGGGACTAGAAGATGGTGTAGAAACACCGTACTGAGCTTTTTGGAAAGATCCTGATTAGGGGGGAAAATAACAGATGTCACAACTCATTGAAGTTTTCAAAACATAACAGTTGTCAGTTTCCTGGTTCATTTAAATATATATATTTATATTTAAGCAACAAGAATGTGTTGCCGACACAGGCCACCCTCAGAATAGACTAGTATGAACCAGATTAGTTAAAATGATGTTACACAGAAAACCTACAACACAGTTGCTGACCTGAAAAGTAAAACAAGGTTAGAGATGACACAGGGAGGAAGAAGACGGTGATTAATTTGTCTGCCTTGGAAGAGGAGAAGAATAGGCATCTCAGGTGCTAGTGAAAGGACTGTGTGAATTGATATCAAACAGCATGTAATAATAACACGCACGTCTTCTCTTTGGGGAAACTGATCCAGATGTCACTGCTGTGGCCCATCTCAGTAGTTACATTTTTTCCCTATTGCAGATTCTAATGACATCATTTTATTTCGCTTAACTGAAGAATCCAGCTCAACAGGATCATGTGACTTGCATAATTTTTAGTACAAGCTGTTTTAATTTTTGCTTTGGGGTATCACTGATTCATTTAAGAGCCTCTAAATGGGAGTAGACACCTGGGAGTTATAATGGTGCAGTTGCAACCCTTCTCCCTCGCACCTCCTTGTGCTGTGTTGCTCACATGGTGGTGGTTCCAGTTTTTCGGATGCTTGGTTCCCCTACAGAATTGAGGCAGAAAGTGAGCTCAGATCATGAGGGTGATGGAGATGAGGTGTGAGTAGGGCCTGCAGGCTGTCAGGAAATACCCAGTGAAGCAGACAGGGAGCAGGCACAGGAAGAGGGGACCCAGTGCCAGTGCCTCTGCCCCTGGCTTATCTGTGGGCAGGAGAAGTGTTAGGGCTGTGCTTGGAGCTGTGGGGACCAGCTGCTAGACTTCTTGTATAGTGAATAGGGAGAACTAGTTGACCCCCAAGGGTGATTTAGGCTCTGTTGGGGACGGTGACAGCTGTTGGCAGTGTTGGGTTCATTAAGTTCAGTAAAGACAGTCATGCATGAATGAGAACAACTAAACATCAACTTTAATTGTGGAACAGTAGGCAATCTTTGCAGTCCCTTGCCTCTAATTAACTAACCTCTATCTGAGAGACCATTTCCAAAGTGCTAACATCTTTGGTCTTCTAAATTAAGCAGCATCTCTAAATTTTAACTTCTATCACTACATCTTCACTCTAAACATATTTCCAATTACTATAAAAATCAGTAAACACAAAAATCTATTAGCACCTATCCATAGAAGAGAGATTACTAACACATCATTCTAAAATGAGTCTATCTTATTCAGTCACTTTAGTTCAGTAAAGTATTAATTGTTTGGGGTTTTTTGCATATACAAATTCTGTGTCTTTCAAGGGTCTCATTCTCTTTTAGCACACAGTACTCCTCAAAAGTGGGCATTATTATATTTAACTGCATATTTTGGACTTCTGATAAAGCAGACATGTTATAAATGGCCAAGGCTTCTTCCCCCACATTATATAAGAAGACTGAGTACTTGACCTTAAGATTTTTCTCTTCTGTCCCTATGGCTGCTAGATACTACTTGAACCTTTGTGTAAACACCCTCCAGTTTTCTGCTATATAGTGTTTAAAATGTCTATCTTGCTGGGTAGAAAAGTAAGGAGAGACCCAGCCAGGCTTTTTTGAAAGCTGTCTTTGTTTACGAAAAAAGTATCTCCTTCGGAGCAGTCCTAAAAGGTAAGAAGTTCCTTCTCATTTTCTATTAGGTCGTTGAATTTATTCTCTTCCTCTTATGTCAATAAAGTCTGTTTCACTCTTTCATTAAAATACATGTTTTTTCTTACTGTCTGTGTGTCCATTGAGATATATCCTTCAGCATGGCTAGAACACAGAATGCTCCAGTGAAAAGTGCATCAGCCCAAGAATCTTTAGCCAAGTGAGTTTTGTTCCCATTTATACCATTGACTAGCTAAATGATCTTACGCAAGTTGCATAGGCCCAGATTCTAGCCATTCTCAAAGGCACCTTCCCTTGGGTGTTGGAAAATTAAAAATGTAGGCACTTTGACCCAGGGGAGCAATCCCAATCAATGGGGTTAGGTTCCTAGACTTCCTGTATAGTGAAAGAGGAGAACTAGTTGACTCCCACAGGTAATCCCAGTTGAGTCTAGTTTCTCAGCAGGGAGGTACCTACAGGTTGCCAATAGGAATGATAGGCACAGGGATGAGTCTGAGCTGCTGCTCCTCTTGTGAGCTGAGGTATCTGACTCAGGCTGCAAGAGGCACACTTCTGCCATGTCAGGATCCAGGTTATGCAGAGGGAGATGTGCATCTGAACCACAATGCCCAACTGACAGCAGTAGTGACTCAGGCATAAAGTGCAGCACCGCTCCATTCTGGAGGAGGGGTAGGAAGAGCCTATCTTTTACCAGTGGCCTAGCAGCAGGAGGGTTTTTTTCCTGACAGAATAAAAGATCTACATGTTATGACTATTTAAGCAAAGTAGTCACCCATGAGGGCCACCACTCCCTACTTGTTTTTATGGCACTTGCCATAAAGTGGGGAATGTGTCTGTGACAGTCTTTGGTTAACATAGAGAAACAACCAGTGGGGCCTGGAATCTACAACTCCCCACTCCCAACATACTTCCCTCACTGGGTTAGAGTTGAGTTCCCTCTTTCTTGCCCTCCTGGCCCTGTGAATCTTGCACTCTTGTCTATCCAGTTAGCTAGCTTCAATAGAAAGGATGAAGCTGGCTAAGCTTGTGGTTTGAATCCCTGTGGGCTAAGGTGAACCTCAAACTCGCTTCTTAGGCCAGTATTCTGATGCCTGAGTTATTGGGCAAAAGATGGGCACATCTTCCTCCATCTTTTTCTCAGCTGCCTGTGTGCTTGTACTGTCAAACAGTTGCTAGATAAACTCTGTCCTTGCCTGAGGTCTTAGGCAGAGATTTTTCATGTCCTAACCCTAATTTGGATTGCAACAGATCTGATTCAGGAGTGAGGTGACTAAGTGTCTGATCTGGGGTGCTTCAGAGCATGCAAAGATGCTCAGGTGTAGGCACCTTAGGACCTTTCCAGGCCTAAACTGAGGAATCAAATGAATCTATGTGCCTAAATGGTTTTGCAGCCTTCGAAGGCAGTGGATTAGTATAGCTCTTTGATTTGGATGCCTAAAATCTACCTACGCTCTGTTAAAGTACCTGTAAGGTTGATAAAGATCTGGCCTTTACTTTGTGTGTGTCTGAATTTGCCCACTTGTAAAATACGAGGGTGTTTCAGAAGGTAACAGCAATTTCAAAATAAGACCATTTTGTGTGCAGTGATCGTTTATTTAACTTCTCTACATAGTTATAAATGATAGGTGATTTGAACAGTGCTGCTGTTAGTGTTCTCCACTCCTGTGTAGTTTCCCACTCATTGCACACAAAATGGTTTTATTTCAAAATTGCCATTTCTTTCTGAAACACCCTTGTACTTACCTACCTTTAAATATGCTCAAATTTTTACAGTTGAAAAGTGATAAGTACTAAGCATTATCATGATATTGCTTGTAGGATTAGTTTCAATTGTGTCCATTTTTAATTGTTGACTAGGTTTTCCTTGGGTTTCTTTTCTTCCTTGCAGGATTTTGACCTTCGTTATTAATTTATTTATAGACATTTCTATAATTTTCATCACTATTAATTAAATAGCAGCTATCTTTAGCCAGAAATCAATTTATCCAGCAGCAATTTATCCTGACTAAAGTGGAAAGAAAAATTAAGGATGGAAGTTGTAGTTTTAAGCACTAAATGATTTAGTTTCAAAGGTTTTGATCAAATTAAGTGCAGGATCATATTAACTGCCAACTGGAGACTGCATTAAATGGAAGGCACTGTATTTGCAGCAACCAGTTTTTTCCCTGTGCAAATGCTTACGAAGTGAAAATATGTAGTTATTCACAGCTGTAACAGCTGTGACCCCATATTTTTGCTTCTCTCTCTCCTGTCTCTCTCACTTAATACGAATTTTAAATTTAAATTTGCATTTAATATGTCTGGAAGATGTATGAATAATTTTCTGTGTGTGCTTCTACATGGTGGTTCACTTGGATTCTAATAGTCCCATAGAAGAAGGCAGTCACCCCTGGGGATTTTTTTTCCTGAAAATTTGCTCCATGGCACTCCATGAAAAAATTAACTTCCTGAAAGTTTGCTGCTCTGAGGCTGCAGCTTATGGAGAGCAAGCATGTTAGATTACACTGTGAATAAGACTCTATTGTCTTCTGCTTGCATGGCAAAAATGTAAACAGCCCAGCTCAGGCACAACATAGCTCTTCGTTACCCATAAAAATACTACATACATTTCTTGCTCCCAGTGTTAAATCACATGATTTTAAATAATATAATTTTACTTGCTAAGTGGCTTAGCATATGGCTGAGATACAGTTTATTTAAATATTGGATGGAGCTTCCCTCTAGCTCTTTACTAGAAGAGTGGAGGAATGACATGTGGGCTTGTAATGTGAGAAATGTAAAGTTGCTCAAAGTGAAGTTTTTAAACCAAAGCAGCAAATGAAGCATAAAACATTTAGCTGCAAAATACATTAATGTTCACATAGTCACTTTTTTCTGTCTGGTCATATGCTACAGATGCTTCAGGGCAAATTCCACTCAGAAACACCAGTGGACCATCTTCCTTTTATATAGTTGAATACGGCCAGGTGCCACTAATAATTAGAAGCTATTAAGGCAAAGTCCAATCAATAAGTTAAGTCCCACCAGTAATTCTTGACCAGTCATGTAGAGACACTGTGGTTTATGCTTTACTAACTCTGACCAAAGAAATGAGTAGAAATGCCTATAGCCACCCTAAATCTGTTGTGTGGGCTGCAAGTTCATTTGTGCAGGGCTAGTTTGAGATTAATCCTTTAAAACTTGATGAATGAAGGGTTCCCTGTCTGTGCTCTGTGTCCTGTCACTCATCCCTGCACATAAATATCCCTATAGTGCATTGAATCAGCTAGGTCACTGCTTTTGTATTTTTAGAAGACTCCTTAAATGCTTTGATCTGCATGTAATGAATCATATTAGCTTCCTGGATAGATAAGGGGTTTCAATAAAACTTTAATCATATGTTTAAAATTAAGCACATACTTAAGTGTATTCATGAACTGCTTTTGAGGCTTTTAAGGAACATGAACGAGGCCAGCACCAGGTCTGATAATCCCTTGCATTACTCACTCATTGTGAGCTTGTGTTCCTGAACAGATTCCTAAAGGCATGCTTGCTCAAGATTTAGGAAACGTTGGCCCTTTATTTCTCAGGTTACTCTTTGGTATCCAGAAAATTATATATTAATAGCATCTGTTTTCAACATTTTATTAGTTAAGGTACAAATAAGGTCATTGTATTATCCCTATAAACTAAGGCTGTGCAAAGCTTCAGTCCCTGATTCATTTTGGCAGAGATTTGGCCCAATTCAGTGGCTGAATCTCTGAATCCGAATCAAATCAGGAGACCATTTAATCTCTCCAAATCAAATTGGAACCCTCTGAATTGATTCAGAGAGATTCAGAAAGATTCAGTGATTCAGACACAGACACATCTTTAAATGTTTTTTCTACCTACCTCAAGGTACCAGGTGGCTCGTCAATGCTGCGATGGTAGGGCAGATGGAGCATTCCACAGGAACATGGTGTGGGTGGGGGCGGGTACCCAGTGTACTCGGCAGCAGACCCGGAAGTGGACCAAAAGCACTTCCAGGTCTGCCGGGGAGTGCGCAGGCCCCCACACCCTCTGGCTTGGAGACTGGATTCCTGGGTGCCTTCTGGGTCTGGAGGGGCACCTGGGGTCCCCCCATGGCTGATCACCAAGCCGGGGGGGGGGTGCAGGGATGGTCCCTCAGCATGCTCCCTGGCAGACCCAGAAGTGGACTAGAAGTAATTCCGGTCCACTTTTGGGTTCACTGCCAAGCACGCAGGGTCCCCCCCACACTTCTATGGGAAGCTCCATCCACCCCATGCCTGGTAGCTTGAGGTACGTAGAAAAAACATTTAAAGCATTGAATCAGCATCAAATCTTCAGGTTCGGATTTGGCTGAATTGACTCAAATCGGGGACAGTGATCTGAACCAATCAATTGAATCACTGTCCCCAATTTGGGCTGAATCTGAATCGAATATGGTCAGTTTTTTACACCCCTACAATAACCTACAGGTCCCTGTGAGAATGTAGTTGGAACATCCTATAGACCAGAAGATTAAAAGTGTCTGGAGAGTACAGGACTGTGATTTTGAAAATCCAAGTGCGTGTACTCTGCAAATGGGTGTGAACACCTAACCAGCTTGGGCCTGAAACACTGGGACCCTGTTCTCAAACAGTGGTAACTGATCAATCATACATTGAAAATTCCTCTTTTGAGTTCCCCAAATTAGCTACCCAAATCCTCTGCAAAAGTGGCTCTTTGAAAATTATCCTGAGAGCAACTTATCTGAAGAACTCCAACAAATCAGTGCCTGAACTAGTTACAGTCCTAAATGAGCTTCAAAAGTGTGGCAAATTTCTGTATATCTGGATATAAAGTTTACAGATTCACAATGCAAAATATGGATGACTTTGATGTGGAACTCAGGGTCAGATTTACATGGAAAAGGAAGATTTACATGGATTGGCTAGTTGATGGAAGATCCTTAGGTAAGCTCTTAATATCAATGTAGACATGATCTGAATTGGTTTCCCTAACCAAAAAGGGCTAAAATTGTGCTAAGAGGGCGGGTTCTTCTCTGAGTATAGGCTAGACACAATAAGAAGATTAAACCAGTAGGCAGAGGAGGAGGAAAAAAAGAGGGTTCAAGGACTATAATAAGACATGGTTTTAAAACCTGAGGGACTACTGTAGACATGATGAGAAAGAGGAAGACATTTGAATCTAATTGTTTATTTTTTTATGGAGTGCCTTGGGCATTCAGAAAAGGGGGCACCAGAATGGAGGTAGTGGGGCACTGCCAAATTGAGGGCTTTGCATTGTCCCTCAACATTTTAAATTGTCAGTGGCTATGGAGGAGGAGAAAGTTAACTTGGCTGGTGGTGGCACCACCCTCTTTCACAGCAGCACCCTTACACTGCCTAGTCCCACTGCCTCTATTATGGTGCCCAGGAGTGTAAAATCTATGACATACACTTCTGCTGCTCAGGGCACAAACTCTATCAGTTACACCTCTGTATATTTGTATCTGTAATGCTTATTTCTGAGTGAAGTGTGATTGGTTTTGCAAAAGGTGGGTATCTTTGCTTAGACCTTCTCTACACACGCAGGTAAAGGTGCAATGGGATCTAATGTGTGATTCACACAAGTGCACTTCCTGCCATGCCACACACATGTGGCAGGAGGCACAATTGTGGGATCATGTATTAGGCCCCATCAGACCTTATTGCCAGAAGCAAGCCCTTGTGGCTGGAAACCACCTCAGCTGAGAGGCTCCCAGCTGTGGGAGTACCCTATGTGCCTCTGTGGCTGGGAGATCTCAGCCATATCCTGTGGCTGTTGGGACCCAGTTGGGTCCTGGCACCAAGAGGCACTCTGTGGGGACCCAGTATCTGCAGCTGTGGGACTCTGTATTCCAGCAGTTGTGGGACTCGCAGCCTAGGCTGGGCAAGGTGCACCCTAGCAGCTACGGGCTGATGAGGCTCCCAGCCATAGGGGAAACCCTGCTGCATGTGCAAATTAAAGCTGGATAGCAACCAGCACTAAAGTTAGTACACATTTTTAGCTGGTTGGAGCTTGTTAAGGCATGATAGCTACTTTGCATGTGTAGCTGCTCTCAAGGTAATTGTGCAGTTAAGCAGTTAATTGTGTGACACTTGTAATGTGTAGAGGGGGCCTTAGCTGTCACAGTTTCCATGAAGTAAAAGAGCAACCAGAGAGCCCAGAAATTGGGAACTCTGAAGACTATAAAGTTGCTAATGGGATGACTTGGCAAAGCTCTTGCTTGTAGATTGGGTCCAGGTAGCTGAACAGTCCCATAGCTTAGGAAGGGGTGTTAGAAGATGGCCCCTCTTAGAATTCTGGAGCCTGACAGTAACTGGGCACAGTCCAAAACTGCCAGCCTAAAAGCATATGGGATACACAGTTTTCATCTGTTATATCACCCTAGTGAGGCTGTATACAAAATACTGTTCTGGGGTTGTAATAAAAAGGTAACATTTGCTCCTGGATATATTGCTTAAAAGGTGTTTTTCTTTTTTTTCTTGATCAAGGTGTCTTCTGAATCTTTGATAGAAGTTCTACTCTACCTCCCATTCTCACCTTAGGTATAACCTCTCTTTAAACAGATCACTTCCTTTACCAGGCTAGCACTCATCTTTGTGCTCCGTAGAGACTTCAGTTCAGTCTTGCACTAATTCATGATGACTACTGCGGTCATCACAACCTAAATATGGAATTTCCTAGTCAGTTCTAAGCAGGGATTTCCATTCAGCAAGCAGATTTTTCAGCAAACAAACAACTTTTCCAGAGGCACTGCCACATACTACTATATTTATAGAAAGTGATCAATACTCATGATCATGCCCGCAAGTAATCAAGAAGTTTCGAATATGAGCCATGGTTTTCTTCCAAGCAATACCACTGACTATTAGGACATCATGCATTGTGTTTAAGAAATGCCATTAATAGACTGGCTATTAGGATAAATACAGAGACAGCCTGAATCACCTAAGATTTGCAACTGATGGTGTACTGATTTAAGGAAAAGTTTGTTGAATTTATTTTAAGAGATGACAGCATAAAAGCAAAATGGAAGATGGATGTTAGCAAAACTAATGAGATGTGTAATGGGTTAGGAAAGGAAATGACCAGGCAAGAGAGATGATAATCTTGCAAGTACAGAGCAACTTGCTTATGTTCTCCTCAATTTACTGTGATTGTAAATCATGGTTTTGGATGGGGTTGGGCTGTTTATGATGGATTATGTCGTAGTTAATCATGATAAGTATAAGATATAAAATGAGTCATATTAAACAGCTGTGGTATCTCAGATGTTTTTATGTCTCTGTGGGCTACAGTAGGCCCTGATTCTGATGTCCTGCCTACTGTGTATGTAAATATTGCTGGCAGTTTATTGATTTAATTGACAACAACTTCTTTACTGCAGCATCCTAATTTGGTTTGGTATGAAAGAAATGAGTATAATTAGTTGCTAAAATGTGCTGCAGAGGACCTTGATGACTCAAAGATTTGTACTGGGGTATAGCACCTTTCACCTTTAGTTGCATCCAGCTGTTACTATGTTTTGGCTGTCCAGTGACCTAAATGCTACCTGATGGTGTCAGTTCTGTTCCCAGAATATGTACAGAACACTGAGAGTTCTTCCCTTCCTCCTCCAAATAATTTTTTTATTATGCTCACAAGTGAAGACTAAAATCAAACTCTTATGCTAAGATGGTTGCCATTCTGCCAACATAATGAACATGGTAGTTGTCTCCAGGCATCTAAAATAGCCTCAGGGTTAAAGTCTAGCAAAGGCATTTTTCTTGTTTCTTAGATTTTGGCAATGCTTCTTAAATGCTGGCAATAGCTAGCCTATGGTTTTTCAAATTGCCCACTCTCAGCAGACATTCTGATTTAAGATGGCCAGCTGTTCATCATTACTCATGGCCCTCATTAAAGCCCAAATCTGCTGGACTCATCATTACACTAAACTCAAGTTTATGGAGTGCAATGTAAATCAGAGTTAAAGCAACTGCTAGTACTTTGTGAAAGGTCTCAGTTTTTAATCTTGATTTTTCTTTATAGCTTAAACAGTATACTGTGGAGGAATGTGCTAAGATTTATGCAAATGAAAGAGTTTTTTAGTCTTATTTTACTGTAGAAGATTGGAATTGAATTAATTTTTAGTTTTACAGTCACATTATTTCTTAACTTACCTAAAGTTATTCAATTACAGTGACTAGACAGATACTATCACAGCTACCAGGTGTTATAGTGTGCATATTATAATTGGTTATAGATTTTATTGTTACAAGTAGATCACTAAAGGTTTAACATACTAAACAGTATATCTGTATTAGTAAATGTGTTATGATTTGCTATTTTTATACCTTTAATATAAAGGCATGGATCCAGAATTCCATGGTTTGGCAAGCCACTAGAAAAAGAACAAACTATTTCACTTTTGCTACAGAAATGGGAGAATTAGAAAGGTAGCCTGTCAAATAGCAGTCCAGAAAACTCCAAGTAGTTCAGTGCCTGCTGTGGATACAGGATGCTGTGGATGAGGCAGTTTTCATCTTTGCTATTTTGCAGCAGTGAAAATACTAGACTGGAATCATCATAAAAAGATATTGTTGCATCAGATGTAGCATTTATTTTAGCTTTTGTGGATTTTTTGAGGATTAAAAAAGCTATCATGCATTTTTGTTCTTTTATTCAAATCCCAGATCAGGTACTTCTCATTGGAGTGTTTACAGTCATAACCTGTCTGCATGCACAAGCATGAGAGAATGAAATAGACTAGATATTCACAATACAGCTTCAAAACAATGAGGCTGACTAGTCAAATTTCTGTGTTCGAGTGAAGAGCAGAGAGGAACAAACATTATGAAGGAATGGTCAAACCCTAAGCAATTAATAGGTTTTTAAAGCTAGCAGAGATTGTCTGTTTTGGCCACTTGTATCAACACAGGGCATATGACTTCCTTGTAATAATTCCTGCTTCAGGTTGAAAAAGGTGGGTCTGAACACAAGACCATGTCTTTCAGGAAAAAAAACAAACAAACAATTTTGATTTGAAAGAAAATTCATGTGTAAGATGTTCCAATGATTAATTACATTTGGGGTTAAAAATATTATTTAGCCTTATTTCTAGTCTGAATTGGCTTAGCTTCTACTTCTAGCCATTGGATTATGCTATAGATTTATCTGGTCTATTGAAGAATACTCATCAAATATCTGTCCTCTGTGACTACAGTCAAGTCACTTCTTTAATTTTCTCTGATGAACTAAATTAAATGTCCTCCCTTGCTTACTACAAATCATTTGTTTCATTCCTTTAACCAGTCTTCTGGTCTTCTCTCTAGTTTGTCCACATTGATCCTGAAACACAACACTAGCATTACATGCATTATTCCAGTAGTGGTGACATCAGAGAGCCTAGGCTCCCTGCTTCTACTTGGCATTTCCCTGTTCATACATCCAACTATGGCATTAGCCCTTATGGCTATACTGGGAGTTCATAGTCAGCTGAGTTGTCCACCATGACCCCCTTGGTTTTTTTGAGTCACTGCTTCTTGGGGTGGAGTTCCTCATCTTGTAAATGTGGTCTGTGGCACAGATCTGCCTGTTTAAGTGCCCAGATCCACTCTTTAAGTGCTACGGATATCAACAAAACATACATTCCCCATTCTACCTCTTAGATGCTCAAGTGGATGTAGGCAACTAGATGTAAGACAATTCCACCCTGCTCAAGTCTTTGAAAAACTATTAATGCAAAAAGTGGGTGGGTCTTATTACTCCTCCACCTCCATGCTTTAGTGACTTGCTCTTTAGTGATATTCTTTACTGATGACTTGTCAAAAAAGAAGATGCATTATTAGTTTTTGTGGGAACTCAGGTAGGGTGGAATGAGTTGCCCATAGGCACCCAAGTCCTGGTGGAATAGGATCTGGCCATAGGTTTCTGTTTTAGGTACTAAGTTTATTCTGGTGGTTGTGTGTAAAGCTGATGAAGTGCTGACTCTGCTTTACAGCTCAGAGTCTTAGCTTAAGCTGAATTCTCAAGTCTGAAAGTGAAATTTTTAAAATAGATATTCTGTTCCTGTCCTGTCAGGGGGCACAATCCTTTAGTTATCCTCAGATCAAATAGTGGAAATGTCTGGCTCTGGACCCAGAAAAGCCTAGTGTCAAAGTACCTCATCTCTGACGTGGAAGGTTGCTGTCTAAGTACCTTTTTCATCAGCCCATGGCCTTGAACTGCCCAGCACAGCAGGTCATCCCAGTGTGCCACCTCCTGAGCAGAACACTAGGGCAGACACAGGTGGTCAGAACGCTCCATCTGGGCCTAGGCATATGTCTACTTCCTGCCACTGGAGTGGCCAGCCAAGGTCAGGTGACCTCTTACCCCATCCCATATAAGCCCTTGACCCAGAAGGTGAAGTATCTGAGCAATAAGATGCAGCTTTGTATCATGCTGCTACCGACTCTGATGGATTCTCTGGATACTTGACCCAGCTAGCCTCCTGACTGCATGCTCTGCTTTATCCTCTGGCTCTCCAAACCAGTTTCCTGGATCTATCTTCTGGCTCCTGACTCTTTGGCTTCTCCTAACCCTTAGGTGACTCTCAGGCTTAGCTGCCCATGGACCTGAATGACATTTTCTGGACTGGATAGAGTAGAGGTTTAAACCCTGTCCTTCCACATCCTCTGTGAGTGATCCAGAAATCAAGCTATATGTGTTCTGTGGTAGGCATACTCTCTTTCTCTCACTGAGGATTAGGCAGTTAACTCCAGGAGAGGGCTTATGGTTCAAAATCAGGTATGTAGAAAAGTGCATCCCTGACTGTGGAGATGTATTCCTGTCTTTGACCAATCAGTTTCCAGGAATGTAAACCTTGGTTCTTTCCGCTGTGTTACAATCTTGGTTTGCTTAGGTGGCTTCTTGCTCAGATGGTTTCTGAGTATCTTTCTCTGATGTTTGACTGTCACATACAGTGTAGAGGATGCCTGGGTGACTGACTTGGGGCTTAGGATTCTGCTTTGTAGCATGGCACTTAAGAGAGATTTGTTGTATGTTGGAGGACCTGGGCTTATATTCTTTGTTGCTAGAGATGCATGATCTTAGAGTTAGCTTCATCAACATGTATTGAAATGATTGCTTGTGCTCAGCTTACTAAACGATCCAAGTGTCTCTGTTTGAGTGATCTGTCCTTTTTGTTTTTAGACATTACCCAATTTTTGTGTTGACTGCAAATGTTATTTATAATGATGTGTTTTTTTCCCAGTAATTGATAAAAAATGTTAAATAGCACAGGGCCAAGAACAGATCCCTATGGGACCTCATTAAAAACACAGCTGCTTGACATTGCTTCCCCATGTTGATACCTATTATGGTATTTAACTGCTTTTTAGTCTCTTTATTGTGTTCTGGGTTGATTTTTGTATCCTTCTAGTTCATTAAGTAAGATGACACTTTGCATTCACATGATTACACATTTGGTTGATAAATGGTATTCTCATGAAAAGATATTTAAAAAAGACCCAGTTTCCATAAACTGATGCTGATGATCTTTAAAAATCTTGATTGTATTCTTCATGCTTGTTACTTTGGCTGGGATCAGTGCCACACCTATAGTTGCTTTGGTCATCCCATTTACTATTTTTAAATGTTGGTGCACATTAATTTTCTTCTAGTCCAATGGAAGTTTCTCAGGTTTTGAGATCTGATGACATTCAGTATTAACAGTTCAAAAAACACCCTAGCCAGCTCTTTTAATATTCATGGATGCAAGTTTCTTGTGCTAAAATTGCTTACCACCTTTCTTAGTTACTATTGAAACACAATGGAAAGTGTTTACACCTTTCATGGTATGAATATGACACATCCCCAGTATAGAAGACTTATTTATTTTTTGAATGGTTCCCTTTTTTTCATTATTATTACCGTTCTGCCCTGTCCCTTTAATACTGAACCAATATAATTGTTCAGCTTCTTCACTTATTCTTAATAGACTTTAAAAACTTATATTGCCTTTGGATGATGTGTTAGCCACTGATTTTTTCCCCTTCCCCCACGTCCTTGGGCACTATGGCGCCTTTGTTATTGTGCTGTCATTAAGGACTTCCTTTTGGAAGTACTAAATGGTGGCACAGTAACAGCCTGTCCTGCACCATGCACACAATGCACTGTTATATTTAGCTGCTATGTCGCCATAGCAATGCGCTATAACAAGGGAGCGCATTGCTACAGCAACATGGCATCACCCCTTGTGTCCTGTTGCTTTTCTTTATCAATGCTGTGCATTCCTACCTTCTGATTTAAATTTATTACTATAAATTATCTTACTCAGTTTTTGTAGTTATTTTTATTTCCTCTAAGCCAGGCTGGGTTTTGTGGGTTCACTTGTTTGTTTTGTTTTAACCAGCATAGCATACTTTCTTGACTATGGGATTGTGGCCTTTTGGACATCTAGCAAAATATTTATAAACAATTCCCAATTATTATTCAAATTTAATCTTTTTCTCCCAGCTGATTTGCCTCAGAATTGTTTACAGTTTCATTAAGTTGTCCCTACTTAATGCAGCAAGTACAGACACTAATGGTTTGGACTTCATATTTGTTTTGCACAAACAGGGTAATTAAGTTCTGATCTGTAGCACATAAGACACCTCTACTATTTAGGTCTATTATGAATTCTTTATCTGTCAACATGAGGCCTAATATGGAATTTCCCAGTATTGAATACACCAATTTTGTAATAGACTATGCCATCTATATCTTTTAAAAATTCTGAGGACAATGTAGTATTGGCAGCATGTAACCTCCAGCGTACATCACGCAGATGAAGGCCCCTGTGATAATGAAGCATTTTTTCTCCTACAGATTAGTGTTCTAAAGGAGGTAGTGAGCATTTTTCTAGTGTGAATTAGTAATCTATAGCAAGGGTTGCCAACCGGGGGTATGCAGAAAGGGGCTAGGAAGTACGTGTGGGCAGGGATGGAGTATCGCTATCTCCCAACCCGCACTACCACCTCCCAGAAACAGGGCCAGGAGGGGGTGAGGGCACTGGCTCCCTCCTTTGGGCCGCACAGGTACTATCTGACTGGCCAGACATGGGGGTGGGGGGAGAGAGCTTGTCATCCACCACCCCATGCTGCTGCCACCGTGTGCAAGCTCCCCTCACTTCTTGCCTAGCCACTACTGTTGCCCCTCTTCCCTCCCCCCCCGCTCTGCTCTGCATCTGGGCACCACCATACCCTCCCACCCCCTCTCCACCAGAAAGGGTGTACTCCTTAAAAAGGTTGAAAACCCCTGGTCTATAGGAAGTACTGTCTAATTACATCACTGTGTGATCTAATAGAACATTGCATTTTAAAGCATTCAAGACAATTTGTTTCAGATCTGCCAATGATTTTGAAACAACCCAATTCTTGATACAGAATGCCAGTCCTCCTTGCTGTTCACCCACTTCAAAATTCCTGAGTAGGTTAAAAACAATGATTTTAATAGTCCAGCTTTGTGAATTTCCCCCCACCATCTTTAAGCATGGGGACGACGATACATGAGAAGCAGGAGGCTGCTGGAGTACAGTAATTGGCACCAGATTTCAGTAATATTATGTTGAATCTACATATATCAGTCCATAACTTCAATGACTTTTGGCTGCTGATTAAAGTGGAATTATGAGTATTTTGTACTCCTGCGTACTTACTCTCTAGCTTTATAACAGCTTTCAGGTATGTACTGTTTTCTTCTTGAAAAAACTTGTCTATGATGAGGGGAATCATACTTCATCTGTATTCTATACAGAGCTTAGTACTTTAGTCTTGATTCTCTCCCCATTGGGATCACTGATAAAAATCCCATTGACCTTGAGCCAGCAAAGCCAATCTTTTTTTAATCAGTAAATGGTAATTGACAATGAATGTATTTGTTCTCCAAATCCAGAGCATGCAAATAGAGACAGTGGGAAATGAGGAAGGAAACTAAAAGCTTTTCCATTTGTTTGGCAATACCCTAAGATGAATGCATAATGTGACATATTTGAGCATCATATTCAACTGCCTTGCATAGCATTTTGTACCTAACTAAAATGGCTGTAAAACACTCCCAAATCAGGATTATTAGCTCACTTAGGCCTTGATTAAGCCAGACATTTAGGCTTGTAAGCAGGCTCCTATCTCTTCAGCAAAGCTTATGAACATCATCTTAAAATCAAGCATATGCTTAAGTACCCTGTTGAATAGGAAGGGGATTATTTTACATGCTCCAAGCTGGAAAAAATGCCTTGGGTCCTACGTATTTCATGGTGTGGACAGATACAACACTTGAATCTTCCCAAAAATGTCACTGATTTGGAACTAGATCACAATTGTCTCAGTTTAGAAATGTCTGCTCACACAGTACCAAGTACTATAAAAAGAGTAGTCCCATTTTAGGCATTTCAGTTGTACCAAGCCTTCACCAGGGTACATATGTATATGTGTGTGCATGTGCATATGTGCATGCACGCACACACAAAGACTTCTGCAACTTCCAGCAATGCAAGTTAATAGATAAGCTTTAAGGCATTCCCTTGAGACCCCCTGTTCAGGATGAATGCTGCAGGTATGCAGGAGAATGGGGATAAAGAGTGTAGAAGAAGAAAACCCCAGGCCTTAATCTCTTTCTCTAGAAGTGCTTTGTGTAATTTTCCATAACTACTGAGCAGACCTGTTAGGTCAATAGATCACTCCATAAGTTTCCCGCCTTTGCAGCTTCTTGGGTCCAACTAGTTCTCTGTTCAACTTCTTATATCTTGTGTCATGTGACCTGAATATTGAAATATAAAAGATTTGCGTTGATTGTCTGTGGTGGAGAGGCTCAGTGCCTCCCACTCCTCCCACAGCTGCTTGTAAATAAAGGGTCTCTGACAACTTTGTGACTAAACAACAGAGTGAAGCTTGTTTCTTCCACAAGAGTGGTGCAGTAAGAGATGCCTGGAAGACCAGCTAGGCACTACTTATCGAAAGCCTGGTATCTACACATGACACTGAACTGGTTCACAGAGGACCATTTCAAAATAATATCTGATTATTCATGTGTACTTTTGAAATGTTCTAGGGGGTTTAAACCACTCTAATAAATTGGCTTTTACATTTGGACGCTTACAATTTAAAACATGTTTAAAATATTACAAATGTTATCTCTGTCTGCACCCTAAGGCTAAGTATAGACAGTCACAAAGCCCAAGGTGGAATCAATCCAGTCTTTGCAGGTTTGTCTAAGCTGAATAGATTGGGCTGACAATGAATGGAACTCACATTCACTCTTCAGTTGTGGAAGCAGGCAGATGCCTGCACTGGCCCAGGTCAGAAGGTGGAGGATGCTTCTGCATGCAGGCCATTACTAAATCCAGCCAAGTGGGAGGCCATCCCTGATTTGGATTCCTGACAGCCCCTCTCCCCCAGTCTCCATTCTCCATGTCGTCTCCCCGCAGAGGGAGGAATGGAGCCCCCTGGACAGCTTGGGGGAATCCTCTGCTGTGGGTGGTTTCCCTCGCCTCAGCCCCAAGCTTCACCCTGGGCTGGGGTCTTCCTAGTTGTGGGGAGCCCCTGCCCATTTGGCCAGGCTGGCTGCTCAGCTCTACCCCCTGCAAGTCTCTGCCTCTGACTTGCAGGAGGGAGGGGGAAAGGAGCCCCTGCTGTGGTCCTGGCTCCCCCAAACTGGAGTCTGCCCATCTATGGGAAGCCCTGCACATGGGGTTTCCTCCACTGCAGGCCTGTGTTCCTGCCAAGCTGGGGTCTGCCAAGCTTGGGGGAAGCCTGAGGAATGGTGAAAGAAACCCCTATGGTGCGATGCTCATCGCAGCTGGGCAGACTCCAGCTTGCTGGGGCTGGGACTCTATCCCCCACCTCCCCTCACCCTGCTGCTTTGCTAGGCTGACAGGTACAGACAGGATGCAGGCTTGGGGCAGAGGCTTTGCTGCCTCATAACTGTGACAGTATAAGGGCCAGCCTGGCACTGACCCAGCTTGGCTAGAGAAGAGGAGCACTGGTGGAGGCTAGCCTGCCCACCCTGGGAAAGGTTGTTAGCAGGGAAGCTTCAAGGGTTCCTGGGATGCTGGGGGGACTGTGACTTAGTAAGTTTGGAGGGGTTCTGGAATAGAATGTTGCTAGACCTGTCTACCCTAAACTGATTAAATCTGATACTATATTGCTCCAGGTACCTCTTAAACCAGGTCTTGCCATTTTGAAACTGGTCTATGTGTACTGAACTTCTGTTCTGTTACAGGTTTACATCTGTTTCTGATAACTTTATACTAGTTTATGTGCAATTGTTATCCCTAGCCTAAGGGCCTGTTTCCTCCATTGTGTCTCATCACAATCCCTAAAGTCAGTGAACAGCAACTTTCTATGAGTACCATCTATGTGCCAATTTTGCTTGGTGAAAATACATGGGAGGTCATTCTTGGTAGTCACTCTTCAGCTTTGGAACTCCCCCCACTTTAGGGCCTGTCTGAGCTGGAGCCTGACCATCTTTTGCAAGTTGTGTAAGACCTTCCTATTTGGGCAGGCATTTAGCATGTAGGGTTAAGTTTGAGCATATTGTCTAAGGAAGTTTTCATTATTTTATTGTAAACCACTCTGATCCTTTTTTGGAGGAAGGCAGCATAGAAATCAAATAAATAAATAATGAATCAATTAATATACTCTAGTGTTTTGCTCGGTTGGGTACCCACAATAGCATTAGCATTCTTTACTTGCTCCTGGATATGCCTGTACTTGCTTCCCACAAGTGGATGTAATGTGGGAAAATATCCCTGTTCTGTTTTCTAAAAATGTCATATATATTGGTTCTATGACAGAAATTTGGTAGAAAAGACTTTTCTTTTTGAGATCATCTGGCCAGTTCCCTGGAGGCTTATCTTTCTCTTGTGTGCTCCTTTTACTCTAATTTTAAAGTGCCTTGACTGATATAAAGAAAGACAGGGGAATCTAAATAATAATAACATTATAATAAGCCACCACAAAGTGTTGTTTTGTTAACAGGAAGGTGTTGGGCATAACCTGTCACAAAGACTTATTTCTCCATGTCCCTACCTGTAACCAGCATAACTTTCCCCTCTGAACCAGAACACCAGTAACTCTTTTCAGACAATGAGACTTTAAAAACCCAACTGGAGTGGGAAGAGCAAAAAATCCTCCATAGACTGGATTGTGTTAAGTATAGTTTAAACTGAATGATACAACCTTAAGTACCACCAGCACATTTTTCAGTTCAACCTTAAGTACTACCAGCAAATTTTTGTCATATAAAGTAATTATAATAAATCTGTTAACACGTACCACTGACAGGTTGTCTGTGTACCACTGTGTATCCATACCACAGATTGGGAACTGCTGGTTTAAACCAAAACATAAGGATTCTTATCCCATTTCCTGGATTAGTTTTTATAACCCCTGTGGCCTTCAATGGGTTAATCGCTTTGTTTTTCTCTCTTCCCGTCACCCTACCCTTTGTATTCAAGTCCTGTAAAAGCAACAACAAACTTCATAATAAGATGCTAATGAAAGCTTATGCATCTCTGATCTAGTTAGTCTATAAGGTGTAAACCTACTCTGCCTTCCATTTGGATATACACTTCCTATTTCGCTAAAACAAACAAGAGGTGAAGAAAGAGAATGAGAGCACTTTTGTTCCAAAAGAAGCCTGAAAAGCTGGAAAAATGTCAATTTCTTATGAGATGCATTTTCTCCTGGGACATTTCCAGCACTTAAGTTCATACGTAAGTCGGAAAGTTAATGTGTTTCTTTAAGGAGACATTAAGTAGGTAGATATGGGTTTTTTATGGCTTAACATTTTGTTTATGTAAAATGCTATCTAGGCGTTGAGGTATATTAGATTTTTACAGCAGCATGTGGGACATTAGATGCATAACTCCCATTATTGTTAATAGGAGTTGTGTGTCTGGCTTCCTGTGTGCCACATGAGAAATAACTCATGTAATTTCTATTTTGTGCCTTTACAAGAACTTCATTTGTTTCCTTTATATCCAGGTGTTCACACTCTGTCCATTTGGCACCTGCATATGTCTGTGACTCTTTACAGCTGAGGACATGTTGCAGCTGGCAGTCGGCTATGTAAAGGACATAGCAGTCTACTATATATACTGCATGTATTGTGTGGACCTTAATGCAGAGACTGCCTTTCTCCTCATTCTCTGTCCCTACACTTGAGATCCCTTTGGGCACTGGAACTAGCAGTAGCTCTATAACATCCCATGTTCTTTGAATCACATACAATTAGGGTTGGAAAGAACCTCAGGACCTTCTTATATCCTTCCATTCTGATTTCTGTCTCCGTATGCTAACATCACAGATATTTCTAGATTTTTGTCATGAAAATCTGGTGAAGTCATTAACAGGTCATCCAATACACAGGCATGGCAGGTGATGAGAATCTCTGGCTCACTGATTCTTCGGCTGTTGTAGAGCAGGGGTGGTCAAAATACAGCCCACAGGCTGGATCCAGCACACCAATTGATTGTATTTAGCTGGCACCTGCCCTGCACCAACTGATGGTCCAGGTTAATGTTCACAGCTTCCTGCCAGGGCTACTCCTACTGCTGCTTCAGAAACCCATGTAGTGTTTGGCTCCCCCTGGATCCAATGTCTTCTCCTACTGACCCTTCTGTGCTACTTTGGAGAGTAGGTAGCACACAGAAGTGGTGGCCTGGAGATATGTGCTGGACACCACATACCCAACCAGGTGGGGCGAAGCAGCTGTGTAGCTCCTGCTTCAGTGTGCAGGGCTCCAGCTCCAGCTTCTGGCAGCCTTCCATCCACTCAGCCACCCGGCACAATGAGCAGTTGCTTGCAGGCAACTGAGTGGGTGGAAAGCAGCCCCACCAGAAGGCTGTGCACTCTGATGGGGGCCAGGAGAGTGATGTTGGTAGGTGTGGGATGGGTGGAGGTGGGAGCATGGTGTTGACTGCTCCATGTGGAGCACTTTGGGGGCTGCCATGGGCTGGGTGGTGGTAGTGTGGGTAGACTGCACATGCACTGCACCACCCAAGTGAATGCTGCTGCAGATGCCCCCTGCCCCCTCTCTTTTGTCCCTCCACTCCTGGCTGGCTTCTGGTATCTAGTGCATGGGCAGTCGCCCCCACCAACACATGTACACTCACCCCGAATCCCTTCCACCCCTCTCCATCTCCCCCCACACAATATACAAGAATGAGACTCTATTTGAGCTATTATGCAATCATCTGTATATAAACTGCTCAAAAAAACATAAATCAGGACAAGAATTATTTTTTTTAAATAAAATTAAAATATGGAATAATATATGTTTGATTTTTAATATATTACTTGGGTTTTTTAATCTACAATTTGTTAAAATGTTATCTTCTGAAACATTTGTGTGTGTGGCCCTTGATGGTTCACCAAAACTCATAAAGTGCCTCGCCAGGTGAAATAATGGCCCACTCCTGCTGTACAGAGTTGTCTCTCAACAAAAATTGTTCCTGGAAATAAATAAAACTCAACCTTTAAGCACTAGCAGTGTTTGTGGAATGTTATCCTGAGTCAAGGATGAACCTTAATTTGTCAGTGCAGACCTGGTTGTTTTCCCCTAGTTAACGTGGTGGGGCTCTCGGACTGGATACTGAGCTAGTACAAGGTGTTGATAAGATTAGTGATATTCTAATCCTAATCTCCATGCATAGGTGATCTGTAAGAATAGGAGAGACCAAGACATAACCAAAGAAAATCAGATACAAATGTAAAATATTACTCTGATTACCAGCAATCTTATCATGACAGTCTCATGAGTGATTAATTTCATTAGTTTGGTTTCTGCTGTAAAGCCCCCTCTGACTAGCTCTCTGAAGCTTTGTGTATCAAGGTTTTTGATTGTGACTTTCTTTCTTCCCCTACTGATGGTATCTTGTAATGAGTCCTTCACTGAAATCCTCTCTCCACTCACGGAGAGAGGAAGCCTGTGTCCTCTCTCATGTTGCAGTGCCACTCGGCAGTGATCTGAGTTCTTTATAGGGCTTGAGAGGGGTAAAGGAGGGGAGAAGCAGTGAAAAGGAGCAAGTTATGTTTTGTCAATCTGTAGATTTTTTCAGGGGCATTAGCTGGTATGCAGAACCAGAAATAGCCTAACAGATAAAGCAGCAGATTGGGAGCCATAACATCCAAGTTCAGGTCCTAGTTCTGCAGTTATTGTTTAACAAAAGCTAAATCATTGAACTTCTTAGTGCCTCCATTCCATTATCCTTTATACCTCCATAACTGCATGCCTAGTTGTGCCACTTGGTAATTTTTCTCATGGACAGAATATGGGTGCTTCCCTAGTAGGTGGGAGTCATAGTGTGCAGTACAGCCTCCACCCACATAATCCTGTATAGTTGTCTTGTAGTACAGAAGCTTTGCATACCCCACAGTAGACGGTGATGCTTTACTGCAGAGTTAATTAGTCAGCTCTGCAGTAAAACGCACGTGTAGATGCATCTTCATTCTTCTAAGTTGGGCCAGGGAGTAGCCTTAGTGCAGATAGTGGGAATAGGATGCCTCTTGCTTCCACTGTTGGGAACTGGAGTTGCATCAAACCTTATGGTGGTGTAACTGAGAGCAGACTGGTTGACAGGTACAAATATTCAGTAACTGAAATTCCTCACTCTGGCTCCACCCCTTGCTCATTACCATAGCAGATGAAGCTTGAATCAGAAGCTGTCAGGAAGCCTCTCTCTGCCCCAGTAATCTGTGAACAGCTTGAATCTGTTGGAAGTCATCCTTATCACATCTTTATAATTACAGTATTGTATTATCAGAACCACACATTTCTACTAAAGCCGGCTCTAGCAAAATTGTAATCTGGCTGCATTGACACAAGACTTTAAAACTAATTCCTTAAAAGCATTCTGTGGTTACAAGACAGTGCATGTTGTTATGCAGTGTCTTTCCCTTTAATACACGTGGAAAAAGAGAAGGATTTATTATTAGTATGTACAGAACTTGTCTCTGACGAACTCTCAGGTACAGCAAGATTGAAGAGGAGGCATTTGACCATTTTCTTTTGAAATGTCATTTTTGCAGCAGGGTCAAAGTCAACTCAGATTATTAGAAGAGAGAGGTAATCAGCATGTACATCATCTGTCTGAGACTTTAAAACACTGCCTAGATTATAAATTAGCAGGGAAGCTGATGCGGGGGAGGGGTACTTCCATACTAACTCTAGTCTTCTGTAGTCCTGCTAACACAGCACTTCACAAATTATACTGTGCAGGACACAAGGCTGGATGGGCCATAAGCTTTAAGGGCCCTCAGTGGGATATGTTTGTTTTAGACTCTTAATTATGGCAGAATCTTTCCTGATGATACAAGTTTAGAAACACAGACAATAATACATGCTTGGTGTTCTGGATGGTAGCACACTATATAGCCATCAAAAATGAGAGTTAGTTGGATGTTTGAATTGGAAAATACCAGATATTCCAGGCAGCAGATGATCCAAGTGAGAACTGATACTTCCCTACTAAATAATGGCTAACAGGCAGGGTTGGGGCAACAAGCGTCCACAAATACCTGAAGGGCATACACACCAGGCAGTAGCAAACATTATTTAAGGTGATCTGAGGATTATAACGGAATGAAACTGGCAAAGGAAAATGTAAATGGGGTATCAGGAAAAAATTGCTGAAAGTGAGAGCTAAATCCTTTCATGGAAAGATGTTTCAACCTCCTTACTCTGTTCTGTATTGGCTTGTGACCATGTTACCTTTGTTTATGGGAAAATTTTGTTCAGTTTTTAGTTTAATTAGTAATGGTAGATTTGACATTATCCAGTTAATATAACTACAGGTTAATGGTAGTTCCCATGAGCCACAAAAGTTGAATGTTTGCACACAGTTGCATGTGTGTGTTGATTTACTGTGTTTGATCTTTCTTCAAGTGTATTCTTGTAGCTAGGGAATAACTTTCACATGAATGAAGTGTGTATGGAAATGTACTTTAACTTCTTTGTGGCATGAGGCTGTCACTGTCTTTTATCTTCTGAGTCCTCAAAGTAATTGAAATGTTCCCCTTCACAGAAAGGACTGAATCCACTGAGGTGTCAATGGGACGACAGGGAGGTCTTTCTCTATCATCCCATCTGTATTATTTGTGGTCTTATTTGGCTGGAGAGATTCCTCAGTCTCCAACTCTGGCCTATTTAGTTCCCCTCAGGCTTCCCAAGGATTCAGCACCCATTCCAATTTTCTGTTTAAAACAAATTTGAAACCCAGCTCTCCATGTTGACCACCACAGAAGTGTTGTTTCAGTTCCTTCCTTGCAGTACTGTCATGGTTGAAAACATTAGTATTGTATAAGCTAGTGATTCTCAATCAGGGTACCACAGCACCCTGAAACACCTGAGAGCCTTTCAGGGGTGCAGCAAGATATCACATAATGTTAACACCGCTAAGGTGCCTGAACAAGATTCACAAAATAAAACCAGTGGATGCATCCAGACAAGTGAGGACGTGCTGCAGACCCATCTGTAGTATTGCACACTGCACATGCTACACATGCAACATTTCCCCACACTGCTAACTTGCAGCACAGGGGTGGGGGGCAGACACCAGGAGACTCTCGTATCAAAAAACCCATGCCTTAATAAAGCAGGGTGGCACATGTGGCAGCAGCATATGCTGCCAGAAACTGGAGCCTAGCTGGCTGGAGCCACACACCAGCTGCAGGCCAGATTCTGCCATAGCTGCAGCCCCTGAAGGCCCTCAGGTAAGTCTGCTGGAGCAAGCCCAGGTGCTGGCCCCAGCCTCCCCTACCACACCCAGGTCAACATGCCATGCACCAGAGCACCCATGCACAGGCATTTCCCAGGGACAAGTAGCAGTGGTATGATATTGTGCTGCTGCTGTTTGTCCCCAGGGACATGCACTTTCCCACTCATAGGGACACCGCCAATGATTTTAAATAAGACTCCATAGTGTTAAAAACATTCACACCTGCTGTGCTTTTTCTGAGTTCTTTGCAAAGAAAAAATGCTGTATTCTTTGCTTTCCATAGTCAAATAATGCATGAAAACAAAGAGCTAGCATTTTTGAGGGATGCCTAGCATCTAAGGAGGTATGCTTAAGTCTAAAAAAGTGATAGAAGCACTGATGTTACTGGTGAAGGACTAGAATTGTCAGGGCTCATATTATGACACACAACTCTGATTTTCATGTTTTCCTGAAGCCCTATCACTCTCCCTTTTCTATCTTGACTCTACTAGGATAGGAGTGTCAATAATAGAGGAGGTGCTGTTGGCACCATTTGTTCCCAGTGCCAGAGTGTGAATTAAACTTCTGTCATCACCTATTTTCTGTAGTAGTTAGTGTGAAGATTTTGCTCCTGCTTCTGCTAGAAGAGTGATGAATATTCTGCTACTGTAAAAGCAGTGTAATAATGTAGTCCTTCTATTCTGCTTGTGTGATGCAAACAGAAATGCAAACAAAGACTTAGCTAAAGACATGAATATCTAACTTGAGCTAAAGAGCTGAATTGTAATGGATCCATATCCATAGCTGTAAATGGGCAAAGAGTGTCTCATGTAACATACATTGATCATTGGGATATCTGTGGAAAGAGGAAGCTCAATCAGCTATTCAAAAGGGCAAACAGGATGACCTGGGGAAATACAGGCCAGTTAACCTGTTATCATTCCAGGTCAAAATAGTGGAAAAACAGAGATGAGTTTAATTAATACAAATCAAAGGATGGAAATATCATTTATGTTAGGTTATGTATGGGGAGGGGAGCAGTGAAGTGGTGATTCAATAGGGCCAGAGGAACCAGACTGCCTTAAAAATAGAGGAAAATTTGGTTGAATCTGCTAACTAGGTAGATGTAATATATTATATAAAACATTAGACACCATACTGCCTGACATTTCTTTCTATGCAATACTAATGAAGTGCATGCGAAATGGAATAAAAACTGGCAAGCTGATTCATGCTGAAGTTGAAGGCAGGGTAGGAGCCTTATAGACTTACCTTACCACCTTACCTTATAGACTAATCAAAGTGCCGTGTGTATACAGCACAAGCTTTCATGAAGTGCTGCTCCCTTCATCAGATGCTGTGAAAGGATGTATGCAAAGCAGTGTATAAGGAGAGAGAAATTAGAATACATCAGTTGGGAATCACCACTGATCTTTTTCTAGCTGGACTCCACAGGTATTTCTACTCAACCCTATTTTTTTCATCAGTGTTCTGGAAGCACATAAAAACTCACAACTAATAACATTTCTGGATTGCTTGGGAAACAGGCAATTTCAAACAAAATATGAATGGAACTGATTAGATTTGAATAAAATAAAATAGATTAGATTTGAATGAAAACAAAATTGTCATCATTCCACCAAACAAAATTAATAAGTAATAGGATTTTTTTCCTGTGGTACTTCATTGTCCTTGCTTTTTTAATATCCAGAGGCAAGATCAGGTACTGTACAAACAGACAGATCCACATTTTTCTGGAAGTAGAGCTTTAAAGTTGTTGAGCTGTGCCTCATTTTGGCAAGGGCCCTCTAAGATTGTACTCGTCTTCCATAGGAGAAAATGAAATAATGACAATGAGCTGCTCCTGCACTAAAACAAGAAATGGAATCAGCAATGTCTTTTTTTGGTCCATTTGTTGCTGTTGCGAACAAGCCACATCTTTCTTTAAAGTGATGCTCTTCTAATGAGTGTTCACCTTCTATATTGAGTCTAAAGCAGGGATGGGCAATTGTTTGGGCTGGAGGGTCACTTAGGGAGTTATAGTGATCTGTGGAAAGCCAAGCCAGCACCTGCCACCCTCTGCTAGGCCAGGCCAGATCAGAACCACTGCCCCTTCTCCACCCCTCAACTCCCTCCTGGCCTGCAACAGCTCTCCAAAACTCCCTAAGTGGCTCTGTCTCAGACCCTGGCCCCACACTGTCACCACCTCGTAATCCTGGCTCTGGGCCCAGGGTCTCCATTAAGACCAGTCTGTGACGCCCCCCGAATGCAGGCGTACTCAGCCGTGTGAATGGGATAGGGCCATAGGCATGTGGGGAGCAGCATCTGGGAGCAGGGTGGGGCCAGAGCCAGGCCTGGGATCATGGGGCAGTGACAGCACAGGGCTGGTGCCCAGGGCAGAGCCATGGTTTGCTTCCAACATGCCCCTGCCTACAGGACCAGTGCCCATTGCAGGGATGTGCAGGCAGCAGGTCATGGCTCTGCTCTAAGCCCTGGTCCCATGCTGTCACCACCCCATGATCCTGGCCCCAACCCTGCCTACCTGTCCTGTTCAGGGATGCCACTCCCTGCCTACCTGTGGCCCCATCCCATCCCCCAGCCAAGCATGTCCTGCCTGTGCATGTCCTGGACCAGTTCCATGGAGACCTCACTTACCTACTCCATACATCACCTCTGGCAGTGGGTGTGGGGCAGATGGGCTGGGGTGCCCAGACTGGTTTTCATGGGGACCCTGGGCTAGGTCTCCATGGTGACACTGCCAGCAGCAGCAGCTGGAAGAAGGTTCTGCTGGTGGGAAGTGGAGTCCAACCACCACACAGTACCAGCCCTGCTACATGCCTGGGGCGTAGGGGGGAAGATGGGACTGGCCACATACACCATGGCCCAGGTGGCCCCCTGTGCCTGGGCTGGGTACAGATGAGGGACCTGCTGCAGGCTGGATAAAATCCCTTGGTGGGCTGGATCCAGTCTGCAGGCCATATATTTTGCCCACCTCTGATCTAAAGGCTTGCAACATGGGTCAGATAACATTTCCTGAAAAGTAAGGATAGTTGTACAGCTAGAGATATAGGAGGTCATATGTACATATGTTGAGGAACTCGGTCACTGCAATAAGTGGAATGGGTGTGTACAATAACAGATTACAAAAATACTGGTTCTCTATCTATTTCCTGGGGCACGCCTACACTTGAAAGATGAGCTGGATTAAGGTATGATTAATTTTGTATGCAATAGCTGTTCTTGAATACCTCCCGAGGTATTGAAGATACTAGGTACACTGCATGGTATACCTGACTTTACTATTGCAAAATAAATTACTTCACCCTAAAGGTTGCTATTTTTCTGGAAAGTTTCTAAATGAGCAGAAGCTCTTGTTAACACGCATTATTTTTTGTGATTGGGGAAACTCAAAGGACCAGTACCAATTGGCATCTTTTGGACTTGGCAATTAAAGTATCTTGGCAGTTAAAAAGAAAAGAAAACAAAACAGAACAAACAGAAAAAATATAAAAAAGACACGCATACATTCCCCCTTCTTTTGCTACCATCAGAAAGACTTTGACAGAATTAAGTGAACCATACTGAAAACATAGCATGGAAGCATCTGGTCTGAGGTTTCAGCTGAATGCTTTTCATTTCATTGTCTGCTTGCTTATGTGTGATGAATTTCGTGGACTGGCTCAGGTTGGCCACAGTGCCTTCCAGGCAAAGGATGTTACCCTTAACATAGCACCCTGTTGTGTCCTTCACAACAGATCTACTTCCCTCGAGAAATACAAATGCCATTCAAGCAGAGATGATGCAATGGAAAGCACATGCTTTCGTGAATCAAATGAAATTGCCCAACCCCAGAACAAATGAACATTTCCAGCTAAAAATGCTGCATGGTATGACCCAGCCAAACGACATATAACATCAGAACAGCAATGTTCTGATATTAGATGCAATATACTTAGCTGAAAGGAAGAGACTTTGGTAGAAACCTTGGTGTGTAGTCCCTTGCAGAAATGAGAATCTCTAATCTCTTTTTTCATTCTCCACTTTTCCCATCATGATGGTATTGGGTTATCAACAAAAATAAATAAGCTGTTTTTTGGAAGGGGCAAGGGGAAATTTTTCTTTTACATTCAAATTTTACTCTCCCTGATTCAGAATTTTGTGGTGAAGTCATATGAGGCACTGACTGAAAAACTACACATGAGTGCTGCTGCAGCTGGAAAAAGTTTGGATTCAGATTGATAGTCATACCGCTGTTATCACTTAAGTGGATTATTGTATTTTTGGGGATCAAGATCAAAACAAAAAATGATTTCAGTTAAAAAATAAATTATAAGGAGTGGGAGCACCAATACAGCTATAAAGGGAGGAAATTCCAGAATGGCTCTGTTACAGAGGATCTGGACCTCTGCCTCTTGTTGATAATTGTTAATAACAGAAAAGAAATGTGTATTTTGGTATGGGGGAATGCCAACCTATCTGTTTTGAAGGATAACATAAAAACTGGCTGGGAAAGAGATGCATAGACTGTTCTGAGATTGATGTTTAAGCTTTTGAAGTGTTGTCATTGTTAAAGGGCTTTTTTATCCTCAAAGGGCTGTCTTGTAGCTTGCTGTTTTCTCTGTTGTATCTTATGTGCGAGTGTGTCTGTAAATGGAGAAAACCAATTTGGAGAATGGGAGTGTCTGTGTAGATCAAAGGAGGTGAATTTTGAGTATGCAAGTGGCCGCAGCCAAAGGAATTGGGTAAGAGAGAGATCTTTGACCACAGCAGGAAGTTGGCATCTTGTCAGCAGCTAAAGGACACCTTTTTTTTCTTTTCTTTTTTTCTTCTTGTTCCTGTTCTCTATGGCTAACCAAGAATGCCTTACCTTGTTTGTTCTGTGGGAAATGTGAATCTTGTTATGTTAAGGAAACTATTTCCCTTGCTTGATTTCTATTTTCTCTCTCAACTACAACGCTTGCTCTTGTTAAGGTCACAATTGCAGGAGAAACTTTGTTCAAATGTCTCCAAGAAGAAAACTGAATACAGCAAGGTTAAGGTAAAAGAGCTTTAGGATCTGCTTCCCATTCTGTCTCAGTAAAAGGGCATGGACAGACTCTCCTCCTAGGAAGCTATGATGTCATCAAGATAAAACAGGTGTTACACATGTCAAGCAAAAAGACCAGAAGGGAGACAGTAGTTAGAAGAAAGAAAATGATTGCCACACATCACTATAATATAATAAAAGGCTTAGTCTGTGTGTCCATAACACTTTTGTGCAATTGTGCATGCCCTGCCAAGTGGCTGGATGGTGACTGGTCGCATGGCCCAGGCTGCGTGGGCCCAAGTTTGAGCTTCTGCTGGGGAGGTTCGTGGCTTCCCCCCACCTCCCTGCCTGAGGGCGAAGCAGGGGATCATGGTGGTGGCACTCCCCCCTCCTGGCCCCGCCACCCCCCAGAACAGCCGGCAGGGTTGGGGAGGCAGAGGCCAGGGAGATAGGGAACAAGATGCAGGCCAGGCAGATGCAAAGCAGTGGGTGGGGGTAGAGCAGGGCCAGACCCAGATCAGCAGGAGTGTAGTGAAGCAAAGCCACCAGCCCCAGAGTGGTGGGGGAGGTGGAGCGGGCTGGGCCCGGAATGCAGCAAGGGTGCAGAACAGGGCCAGACCTGGAGCTGCAGGGTAGGGGATGGAGCAAGGCTGGGCCCAGAGTGGCAGGAAGGGTCAAGCAAGGCTGGATCCAGAGCAGTGGCATGGGAGGCTGGAGTGGGGCTGGACTCAGAGTAGTGAGGTTGCGGGGATGGAGCGGGGTTGGATTCAGAGTGATGGGAGAGGGGGTGGAGCAGGGTTGGACCCAGAGTGGCAAGTGTTGGGGGAGTGTGGGGTCAGGCCTGGAGCAGCCAGGGGAGGGGGGTGTGCAGGGCTTCAGCCCTGCCTGTTTCCCCCCACCAATCATTCTTGACAGGCATTTTGACAGTCTTAAAATAAAGTCTGTGGGTTTGAGAGTGAAGTATCTAGTTTCATGAACAACCTACGCAAATCCAAGAGCCTTGTATAGTTTTGAAGCGAGACCATTGAAACTGGCTAGAAAAAGGAATTTCTGTTTCATTGAATATCCTAGGGTCTTGATGTTTTGTTTTATCTTGCATCAGAATGAACCATCAGCATCCAGAATTTCCAGTGAAAAGGAAAAATCCACTTCACTCCCCAGCCTCTGAGTTGTTAATCTATCTGATTGAGCAGTTGAAGGAACCTGGAAGACCAGTAGCCCCACATCTTGGCAGTTCATGGATCAGAATTGCATAACTGGTTTTAATCAAAACTTTTGCCAGAATATCCATCTCCTAAGGGAAGACTGGTATTTTACTGAATGTGTATTTTTGAGATGGAAACTTTATGTTGGAAAAGTTTTGACTGATGACTGAACTAGACAAACCTAACATGATGGCAAAATGGGATGTCCTCAGCTCCTGAAAACATTGCAGACAGTGTGCCTCATGAACTGTGTACTGGTTCAAGTAAGCATTGGCCAGAGAAGTAAGAGAGCAGAATACAGAACATTCTTAAAATAATCATTCATTTTCTCTCCTGTTGTCTCTTCCTCTCCAATGCCCCTCCCCTTCTTCTGCAAAATAATAGGAGGAAAATCTAGCTGGACAGGAACCAATTAGGCTTTAGAACTGAGGGAAAGAGGTGGCATTTTGGCATTAGGTGCCTGAATGCTTCAGCAGTTGAACTGCTTGGAGGAAATCCTTCCTGCCTCCTGAACTGTGCTCCATAAGTAACTTCAACTGCCTACACATGTGTGCATATAGAGTATGTGTATGTATAAATGCATGTATACATACACACACACATGCATGTGCACATGCGCGTGTGCGCATACACCCCTCCCCCCCGCCCAGTGATCAAGCCAGTGGATAAACCTAATAAGGATGAATATTTCTCAAGGTTAAGAAGAGACTAAAATGGTGTCATTATAATATATAATTTTATATATTTGTGTGTGCGTGTGTATACTGATGTATACATCAATGACAGAGAGATGCATCTTTTGTTATCCATACATGTTTTACCTATTACAAACCAGGAGGAAATGCACTCTTTTGTAAGTATAAATAAATAAGGCATCATGTATATCTTGGCCCAAATCTTGAATTAAAAACATCTTTTTAAAACATTTTATTTCTGTTATGTTTTCCCTAATCTTCTTTTTCAGTCTTGTGTACCTCTGTACTTCTGGCCAGAGTTGGGAGTCAGAAAGTTCTAAACGTTGAAACTGTATTTTCTTCAAATAGACCACCATTTTATTAGACATTTCTAGCCTAAGTGTGGTTCTCTTCTTAATATGAGCAACCAAACTTTTGGGCTTGAGACAGACATTCAAAAAGCCTGATCCTGACTTGATTCAATCTTTGCAGGTTACTCTAACCTTCCTAGGTTGAACTGTTTGTAACCACACAGATCATAGTATCTAGGGTCAGAAGGAGCCTAGAGCAGGCCATCTAGTCTGACCCCCCCCGCCAATGGCAGGAACGAGTGCCAGGGTCACAGGACCCTAGCCAAGTACCTATCTAATCTACTCTTAAAGATGCCCAAGGTAGGAGCAAGAACAA
>JAGPOW010003648.1:23437155-23460262 GCA_030014935.1 Caiman crocodilus | reverse complement strand
AAGTAGTGTTTCCTAATGTCCAACCTAAACCTGCTCTCCAGTAACTTGTGACCATTGGTCCTAGTTACCCCTGGTGGTGCCCAGGAAAAAAGAGCCTTTCCTATTTCCTGCTGATCACCCCTCAGCAGCTTATAGGCAGCCACCAGGTCCCCCCTCAGCCTCCGTTTACTGAGGCTGGACAGGTTCATGTCCCTCAGATGCTCCTCATAAGGCCTGTCCTGCTGCCCGCATATCAATCTAGTGGCCCTCCTCTGGACCCTCTAGATTGATATGCGGGCATATCAATATCATATCATATGCGGGAGATATTCCCTCCAAACTGAAGAAATGCAGTCACATGCTTGTAGTAGTTCAGGCTAGACTCCAGGGGGGAGGGTGGGCAGTGCTAAAGCAGCCCTCCCTTCCCTTTGATAGTGCTGAGCTGATGGAGGGGCATAACCAAGCCCCGGCAGGACACTCTAGTTAGGGAGGGGTATAAACCCCCCACCCTGGCCTGTACCATCCCAGGCTTCTCCCAGCTCACTGCTCAAGGGCTGGAAGTGTTGCCAGGCATCAGCTCCAGGTTAGCACTCTGGGGTAAAGAGAGGTGTGCAGTGCATGCATCTGTTGATGATGCTGAGCTTTTCAATCTTCTTCTGCCTGCTTCTTCATACTGTCTGTGAACCTGATAGGGCTGCAAACCAGCAGGGAGCTGATACAACCAGCAGGAGTCTATTAAAAGTGTTTATCAGCCCATCAAGAAAACAAAAGCCTTTCTTATTAGTTCAAGCTCTTCTTAAACAGGTTTTTTTCCAAGGAAGGAATGGAGAGACATTACCAGCTGACTTGTTGATTAGCTCTAAAAAACCCTAAGCGGACACTGTTCTGTCTGCCTGTCCCAGTGGAATTGGATGCGTGCGCACACGCGCGCGCGCACCCCCCCCCCCGCTACCTCTCAGCATTAGCTAGCATACCACATGCCTAGGGTTCATGGGGTTGGGGTCCATGCTGTGGGAGACGGGAGGGAAGGATGGGAGAATCCCTGCTTGAGCAGCGAGTGAAACAAGGAAGACCCTGCTGTGCCAGCATTCTCTTCCAGAGCTCTGGCTAGGGAGGAGAGGGGCAGGGCCAGCCTGTTCTCTGAAGCAGAGAGCCCAGCTCAGGGCTGCAAAGCATATAGGATGCTGGGGGACTCTGGTGTAACTTAAACCAGGAAGGGGTCTGGGACAAACATTGCATAAATCAGTTTGACTCAAACCAGTTAAATCTGATGCTACATTCAATCAGGTTTATCTTAAACCAGTTTCAGCCATTTTGAAATGAGTTTATGTGCACTGAACTTATGTTCTATTACAGGTTTAAACCAGTTTCTGATCACTTAAACTGGTTTATGTGTAATGTCTGTTTCTAGCCTGGGATGCTTATCTAAATCTTCAATCAAAACTGCCTGAGATTCACTCATCAATATTCTATTCCCAGGGTACCTAATGTTCACAGATCACAACTTGTTTCATTTTTATTCTCTTTTTTTGTACTGAGAATTCTGTAATGCGTGTCAAATTATTTCTCTCTCTCTTTCTCTTGCGATCTATCTATCTATAAATCATGGTAATGAGTTGTAAATGATTACTAAAATGAAAAATATTAAATTTGTGACAGTGAGGCTAAAACTGAATGTGAAAAACATTTTTTTTAGGTGTGATCATAAAAGCCTTCTTAAAACAAAAGAGATCTTAAAGTGTGATTTTACTTTAAAAGTGAATGTTTACTTAAAAGCTGTCCCCCTTCAGACTTATACTGTGGAAGTATTGGTAACCTTCATTATGAATGGCTCCTACTGAAAACTGATTACCTTTTCTGTGAAAGACTTATTGTGGTGGGAAGAATAATAAGAAAACAGTACATATTCAGATGAGAATTGTGTGTAGAAGATTTTGTTTGGAAACAAGTTATTTTTAATCTACCAATAATAAGAACATTAGAATCTAGCCCTAAAACTGGGACAATCCCCTTTTTTGTTATTGATGTCTTTAAAATCGCTTGAGCAATTTCTTGCTAATGTTGTTTAAAGAAAAAAAGATCGTCACAATGGAAGTACACTGGATTTTTTACTGTTATAGAGACAGAGGTGAATTAAAGATATGGATTAGAATTGGACCTTTACTGTAATCTTAAAGGAAGTGCTACCAAACAATTTTATAGTAAAACTAGGACGATATTTTCATTGTTCAAACCACTGTTTTTGTTATTCTGTTTCAAGATTTAACAGCTGATACTTCAAATATATCTTCAGCACATAAATACTTGAGCACACAAGGCCTTTTGCATTAAACTTTGACTTCAGCACTTAAAAACTTTATTGGCTATTTTTTTTTCTTGAGTCTTTTTTACAACCACTACTAAAATTTTTGCACACCAAGTAGTATGCTTTTAAGTATTTGCACACAAAGTTGTTTGTGGATTGTAATACGGGTCTGCTTCATAGAAGTGATGGCAAGTAGTTGTAATTTCTGCCCCTAGGCACATGACAAAAATCAGTTTCCTCTAAACTCTTGTGATTACACTGACTGTTAGCATTGGAAAGCTGCCTGCTCCTTTCCTTCCTCAGGAGTCACTAAAGCAAACTGACTTCAGAGAAGCTATCCCTTCCTGTTGTAAGGCAACATGTGTGCATGCAGTGTCCCCATATAAGTGCTGTGTAGTTGACTCTTAAAATATGAGCATGTTTTGTATAAATAATATTGCAAGTAAGTTGATTGCTTGTGGCGTGTGGAATCTCATTTCTCCACATGCTTAATCATTCTTAAGTAATCTGAAAACAAGGTTAAAAAACAACACATTTTCAAGATGAAACTAAGCTCAAATGGCAAATATAAATGTAATCAGAGCTGCAGTTTTACAAAACATGTGAAATGCTGAAGTAACTGGAAACGTTTGTTCAATCTGATTTTGTTCAACATTTTTATCAGTGGCCTGGAAATGGGGATGTACAGTGCAATCTCCAATTCTGCAGGTGATACTAAATGATTCCAGGTAGTCAAATCCCAAGCTGGTGGAGAGAAGCTGTAGAACGTTTTCACCAAGTGAAGTGTATGGGCAAAAAAAAGTGTTGACACTGAAGTTCATATGCCAAGTGCAGGGTAATGCACATGGGGGAAAAATAACCTTGATTATACTTGCACAATGCTGGGTTCTAAACTATCTGTTATGACTCAGGAAATAGACCTTGAAGTCATTATAGGTAGCTCTCTAAAAGCATCAGTGCGCAGTATGCAGTGGTGACCAAGACAGCTAATAAAATGTCTTGGTAGTGTTAGAGTGATGTTATGCAAAAGGCAAGGATTTCTGAATTTTGTCTGTTCCCCGTAGGAATTTCTCTCTCCCTTTTTCCAACTATGTTTTTTTTTTACTATGCTGTACTGGATTTAACTCCTCAGACTTTGAAGGAAAATACCTTGCTTGTCTAATTCTATCTCAACTCTGCAGTTGGTTGGTTCAATAAAAGATATCCTTGCCTCTCAAATCCTTCTCAATTTGTTATTAAGGGAATTGAAAACAAAACAGGAAAACATCATTATGCCACTATAATAATTCATGATGTGCCCACATCTTGAATATTGTGTGCAGTTTTGGTCTTCACATCTCAAAAAGGATATAGTAGAATTAGAAAAGTATGGAGAAGGGCAGCCAAAATGATCAGGGGTATGAAGCAGTTGTTGTACCCAGATAGACCGAAAAGGTTAGACTTCTTTGGGTCGCAAAGCAGATGACTGAGGAGAGGGATATGACAGAAGTCTATAAAATCAAGAAGGTGTCAAACAAAAAGAATAGGAGACTGTTGTTCACCAAGTCACAGAATACTAGAACTAGGGGCACTCGCTAAAATTAGGGGACAGGTTTAAAACTAATACGAGAAAGTTTACCCAGTGAGCCTATCTACACATGCAATTAGCACATAGCAACAAACTCTGGCACAGTTTTCCCAGGACCACAGCAGGCTGAGCCAAAGCAGAGCAGCCCTGGCTGTCAGGGGCCCCAGAAGGTCAACCTGACAACCCAGGACTGCTTTGACCTGGCTCAACATGCTACAGAGCAGCTGTCCTGGGCTTCCTGCTGAGTAGCCCTGCACTGTAGCACCTTCATGCCCTAATCAGCCCTGTCATAATCTGGATGTGCATTTTACCACATGTAACTACTCCACTGTCGGACAGTACTTCTGTTGGGCAGTGCTATCGTACAATGGAGTTAATTAGTTTACTGTGGTCTAATAGCACCACATATGTAGACAGTAATGCTTTGCTGTGGATATAATTAATCAACACAGTAAAGCACCTCATGTAGATGTGCCCAGTGTGTAGTTAGCTTGTGGAACTCACTACTACAGGAGGTTGTAGAGGCAGGCAGTACAGTCAGGTTCAGAAAGGGAATAGAAAATTTCATGGACAACAGATATCTTAATAGGTATTAAACAGAACTATTTAACGTAAGACTTATTAAAACTCTGGGCAGTCACTACAGGTAATTGGAAGATTTGTTAGACCTTCTAAATTTTAACAAGGGGCAGAATCAGGCTGACAGAACTTCACCAAAGCAGATGATACTGGTAGGTTTGCTTATCAAAAGGTGACCCAGCTCACAATATACCCACAAGAATGACATTTATGTCACTCTTGCCTAAGAAAGTTTTAGCAATATTGTTGGACTTCATAGGCTAGTATCCAAAAAGATTTAATCAGCAGCACAAACTGTAGTTCATGGTCAGGAGTAGTATTTGTTCACATCATGGTATATGTCTATCTTTTTAATATTCATACTCATGTTAGGCTCTGGCCAGAGATTATTTCCATCAATTAATAGGTATATTGATGTTCAAAGTGGGTGCATCTACATGTTCAGTTAAAGTGAAACAATAAAATCCAGGGCACTTGGATCTGGAGTAAACTGCTCCTTGACACTATGTCTACGTGTGCCTGGGACAGCAGCACTTTGAGCTAGGGCAGAGCAGCCCTGGGCTAGGAAGGGGGCATGTAATTACTCTGCTCTAAGATAGTACTGTTAGGGAAAGTACTATCTTAGAGCAGAGTTAATTAGTTTACTGGACCCTAATATTGGTGTACATGTAAATGGTGACACTTTCCTGCAGAGCTAATTAATCTACTCTGCAGTAAAGCACATGTGTAGATGCAGCCCATGCAGGGGTGGGCAAAATGCAGCCCAGGGCTGGATACGGCCCACCAGGCCATTCTATCTAGCCCATGCGGCCCCTAAAAAATGTAGAAAATTAATATTTATCTCCCCCTGGCTGCCTATCATGTGGCCCTTGATGGCTTGCCAAAACTCAGTAAGCGGCCCTCCGCCCAAAATAATTGCCCACCCCTGACCTAGTGGGAGCTATCAGAGGGGAAAGACCTCTCAGACCTGCTCTCCCAGCACTCACCAGAAAAGGGAGATTGAAAGTTGCTGTTAGAACCCAGTCCCATATCTTCACCTATGCTGTTAATGAGGTGAGAACTCTGAGCTTTCCCTGGGTGAAGAAGCTACTCCCCTATACTTTGTGCAAAGTGTGTGTGTTAGGGGGGGAGCAGGCATGTGAAGGGCAGAAGCGTAAGGGCACAGATTCTCTTGGAATACCATAAGAAGTGCTTTTGTTTATGGGCTTTTCCTCTCTCCCCGTCTTGTAGCCATCTGCAGCTTTCCAACCAAATTTTCTCCTCCACTTAGATTGCTACTGTGCGTAAGTAAAGTTGATCATGTTGAGTGTCTGTTTATTAGGGCTGTGCAAAATTTCACCGGGTATTTCATTTTGAAGCTGTTTCAATGTGTGTTGAGCTTGAAACAGTGAAATTGAAATGAAACAGAAGGCTTCAAAACAGCTTCAGAATAAAAAGAGGGCACTTGAATAGTTTTGAGTTTCAAACCTGGACTTGCTTGGGTTCAGCACGGGTCTCAGCAAGTAGCGGCAGCATGCTGTCATTTCACATATAGATCCAGGGGCCCACACCACCCAGGAGGAGTCTGGTACAGCTTCACAGTCCTTCTAGGGGGCATGGGCCCTTGGATCTGTGTGTGGGATGACAGGAGGCTGCCACTGCTGCCTGAGGCCAGTGGCAGCAGCAGTCTTCTTGGTGCTTGGCATGGGCTGCGGCGGTCCCCAGGCAGCAACAGCAGCAGCCTCCTGTCATTCCGCATGCATATCTGGAGGTCCACACCCCTGGGAGGGCTGTGGGACTGTGCTGGACTCCTTCCAAGGGTGTGGGACCCCAGATCTGCATGCAGGATGAGAGGAGGCTGCCACTGATGCCTGGGACTGGCACTGGGCGCAGCCTGCACCCAGCGCTGGGAAGACTGCTGCTGCCAGTGGCCCCAGGCAGCAGCAGCAGCCTCCTGTCATCTTGTGTGCAGATCCACACAGGCTTCCTGGGGATGAGGGCCCCCAGATATGTGCATGGGATCACAGGAGGCTGCTGCTGCTGGCAAGTGATATAAGTTTTTCTTCCAACAGTTTGAGGTGCAGTTTCCCAGACACCTCTGTACTTATCTCCTTGAAATCAGGAAAGAAATAACAAAATGTTAGGCATTGTCATGATTCTCTATTATAGCCTATGGATATCACATTAAAACAGTGAAACACTTTCAACAAAATGAAATTGAACAGTGCTTCGAAATGAAATGAAATGATGAAATTAAACACTGTGCCTTAGAAATGGTGAAATGGAAGTCAAAACAAAACACCATCATCTGGGACAGGCAGCAGTATCAATCTTCTCTGGTGCTGGGTGCAGCCTGCACCCAGCAGTGGTCCCAAGTGGAAAAGGCAGCCTCCTCTCATCCAGGGTGCAGATCTGGGGGCTCACACACCCTGGGAGGGCTGTTGGGCTGTGCCAGACTCCTTCTTCGGGGTATGAGCCCCTGGATCTGTGCACCAGATGAGAGGAGGCTTCCTCTGCTGCTTGGGAGCAGCATTGAACACAGGCAGCGCCCAGTGCCAGGGAAGATTGCTGCAGTGGCAGCCTCCTCTCATCTGGCTTGCAGATCCATTGGCTTGCAGCCCTGGGAGGAGTCCAGCATAGGCCTGCAGTCCTCCTGGGGGTTCAAACCCCTGGATCTGTGCACCAGATGATAGGAGCCTGCTGCTGCCGCCTGGGACCAGAGCTGAAGCCAAGTAAGCCCAGCTTTGAAACTTTCAAAATGTTTCAAGTGGCCTTGTATTTTTCAAAGTTGTTTTGAAGTCTTTTGTTTCCTTTCAATTTTGCTGTTTCGAGCTTGAAGCATGTTGAAACAGTTTTGAAATGAAACACCGAGGGAAATTTTACACAGCCCTGCTGGTTATCATGGGTGCTAATTGCTCCTTAAAGAACCCACTTTATAGCCTAGTTGGGGAAAGGAAAGAGTAGCAGTGAGTTATAACAACTGCTGAGCCACCCTGGGGCAGCAGAGTTCAACAAGAGTCACAGAAATTCCCCTTGTAGGAAAAGGGCTAGAAAGAGAAAGAAACTTGGGATTTTGGGGAGCCTGACCAAACACTATCACTTCTGTGTGACATGCCATGGTTTCAAATTCAAGTTTGACAGAAACCAACTGCAAAAATGTTCTACATTTTTTAAGCAACACATTTGTAAATGTTTGGGCATGTTTATGGCTGGATGGCCATTTTTACTGTGCAATAATGACTTTGCACATAACATGTCTAAATTTATGGTGGAAGGCAGCATATGTTTGCACCTTTCTAAACTAATTACATCAGAGATATATAGCACAAGCTTCACCAGGCTAACTTCATCAGGAGCTGTAACCATTAATTATTGTGCAATTAACCACTTGTCAGTTTGTGCCACTTGTCTGTATTTTTGAGGGGCCCTGACCTTGGGCTGTCTAGAGATTGTGGATCTTTCACCCTTTGCAGCTTTTATCAATTGCAGCTCTATATTAGTACCCTGGATATCACATTCCCAATCCTAATATAATGCTTTGTTGTGTCTTTTACATCAGCTACGTATTAAGTAGTACACTGATTTATTTTTTGAAGATGTTTACATTAGTTAATGGTTGACCAAGCTTTCATTGTGATGCCAGCATGGTTTTGGTATCTGCCCTTTCTTGATATTCACCTCTGCCTACCTTCTCAATTCAAAAGAAAAATGAATTTTCAAGACATTTTCTGTTTTAACTAATATCTATACCTGTGTAGGACACCAAGCTCTTATTTTAACAGGATCTTTTTTTTTTGGCTCATGGGGCTTTGTGGATCTAATAATATTTTGTTCAGATCATTCTTTATTTCTTAATTGTCTGTGTTTGAAGGATGCCTCACTAGAATTCAGGGATGTTATTTTATGAATAAAATTACATGGAGGAAATTTTCTCATGAAAATAATAGATTTTGACTTAATACCTTTGATTTACACAGCTGATTTAATTTGTGTGTACTTATGGGTATGTTGATTTTTTTTTAATTGCAGTTTCGTATTAAGGTATTGAACCATTTTCTGAGAAAATTTAAATATAAACCATGTAGGCAGTTTATTCCCATTGAGCAATGTAGTGGATGATAAATTATACTGGTTTCTGCGTAGTGACTCGAGAGTTACTCTGTCAATAGCTTAATTATCATTTCAGTCCACAAACTATAAACTTTCTATGTTGAATGTTCTTCCTTGGCTAATACTTGTATGATCTGGCATTGAGGAAATATATTTTGATATGTATAGGTTAAACAAATGGAAGATTAGATATGGATCCATTTTTAATTTACACTTCACGGTAGTTTTGTTTTAGACTGAATAAGTGTTTCTAGCACGCAGTAGAAAAGAGTCTCTTTTATAGCTTTCCTTTTTGTGCAAAAAACATGGAAAGATCTTTATAACCCTCAAGCACTAAACAAAGGATATTTATGAACCAGTAGGTACATCCTCAGAAATGGGAATGGGACCAGTGTTTTGTTTGTTGTATGGAATGAAAATTGAAAAAGATACAAACATGACTGCCATCGTTCAAAACACAGCCTAAAGAAGGCCACAGTTTTTTAGGATAGGGTCAAACTGTTTCACCCCACATTTCTTGTGTCACCCAATATCTCTTCTCCCTACCATAGAATTCTGTCCTGGGCAGTAGGATTTCTGCAGGAGAGTATGCTTTAGGCAGTGTTTGCATTCCTCCCTGCTGCACAAATCAGGCAAAGCTTGGCCTGTAATGATGGGAAAGATCATGTAAGAATAGTATAATATACTGTTGCACTTGAATTTATATTTTTGTATTCACTTCTTTTAAAAAGCTCTATAATTATGATTAAAAAAAAAGAATTTTGATGTTAAGGCTATAGGAAATACAGTAAATGCATTTTACAAAGTTTTAAAAGAACTGTAAAAGAGAATGCAGATCAGTTGAATGAGTGTTTACCTTCGTTAGAGTATAAGGCTGTATAGTGTGCTCTATGTAAATGCTTATAGAGACCAAAATATAGAGGCGGATTGCAGTGGCAGGGCCCTTTTGGACCAGGCTGTGGGAGCAGCAGTTGGGGAAAGCCCCCAAAGCAAGTTGTAGTGATAGACGTTATAATTTAAAGACACCCCATAACAGGAGACTCAGGGTGCTTGTACACATGAAAGGGCTTTTTTCCAGTGTCTCAATCTGTCTCCCTTAAATTGACACAATGGGTGTCAGTTTATTCTGTCACTGTGTACATGTGTGTCGCAGAGCACCTTGCTGCCCCACTCCTAGAGAGGGGAAAAGCTGCTGGGGAAAAGCCCTAAAGGGGAGAAGGAGCCCAGCTGCAAGTTGCCTGGGGCAACTAATGAGAGTCAGCTGACCCTAAGGGGCAGGGCCTGGCTCTTACAAAGCTCAGTGCCAAGGCCAGGCAGGCAGTTGTCTGCTAGCAGCCAGAGGGGCGGGAGCTCTGGGAGAGAGAGTGTGAGTGCAGCTCACAAGCACTCCAGAGGTTGGAGCAATGATGCAGAGGTATAGCCAGGAGGCTTATGTTTAGTTATAGCCAGGGGGCTTGTGTTCTGTTTTGGTAGTGTTGTTATAACACTGGTGGGCTGGGTGAGGCTATTAGGGGTTGGAGGAGGCCTCAGGGGCAACCCCTGGCGGTGGTAGGGGGACCCCAGAGCCAGTCAGGTTGCAGTGTCCTCATAGGGGCCCACAGGGTGTGGGGCCCTAGCACCAGGGAAGGTGCAATCCAGCACCAGAGAGGGTGCAGCAACATGGGGTGCGGAGACCCTAGGCCCAGAGACGGGTATTAGAAGGGCCCAGGTATGGGCATGGAGAGCCCCAGACAGGGGGCAGCATTTTAAGGAGCCCTAGCACGGGCACGACGAGCCCTAGAGAGGGGCAATATGTTTGGGAAGCCTGAGAGGGGCAGTACTAGGGAGGCCCGAGAGAGCAGGTTATGCTACAGAGGAGGTCCAAGAGAGTGGGCGGGCATTTGACAGACCAACATCTAGTACATCTGCGAGGCTTGAGGTGTAGTATCAGGGGTTGGTAGGAGCCATGTGTGGCCCTAAGGCCAGGGTGCTGGGAAGGCACCCATTAAACAGGGAGACACCCTGGTGGGTCTGGGAGATCACGGGGGCAGAGGTCCCGATACGCCATGCCCAAGGCAGTATAGGGCAGCCTCTCAATATACACTTAACATCAAAGACGTGGCGGGCGAGAATCTGAGGGTGCCCTTGGGCTGACTTGGCATGGGTAGGGGCTTTAAGGAGATCACGGCCCTCCTGAAGGACCCCGCTGTGACAATGTGATAGGTCAAAAATCTCCAAAATTCCTCCATGCACTGTTCCAAGTTAAATACAGTAGGGGGTGGCGTGTAACAGTTCAACCCTGCTGACCTCTTATTACTAAATTACAGCAGGGGGCACCCATAACTCACACAATGCTCAGATGGGCAGATCAGGGACAGTTGTCCAGTTTTGCTGACATATTTTAATTAAGTGTAGGTTTAGTATTTTCATTAATGTCATAACTTAATAAACATTTTTAAACAAATCTTTCCTTCCTCTTATTTGTAATGAGATTATTATATTTTTAATGTTTATTATTATTATTTGATATTTATTCTTTTTATTCAAGTAAAGTTTATTTACTGTGAAAATCTGATTGCTTGTATTCCTTTTCTTCTCCTGCCATCCGAGTGCTTGGCTGAACAGCTGGCAGGAGCAACTTCGTGGGGAGGAAGTCTGCGGTGGGTGGATTCAAGCCTATGCAACCCCTTGGGCAGCAGATAGTTACATAGCAGCCTCAGGCTGTGCTCAGAATGGCAGAGATTTTTGGGGGTGCTTGCTTTCGGTCGTCTGAGCCAAGGCAGCCCCTGTGTGCAGCAATGGCCATACAGCAGTTGTGGGCTGTACTTGGGGCAGCAGTAAATTTGGGTGTGTTTGCTTTTCATAGTCTAAGCCAATGCAGCCCCTGTGGGAGGTGGGTGGCCACACAGCTGCCTGGGCCTATGCTGAGGACAGCAGCATTAAAAAATTGTGGGGGCTCAGAACCCAAGACCAAAATCCCATTCCCATGGGTTGTACATCTCCAAGTACCCCCTTTTTCCATGCAACTCCCTCAGGGATTAGGAATTGGGAGATTGTCCCTCAGGAGCTATTTTATTAGGTAGTATGTGTTAGTCAGTCAGACAGATATTGGGTCTTCAGGGTTTGCTAATTACTCCACAATAACACGTATTGTGTAGTTCTTCTTATTCACATATGCCTTTATTTATTGAATCACTGATCAGTACATAGTTGTCCCCCCCAACCTTTTCTCCTCCATGCTTACCACCAAATCCTACTGTTTCCCATTTTCTCTTCTTCCTCTCTCTCCTGCCCACCATTACGACTTTCCTTAGGTGACCAGGGATGGAGGGAGGGAATTCTAGAGCTGCTCCTGCCCTGCTCCAGTAGGCTGTGCAGGGGAGCTAGGCTAAGCTGGAGACAGTGGCAGCAGCTGCAATGGCAGGCAGGTTCCTCCTTTCTGACTTATCTCCCCAGGTGTTTACCACTAGTCCACAAGCAGGTGCAGGGAGGTAGAATCTACCTACTGTTGTCACTGCTGCTGTTTCCCCCAGTTGATCCCAGCCCCTGTGGAGCCTGGCTGGAATGGGGCTGGAGTGGCTCTGAAGCCTCCAGCCCACCTCCACATCAGCTTGGGGTAGCAGCTATGGTGGGTGGAGAAGGGAGGAATGGCAGGGGAGGGGAGGTAGTGTTCAGCATGAAGAGAAAAGGAAGGGTGAGGATGCTGAGGGTAGGGGGAGATTCTTACCTGATTTAGGGACTTTAAAAACAGAGTCCAGCTGCTGCTGCTCCCACAGCATACTCTGCCCACCTTAGGTTACAGGAGTGGGGAGAGGAACCTGAGAGCAAGCTTTTTCTCCTTTACAATATTAATTGCTGTTCCTGAACTTCCTGTTTCAAAATCTTGGATCATCTCACAGGCAAGAATGAAGTAGCACTCCTTAGCTGCATTGTTTTGGAAACTGAAATGAAGGAAATAAATTAATCAGAAAAAGGTCAGCTGATCAAAACAGTAGCACTTTAATGACAGCTGTAACAGGAGGCTGCGTCAGGGTCGCCATGCTCTCCCCTGCTGCCTCCTTCACCATGTCAAGTGGCCTTCTTGCACACTCCAGTTCTCTCCTGCTATGTCTTTGATTTTCTATATTTTATAGGGAGGCTACCTTCTGTCCTCTTGGCCATGGTTCTCCGGTCATGGGGGTCCCATGCACCCAAGGCTTATGTGCTATGCTTGGCTCCTACCACCCCAATACCACGCCCTAAGCCTTGCAAATGTAATGGATGTCTCTCTCTTCTCTCTCTCTCTCTCTTTCTGTGCCCTTCTCTCGAGTCTATGCCACCCTGTCTCTCAGGGTCTTCTCCATACGCCGCCCTGTCTCTTGGGCTCACCACAAGGCTGCCCCCTTCTCTGTGGCTCACCACGCCTGCACTGGGGCTGCTCAACAACGCCCCCTTCTCTGGGTTTCTCAACTGCCCATCTCTGGGGCTGGGGTCTATGTACCCCGCATGCAGCACCCTCACTGGTGCAGGGTCCCCACACTATTGTGAGTCCCCTATGAGGCCTCCTCTATCTCCTTATAGCCTCACCCAAACCACCGGTGTAATCAATAGCAAGCACGAACAACAACATAAACACACGTCCCTGGGCTACAACGCAACCATGAGCCTCCAGCCAAACTATGCTCAGGCTTACCAGGGGTCTCTATCCCCCTGCAGTGACCAACACTGCTCTGGCATCCCGGCTTGGCTGCTCTTTTCTTTTTAGCAGGAAGCTCCTTCTGCCTTGGCTGCTGGTAGGAAACTGCCACCTGGTCTCCTGCCTGTGGTTTATATAGGAGCCTGGCCCTGCCCCTTCTTGTCAGTTGGCTAGGCAGGTGCAGATCATTAGCTCCCTCTAGTTGCCTCAGCAACCGGCATCTGAGGAGTCTTCCTGGCGCTCTCAGTAGCAGGCACCTTAGTGCCCTGCTACAATAGCCACTGGACTTTTCTATGGTTCATTCATTAGAACGCTAAGGCTAGGGACAGATACTCAAAAAGCCTGAGCCTGAATTAATTCAATCTCTGCAGGTTAGTTTAACAAGCCTGGGCTGAATCAGTTTGTAACCATTCACACATACCCTCTGGACAGAGGAAATGCAGATACATGCCTGCAGTGGCTCAGGCTAATAGCTGGGGCGGGGGTGCTAGAACAGCCCTCTCTTCCTTTCACAGCATGGAGCTGGGGGGGGGGGGGGGCATGGCCAAGCTCGGCAGAACGTTGTGATTAGCCCAGCAGAGAATTGATAACAGTGTTGATTACCCAATTGAGAAAACAACATTGGCATGTTACCATCTACTTGTTGATCCTGCCTGTTGATTCAGCACAGACCACAGCCAGCATTCGGTCTGCTAGCAAATACACAGACACCTCTCTGCAAGTCAGAGGGCAGAGGGGAATTCCTGCTTAGCAGGGAGTGGTGAGAGCAAGTGGGGGAGCTGCAGCCAGGGAGCAGGGGGAGGGGCTAGCCCTGCTGTGGATCAGAGAGCCCTGCCCAGCCCAGAGAGTATGCTGGGGGCATCTGGTTTATCTTAAACTGGCAAGGGATCTGGGGCAGACATTGCATAAACCAATTTGAGCCAAATCAGTTAATAGTTTCAGACATTTTCAAACTGGTTTATGTGCACTGAACATCCGTTTTGCTACAAGTTTAAACCAGTTTCTGATGACTTAAACCAATGTATGTGTAATGTCTGTCCCTAGCCCAAAATATAAATTACCTTGTCTAATTTCAGCTATAACAAATAATTATGTCTTGGTAGCAGTCTTGATGGTAACATCAGTGCCCTTGTGCAGTATGATTTTCATGTGTTTCCTGTTTGACCACTTGTACAGTGAGCCTTTTCAAACATGAAGCTCTCTTAATAATCATTTGCCCAACAGTACCAGACCTCAGGTTGTGACTAAACTGCAGTTGAAGCAACACATAGAGTTCACAGCTCATTTTGTCCTTGTGTATTTCATTTTAATTTGCTAGATCTTATACTTTAAATGTGTTCTCAGTGACATAATTGTGCTTTTGATCACCCTTCCAAAGATGGAGAGTTTCAATCAGCAGCATCTTATTCCACAGTGGTATAAACATTCTTGTGTGGTGTTTTCTGACCTCTGTGATGTAGTAGCTCCTTGGTAAACTTGGAAAAGCACCTTAATGCTTCCATAGGCTTTTAAGATTCCTGTAGGCTTCAGCTCTGTAGTTAGTTTGACCATTTCCATGATCTCTACCTTGTAAGAAATTGTTTTCTTCAGAATCATTTTTTTTACTCCTGGTTTTAGCTCAGTGCCCTACCATACTTGATAATTCTGTTTTCAGTAAACTGAGTACTAAATAAACAGCCTGTTGCCATCAAAAGGCTTCACTATCTATTTCAAGGGTATTACGACATTATACCGCAGCATCATTTGACATTATACCCCAACATGATTTGCTACATAAAACTCCCAAAAATGCATGTTGAAACACAGCATAGTAGCTGTAAGATGCCTGTTCACTAATTCAGATCTGAAACACCAAGCAGTTCATTTATACCATGGGTTTCAAACTCACCTGGCTTCCCTAGGTTGGGTCTGGACAATGGATCTCATAAAAGGCATTATCTGAACTATGAAGAGCCTTGCAGGCCAGATTCAGACTGCACGGTGACAAGATAATTGGCAGTGGCCCTGTACAAACAGTGGCAGTGACAACAAAGTGAGCAGCGCTGATGGCTTAGGGAACAATAAGGATTCACATAGCCATTGCTTGCCCCACTGCTGTGGAATCACATTCCCAGTGGAGATCTTTACCCCAGAACTTGGTGCTGGGCTCCATACCCAAATTCCCAGACCCAGGGGCTGAATGATATAGTTCAATGGCCTGGATATTTAACACCCCTGATTTATACTAAATTTACTCATTGTTATCTACTAACTATTACAATAAGAAAATGTAGACCTCTGGCATAACTGACTACTTTTTTATTTGCATCAGCAGTCCTCAGACTTATAGCACCTCTCATTAGACTCAAGGCACCCCTTGGAAAATGCCACTTGTTGGCTTTCTCTCCTTTTTTTGAGTTTGAGAAAATAATAGAGCTATTCTTCTGTTGCAAAGAAATCAGAAAGACTACAAGTCATAATGTTTTTGACACTGTGGATTCCTATTTGAAATATCTGGGTTTATCTTACCAATTGTGTATAGGTGTTTGCACCCTGTGGCACCCTTTTTGAGACTGACTAATTTACATATTTCATAAACAATATAAAAAATCAAGCTGATACATCTAACACTATATTTTCATTACAGAAAGAATGCATTAATTTTAGGTGTGGGTGTAGGGAGGGATAAAGTATTATCTGGCACTGGGAGGTTGATTAGGTCCTTCAGTTTGTTATTTCCAAATGTTTTAAGGTATATAGAAAGCTTATTTAAAATGGTATACTGTACGTATGTGTGTGCTTGCACATGGGCATTATGCTAGTTGGCTGGATTCCAGTGACACATGCATTCAACCTTAACTCTTTTTCTTTAAAAAACATTATTGTTTGAGAGTAGTCATTAAATTGTAATGACATCTTAATAGGATTTTTGCCTGGATGGGTGCAGGTTTTAATACTTGTTTCATGACATTGCTTTTTTATTTACTTATTGGAATACTCAGTTTGTTCAATACATTTGCCCTTTTTTAGCATCAAATAAGTATAAGTGAAGCTTCTTTATATTCCACATTGAATTTCCTGAATAGCTTCAACTAAAAACTCAGAAAATGGTGCTTCTTATCAAATCACTTAGTGTCATTTTCAGTGTGACAGAAGAGTATAGTCCCTGAAGGGCTTTTCCCAGATCATTAATGCTATCTAAAGACCTTAAAAAAAACACAATTACACACTAATGGGAACTGATCTTTTCAATAAAAAAAGGAGAAATTAATTGTGAGTCATCAGATAAATGTCTAGAGGTACTAGATTTAAGAGTGTTTCTTTGTATAGTGATATCAAGGATTAAGCATGTTAGTCAGAAGTGAGAAAGCTACAGACTCGGTATGTTGCTCATCTGAGTGTCAGTAAAACTTCCTTATGCTGTCACATATTGTTATGCGTGACCTTATCCATGAAATATGTGTGATTTCTAAAAGATAGCTTTGGGGCTTGTCTACACTTGAAAGTTAACACAGATTAAAGTAGGTGAATTTGAAGTGCAAAGCTACTTGTGAATAACTCCACCTATGGACACTTATTCTCGAACAGGCGTATCTTGACCCATTGGATTTATATTATTGTTGCATCCAACAATGCCTTAACTAACTTGGGTTAAGCTAAACAGGAACAAGGCATTCTTGTTTCAGATTAAGTGTGTCCACACATGGATATAACTAGGTACAGCTAATTGGCTGCAACTCTGTGTGCATAGAAACCCATTTTTGTACTGTATATAAATATGACTTTGCCAAAGCAGCTGACATTCAAAATCTGAATAGTCTGCAAACAGTGACCAATTATACAACGAAAGAAACAAAATAAATGATTCCCTGAAAGAACACTAGGGACCCTGTCCTTAGGCCTTTTATATATGATTCCTATAAAAACGTGGTCACCATCTTGGGGCCAGAAGTCATACCTACTATGCCCTGACCTTTGCCAGCAGAAGTCTCTCCACTTGCCCTGGAAATACTCTCCATTTGGAAAAGGACTTTACCATCTTGGAAGTGGGAAAAAAAACAAATTACATAATAAAAATCAAACATCCACAATAACATATTTTAATTTTATTTAAAAAAAGTCCCGATTTGTGTATGTTTATATTGTGCATATAGAGGTGATTGCATAATAGCTCAAAGTGAAGTATTACTCCTTTATATTGCATAGGGTGTGGAAGGATATGTGTGGGTGGGTGGGTATGGAGTTTGTGGGGGACTGAAGGGGGTGTGTGGATGTGTGTGTATAAGGTGTGGGGGTATGTGTGGACATGGGTGGGTAGGTCTGGGGGTTTCTGGGGGGTGGTTTCTGTGGATATATGTGTGGGTGGGTGTGGGGTTTGTGAGGTGGGGGGTGTCTGGAGGTGTGTGTGGGGGTGGATAATGGGGTGTGCATGGGAGGTGTGGGTGCATGTGTGTGGTGGGATGCTGTGTGTGTAACAGTTATCAGAGGTCCCTCCAGAGGTGAGGGGTGTGTGGAGTGTGGGGGAGGCTGTGGGTGAGCATACTGTTTATCAGGTGTATGATTGTGTGTAGGGGAGGGTGTAGTTATGGGGTTTTCAGGTGAGTCTGGAGCAGGCCAGGGATGGTACACATGCCACAGCCCTGCCCCACCCCACCCCATGCCTGTTCCAGACTTGCCTGCTCACCCTAATTGGTCAAAAATTGTTATTCAGTGGGGGACAGGGAGTAAAGAAGCCCCTCCACCTCACTGCTGCTGGGTGCTTCCTGCTACAGCCACCTGGAGCCTGAGCCTGGGCTGCCTGTGGCTTCTCTGAGGTACCACCACTGCCCTATGGGGTAGCCCAGAGGTGGTGGTGACAGCAGCAAAGCCTCAGGGCAGCCCAGGTTTGGGCTCCAGGTGGCTGTAGCACAGGGGCAGCTAATTATTTTGGGCAGAGGGTTAGTTACCGAGATTTGGCAAGCTGTCAGGGGCTATGTGGGTAGCTGTGCCCCTTGACAGGTGCTCTACCCCTCAGTCACCATCTTGGAACCAGAAAACCCACCCCCTAACCCCTGACCTTTGCCACTGAAAGTACTCCTTTTAGCAAGGGGTTTTGTCATCTTGGAACCAGAAAAATACCAAATTATATCCTAAAACATTCATTAATTTGATTTCAAAATATATTTTTTGCCCTGGTTTACATGTGTTTGCATAGCATACATAGAGGTAATTGCGTAATAGCTTCAGATGAAGTCTTATGCTTGTATATTGTGGAGGGGGTATAGGTTTGTGGGTGGCTGTGTGGATAAGTGGGATGAGTGACCATGTGAGTGTGTGTGTGGATATGTGGGGTGTGGGTGGGTATGGAGTTGGTAGGGGGCAACTTGACAGTGCAAGTAAGGGTGTGAGTGCTTGTGTATGGTGGGGTATGCATGTGGAACTCACCCTACAAACACACATACTATGCCCCTGCCTGCACACACACATACACTCTGCCCTTGCCTACACAAGCACGCAAGCATACTGCCCCTGCCTGCACACACACACTGCCCTTACCTACACGCGCACACACACACACACACACACACACACACTCTACCTCTCTGTCTACACTCTCACACACAGTGCCCCTGCCTGCACACATGCACTGCCTCTGCCTACACACTCTACCTCTTCCTACACGTGCACATACTCTTCCCCTGCCTATACACACATCTTCTACCCCTGCTTACATACACGCACACACAGAGGGGTTGGGCTGGGCTCTTGCCTCATGCTGCCTGATCCCCTTGGGTCCTACTGCCTCTGGCTCCTGTCATCTTTGACAGGCAGCCAGGAGCAGATAAATATTTTCTAAATGATTTAGGGTCTCACAGGCCAGATAGAATGGCCTAGTGGGCTGTATTTTGCCTGTCCCTGCTGTAGCATGAAGCACCCAGCAGCAGCAATGGGGCAGAGCTATTTTTCCCCCATGCTAAGCAAAAGTTACTGCCCAGCTTGGATTGCTGCAGCTGCTGTTTAGCATGAGCCAGCAAGTTCAGAGCAGGCACAGGGTGGGGTGGGTCGGGGCTGTGGCCTGGGCCCCCATTAGTACCACTGGGCTGGGGCCAGCGGCAGCAGCAGATGGAAGTAGCTGCTGCTGCTGGTCTGCCTAGAAAGGCAGTCTAACTGTGGAGCTGCCCCAATCCCACTGTGTGCCCACGGGGTGGCAGGATGTGTCATGGCCAGACAGTGCCTGGGCCAAGTAGGACTCAGGGACCTACCACAGACTGAACAAAGCCCCTCCACCAGCTGGATCCAGCCCATGGCCTGTATGTTTTGGACCCCTGTTTCAGAAAAATAACTTACAAACCACAAACCAGTAAAAAATTTAGAAGAGTTTAGAATCTTACCCTGATTTACTATCACAGGGCACCTATACATATGCATGGAGCCTTCTCTGATGCACTGGAAATCCAATTAATCCAATTAACTCAATTAATTGAGTCTGCTGGAGCACAGAAATTGACACTCTCTGGCAGCTTTCTGTGTCATGTGTATCAGCATCCCTGTGTGTCTCTCCAGTGAAAAAACGGAAGTGGGGTACTTTGAAATAAAACCCATTCAAAGAGCTTTAATTCAAAGTGCCCTGCTGCCATTTTTTAGTGTGGGGATGGGTGGGGATGCTGATATGTGACATGTGGGTGCTTTTAATTAGCTCAGCTTGCTGGTGCCACATCCCACAACATGTGTAAAAATGCCCATAGATACTACATTTGTGTTGCTACATCCTTCTTGCAGACTTTGTTCTGTCCCATCTTTGATAATATTTGATAGAAAGTCCTTCACTGACTCAGGGCAGCCTAGGAGAGAGATCTCTATGATATATGAGTTCTATTTTTATTTATAAATGCTTATATCCGGTATGTAAATGCCAAAGCTCTTTCAAATATGCTGCTGTTGGTCTACAAAGTAAAGAAACCCAGCGCTAACTACTAGGGCTGTGCAAAGCTTTGGGTGCTGATTCAATTTGGAGGAGATTCAGCCTGATTCGGTGGCTGAATCTCCAAATCTCAATTAAAATCAGGGGACCAGCAAAAAGGTCTGAATTGATTCAAAGCTCTCCAAATTGATTCAGAAAAGATTTGGAGAGCATCAACAATTTGGGCCATTCCCACCTGCTGCACCATGGAGCTGGAGCTGGATTCGGAGTTGGTAATTAGAGGGTGGAGGAGAGGAGCATGGGGGGACCCCCACCAGCCACCCTGAGCACCCTCTGACCCCTGCCTGCTCCCCCAGCCCCCTCCCCATGGCCTCCCCACCCAGCCCCAGCTCCCAACCCTTTAAAAAAAAAAGCCCTGACTCATCAGCTCCTGCCTGGCATGGGCTGATCTCTGCTGCTCCCCACTGTCGCCCTCTGCATGGGGAGGGTCGGCTGCAAGCCCCCTGACCCCTCTCCCTGCTCCCCACAGTCCCCTATGGCTGTCCTGCCCACCCCAGCTCCACCCCTTTAAGAAAAAAACGACCCCCCCCGACTCACCAGCTCCTGCAGCAGCCTCATGCAGAGTCCACCACATGGCATGGGGCAGTGGGGATTGTCCCCACTCCATGGGGCAGGAGCCAGTGAGCCTGGAGGTTTTCGGGGTTTTTTTCTTAAAGGGCCAGAGCTGGGGTGGGTAGGACAGCCATGGATGGGGGCTGGGGGAGCAGACAAACGTTGGGAGGCTTGTACACAGTGTCGGGCAGCAGGGATTGCCTTCCTTTGCCTGGCAGCAGCTGGTGAGTTGGGGCCTTTTTTTTCAAAGTGCTGGGAGCTAGGCCGCATAGGGCAGCCATTGCCTGGGCTGGGAGAGTGGGCAAGGGATTGGCATGGGTGATTTGGAGACTTGGCAGCAGGTGAAACTCTTAACTCATGCTTGGAGGCATGTAGGCCTTTACCAAAGGCCAGTGCTCTATAGTTCCTGTGGAATACATCTCAGAAACTATCTTGAAGAGCTTTTCCACAGGCACAGCCCTAGGTCCTCTGCATAGTGGGGTCCTGTTGCTAGATATTTTTAAACCATTTCCAGCTTCTAAAAGTACTGATCACTCATTTTTTTGTGATTTTTCTCTCTTCCCAGAAGGGGAAGAAGGAAAGTTTTTAGAAGCTTCTTTCTGACCGTGTTATTGTGGAGGCGAAAAGCAAGTAGTCAATATAGTAATGTCTCAGACTGGATTTGTTGCTTTCAAGGGAAAGTATGTAATATTGGGCATTACTTTTTTAAAAAACTTTTTAACTGCCTGGTGTTGCTATACATTTGATGTAACTTAGGTTCCTAACATTTGAAGATCTTGACTGTTTCATCACTCATTAAAATAGGCCTCATACACAAATCAAATCAAACTAATTCCTCTTTTGTCCTACTCCTTTGATTCCAAGACACTGTTTTCTGGTCACTCTACTCTCTTCTATTCCTTTTTCCTTGTTTTCCTTGATAGGCTCATTAAACTTTAATTTCATCCACTGGTTTATGTAAGACTACAGCTTTACTCCCAGTATCTGCACTCTTCATTCTACATTTCACTGGTGCCCACTGCCCATGTTCAGAAAGTGTTGCAGACTGGAATAAAGCAGCAAAAGTTTTTCTTAAAGATTGAGGATGCTGCTTCTCTGGCATTCCTGTCCTCCACCAGCCTGAGCTGCCACCTATTTCAGCACTGCTTCTAAAAACAGGTATGGTGAAAAATATAGTAAGAAGCTGTCCAAAATAAAGTGTCTGACCTCTGTGAAGGGTCACTAATTGTTGTCTTCCTATCAGTATTGCAGTGATCTGGCCACCAGTGATCTGCATCAATGATGAACAAATATTTCAGTGGTACTTGCCATTTGAGAACTCAGTCCTGTTCATTTCTTAAACTCCCATGCAACTGGCTTTACTCCTTCACACCCTTTGAGTTTACATGGTTGTTTCAGAAAGGGTGCAGTAAAGAAAGGAGGATAGTTTCCCTGAGAATACAGTATGGTTTAGTTCCTGCATAATGCTGGTAGCAATGCCCCTCCTATGCCTGATAGCAGATACATGATTTACATCTGCAGTATACCTGAAAGTGTGAATATTTATCATTTTTACAGGTGAATAAATTCTGCTTAAAATTAGAAGATAAGGAGCCACTGTTCTCCATATACAGACCCTTTTTCATATCTACTTGTGAATAGATGAAAAGGCAGGTTCTGGCAGCCTGTGAGGAAACTGCAGTCAGTACCTGAATTAGGAACAGCAAGCATATTGTTAGCCAAATTATAGATACCTTGTGGGTAGGCTATTGATAAAAGAGGCAGAAACAGGTCTACGGCCCTACCTTTTATTTCATTGCTCTTTAAAACATAAAAACAAACATTTATCCCAAAGTATGTTTGGCAACCCATGACAGCACAACTGATTTTCACCCATACCAGCTGAAGAGACTTGAGAGGTGAGAGGAGGGTGGCACACAAATTGGTAGCAGATCTTCTTGAATTTGCTGAGTTCTCCCAATTTCTTTCCAGCCTGTGCCCAATATTTATAGATGGCTGGTTCTAATATTCTAATAAATGATATCTGCTTAGTTTCTTTAAATTTCCTTGTTTCACTGAAACTTTTGGAACTGGACTGAACAAGATCTTTTATGGACTTGGAAGGTGTCAATTAGTTGGGCTTTATAACCCTGGGAAAGAAAGAGTGGTGGTGCTGGTGGTGGTGGGGGGGTCTTCTTATTTCCTTTCCTTCCTCATTGTGGAGTGCTGCTCAATACTGGCCTGTTTCTGCTTTACTTCAGTGTCTGACAAGGCTGTTTTTGTTTTTACAAATTATCTAAACACCTTAAAAATATTTTTATTATAGCAAAATAATGTCTAATACATTTTGGTTATATCAATCACTACTGTGATGCTCTACAGACTTGAGAACTTGACAAGATGGGACTTGCAATCTGAGATTGATGAGCTGCCCCAGAGCACCTCCCTGACATTTGTAAGATA
>JAGPOW010003648.1:23419288-23433912 GCA_030014935.1 Caiman crocodilus | reverse complement strand
AAGAACTTCTTCACAGTTAGAGTGGCCAAGGTCTGGAACGGGCTCCCAAGGGAGGTGGTGCTCTCCCCTACCCTGGGGGTCTTCAAGAGGAGGTTAGACGGGCATCTAGCTGGGATCTAGACCCAGCACTCTTTCCTGCCTATGCAGGGGGTCGGACTCAATAATCTCTTGAGGTCCCTTCCGACCCTAACATCTATGAGGAATAAAAAGGGCAAAAGAACAAACTTAAGTTGGCATGTACATTTACTCCCTGTATTTCCTTTATCCCCAGTGGGAAGGAAAAGACCAGGATGTCCTCTCTCCACTTTTTACTGAGATTTGAAAATCTACCCTTAATCCTCTTCTCCTTGCTTCACTGACACAGTCAATTGGTTAAAGGCATCCTCTATTTCTTGGTATGAGTTCACCTCAGAGAATTAAAGGAAATAAGGAAAACCTTGGTTTTAATAGACCTTCCCTTAATTGTACCAAATAATTTAGACTAATAGTACTTTGAAATAGTCTTGTGGAATGTTAATGGGCTTAATCACCCAATAAACAAGAAAGAAGACACTGAACTACCTTTTAAAAAGTTACATCCAGACATTGTAGGTAGATGAAAAAACTGTCATCTCCTGGAGGAGGTGGGAAGATTTTTTTTTTAATAGGGTGAATGCAGCAGTTACTCTGATGCATTTGGCCTGCTTATGTCCTTCTGCCCACCCACCTGACACAGTCAAACTCAGTGATTTCCAAAAGGTGTGTTATAACACACTAGTATGCTGCAAGGTTGGCAGAAGTATGCTACAAAAAATATCAGTATCTTTTTCAGTATTAGATACAGCCCTTAAAGCCATGTCCTTAGGGCTCCCTGCAGGTCCAGATATTAATTGCCACTGCTCCCCTGCTGCTAAATTTCCAAATCCTGGATCATAGAATTGGGTCCTGGCTCAGCCTTCCTCATGTGGCAGGATCAGGTCTATGAGGCCAAAAGGCTGGCATCACTGCATATATGCAACTTATTGGGTATGAGTAAAGCATGCCACCAGTTTTAATCCAATAAACAAGCAGTGTGTCATAAGTATCAGAAGTTCATGAAGCACTGCTATAGCTGTTTCACCTGTCCACACATTTGGTATAGCTATTTGATCATTTTTATTTTCAAGTCTTCTAAAATCAGCAGTCAAGCCCCCCAAATCAGATCCATTCCTCTTCTTTATTCTTGGGTTTCTCAGCCTGTACTTGGTTCCAGTTTTTAAACTTCTCTTCATAACCACGAGGGCTGGAAACTTGTTTATGTTTTTTTAGTATAACTTAGGGTTTTCACACTGTCTCTTGACTGCAGAAGCCGGGGTTTAAGGAAATTGCCAAATATCATGAGGCTGTCAAGAAAACCCAAGAGTAGACAGAACTGGGACAGGACAGTGGGACAGTGGGCAAGACAGATGGTAATGAGAAGACTAGGTAAAGGACAGGGGTAGATTGACCACTTGGAGGGAAGTGGTCAGTGGACAGTTTTATTGGATCTGCATTTCAGATTGGGTATTGAACCTGAACTGTAATTATTGTCCTCAGCAAACAGATGAACAGATCCCCATCGAAGACTCAGATTCATAGGCAGATCAATCCTATGCCTCCATAGTTTATTGTTTCTTAAAATCTCTGAGTCTTGTGAAAAGGGGAAGGATTTTGAACTCTTGCTTTTGGTAATATTATTGTGACTGACTACAGGTATCTTGATTATAAGGATTCTTCACGAGTCCTTGGATAACCCTTTCTGGGCCTGATGGTCATTAATCTGTTTCACTTCATGCCTGGACAGGGAGACTGAACCTGAGTCCTAGGGTGCAGGGGAGGGGCCATGTAAGGAAACTTGCAATGTGTATTCTTTATTTTATTCTTTTTCAGAGCCTGAAAACCAGGCCAGTAGAGGTCTTAAAAGGTATATTTTTGTAGCAAACAAGGACAGAATCCTAGGTTCCACTTGTTTCGATTCTTAAAAGGAACATTTTACTTGAATTGTCTCTTGGTGAGGTATGCAGTGTAAAAAAGAGTAGAGTCGACACCTGGGGAGCCATCAAGAGAGGGAGGATTTGCTGGCAGATAATAGTTGGCTATTTCCTAATGTTTCTTAATGAACCACTGTGGTATATGAGAAAATGAGACTAGGACCTAAAATAGAATTGGAGGTGGGAAAAAAGAACAAAGTTCTCTAAAGCATAATTAACCAGAAAGGGGGAAAAAAGTCTATCTGTTTATATTAATCTTCAGAAGTAAGAATGAGGGAAAAAATGTGCAGGAACTAGAGTAAAGCAGTTCCCCCTACTTCTTTAGCACTTACAAATTAAGTCTTATTTTAAAAAAGTTTGACTTCAAGTAAGGACCTTAAGGGCAGCAATATAAAATTATATGGATATTTAACTGCACCATATTGCTGTGCTGTAATTAAGGCAAAGTACCTTGCAATTATTCCACCAACTGTGTTAATATATGTAATGTTCATGCCTTCAACATGAATATTTATTTATTTTTAAAGAAGTCTTATTTTAAAACATGAAGTGAAACTAGTGGATTAGTACCTCAAGTTATGAAAGATGAGAAGAGGATCACAGAAAATCTAAACATTGCTTTACTTCATAAACAACAGTACAAAAGCCAACATTTTGCATTTTATTCGGATATTTGCTCTTATTAACACTATTTAGCAGTGATTTGTCTTTCAGACGTTTACTAACTTTAACCGTTAAATTTTCATAATACACCAAGTGGATTGGTATGGTTTAATTAATTTTTGAGATGAGGAAACTGACTCAAAGAGGATAAAGCTGGAGCTGGCCAGAAAACAGGGTTTCCTTATGGAAAAAGTCAAGATTTCAGGATTTTGTTTCATTATGAAAATAATTGAACACTTTTCAAAATTGAATATGCCCCATTGCACCAGAAAAGTAAAGCATTTAAGGGTGTGGATTTTGATTTTTGCTCCTGAGCAGAGATTGGAATCCAGGTCTCTTCCATAGCAGGTGAGTACAGTAATCACCAGGGGATTGGACATGTAGACCCCTGACCTACCCAGTTAGGTGCCTCTTAGGCATACTCAGAACACATGTAAAGGTCCAGGCCCTACTGGCAAGATAGATGTTCTATTACCTAATCTAAGAAACCTGCTTGTAAGGGTTCCTGGAACCTAGGATTCCAAGAAGTTCCTTAGCTGCAGGATGGTTATGTGTATGTTAACCAGTGGAAACATATGGAATTAAGCAGCAGATAAACAATGACCTGGGGAATGTAAGTGCTGTCTAATGGCTGAATAATGGAGACAGAAAGGCACCTAAGAAACTGGGCCCAAGTACTTTGCAGAATGAGAACTTCAGCACATACAGCATTTTTAAACACATGCTGAAATGCCTTTCTGACTTACAAATGTTGCATGGTGCTGAGTATACTTGGTTCTGATGAAGTCACTTGGATTTGCAGTCCTGGAACTCTGGCCCTAATAGAGACAATTCTCATGGTTTTTTTATAGCTACATTACAGACTGGTTGCTGGTTTGAGAAAATATCAAACTCCTTTTTTACTTACAGACTACATATAATGGACCAATAAATGGATAGGAACTATACTCAAGACTCTAACTAAAGACTAGCTCAATAAAAATAAGTCCAATCTGTTCTCCCAAATGAAAATGTTTTAAAGACTTCATGAATAGACTTATGTGTTCAAAATGTGTCTCTTCTGGAGATCTTTAGGTAAATGTGGATAGTAAAAATGAGTTTGCTGATACTACCATCATATCGTATCATGGACGGAGATCCAACATTTTTTCCAACTTGTGCCAGAATTCTAATAAGTAGACTGCAGTAGTTGGGTGAAGCTTGGGTCATTGCTATGGCTGCTAGGGCCGTGTGAGGCTTCAGACCATGCTTCAGATCTGAAGATTTGGACACTTTGGCATCCAAAGCAGCATGTCTGGATCAAAGTGCTGGCTTTGTTAGGCTTTCCAAAGTGGTTTGGAGCTTCCAAACCACTTCGGAAAAGCTTTAGAGCCGCCTCAGACATCCAGCCATAGGGTATAATGGGGAATCAATACAATATCTATAACTCTGTTGTTTTTTGTCTGATTTGGATGAAACATGTAGGGATGGTAGCCTCTTCTGAGAGTGTGAAGCCTACCAAGTTTCAAGAAGATAGGTGCAAAGGTTTGGGGAGAACTATACCTCAAGCTGCAGACAAGCAAAATTTGTGACATGGATGACACTGTGTGTGTTAAGGAACAGCAGGATGAAAACTGCAGGGATGTTGGCCCGTGCTGTGGCCATGAAGCCTGCCAGCTGTCAAGGAGATTTGTGCAGGGCTTCTGGGTTCTGGGGCCCTGTGCCCCTAGCTGCTGACAGGCAAAACTCGTGACATGGGTGCTTGTGCAACTGACTATGTCTGTCTTGGGGCAGTTGATTGTCTGTATTGATTATATCCTCTCCTTAGTTTGTGGTTTTGTAGGTGTTAGTCCTTGCTAATTAATTGGCTACATTAGCTAGCTACTGTGTATTGAGCTGGTCCTTGAGTGAATCATGATTGATTGGTAACTGGTAACACAGTAACTTAGCAGCCAGGCCTGCTGTAGTTCCCCACCCTGCCCCAAGATGGACACAGTTGCACAAGTACCTGTGTCACCAGTTTTGCCTGTCAGCAGCTAGAGGTGCAGGGCCCCAGAACCCAGAAACCCTGCACCAATCTCCTTAACAGTTGGCAGGCTTTGTGGCCACAGCAGGGGCTACCATCCCTGCAGCTTTCACCCTGCTGCGCCTTAACACACACAGGCTCATCAGTGTCATGAGTTTTGCCTGTCAGCAGCTTGAGGTGCAGTTGCCCCCAAACCCTTGCACTTAGCATCTTGAATCTTGGCATGCTTCATGGCTTCACCAGAGGCTACCACCCCTGCAGTTTTCACCCCCCTGTGGTGTAATACATACATGTGAAATGAGTTTTGCTTTCAAGAATTTGGGGTGCAGTTCCCCCTGAACCGCTGCACTGACTTTCTTTAAACTTGGCAGGCTTCATGCTTTCCATAGAGGCTACCACCCCTGCATGTTTCATCCAAATCAGACAAAAACCAACAAAGTTATAGATATTTCATTGATTCCCTATTATACCCTATGGCCGGATTTCTGAGGTGGCTCTGAAGCTTTGGAGCCACTTTGGCTGGATCAAAGTGGAAACCTGATCCGGAGTTCTGGATCAGATCCCTAGCATCTGAAGCAGCTGGATCTGAAGCTGGATCAAATAGCTGCCTACTTGCAAAGGCCTAATGGCTGCCATTGAATGATGATCTTGCTCATGAAAAAATTAGTTCTTTCCACAAATTTACAGAAACCTTCCTACTGTGGTTAACTTGTCTTTACTAGAGTTTCTCAAGGTATAATCAGTTTTTACCTTGATGTAGTTGTTTAAAAATGACCCTTACTGTGGGCTTAAATGGCTCTGTAGTTGTCTGCCACCACCTTGGTGTACAGCTTTTGCTTGCTTGCCCATCCAATGTCTTGATGGGTTGTTTTTCCTCACCTACCATATCTTTGATGCTCTAATTATTAAGGAGTAGGCCTTTAATTCAGTCAGGGAGAGGTGCCTTTCTCTCATTCTTCACATCACAGTGTTATCCCAACTGAGGCCTGAGTAGTATTTGGTTGGTGGAAGTTCACTCTACCAACTTACCAGCCCCACAGACTTTTCAGCTGAAATCAGCCTCTTGGGATCATCATTCTCTGCCCAGTCCAGAGGATTGTTAGCCTGACAGGCCATGCTTATGGGACTTCCCACTCAACAGGCCAATAGGCCACCTTACTCCCCTCATAAATGTCCCATACCTTGCATGATTTAATAACCTAGTCCATCATGGCTTTGCATCTAACTCAAAGGTCTGTTCTTTCCTGGGTGCTTTCTCTCTCAAGCCTTCCTAGGCTTTTTGCATATGTCTGGAGTTTATTCAGCACAGGCCTTCTTCTGGCTTACTCATGGTTAGCAGTCCCAAAGGTTCAAGTTTAAGGATATCCTCTTCCCAACACTACCAGGGCCCTTCTGTCAGGTTCTTCCTGTGTCCTGTTTTATAAGGCCTGGAAGGAAGGGGCATAGCTTCTGGAACTGCCTCACCTTAAAAGCTTGGCTCCTTCTTGCTCTTTTAGTGAGGGGGCTAGAGGTCCCATTATACCGTGTATCTTTTGCCCCTTTGAGGTAATTGACTAAAGTGAACTATGAAAGGAGGTATAGGATGACATGTTATTCCTTTTTGGTCTTCTGGATTGACATTCTATTTCCATTTGGCAATCTACATTGCCATTAGGTCTGTGAGAGGATGTCAGTGTAAATCAATGGTTCTGAATGGGTTTTTCTCTCAAGGCACCCCTTGTGTTAGTTTAAGGTAGTTCTTGTAAAATACCAGGTACTGACTTTCACTCATTCTTTGACTATGGGAAAATAATAAAGCAATTCTTCTGTTGCAAAGAATTTGGAATGCCCACAATAGGTCAGAATGTTTTTGATGCTATGCATGCCTTTTGGAAATCTCCATGTTTATCTTATAAACCATGTTTACACACCTACGAGAGCTAATATTGAACAACACCATGCAGCACCTGTTGTTGAGAATCACTGTTCTAGATAACTGGAGATATCATTCACAGTGTTTATCTTCACTTAGTTGCATCAAGGTAAAAGATACTTATGCCTAGTCTCCCTTGATTGTATATTAAGACAGTAAACTCAGTTTATCATCCTGAGATGAGCAAACTGATTTGTAATAATGGGAGCACAGTCTATATCATGACTGGGCTTCATTTTTTTTACTGGAAATAAAGAGGATATTTGTTGCAGGGAAAGAAGAGTTGCACTTTTTTCCCCAGTTACATTGGTTGCCATCACAGATGTGAAACTGTTAAATGTTGCCCCAGGGGGAGTGCTATCTTGCTGTGTAAATGAATTTGGAAATGTGACATTTTGCTGGCAGGGACAGGTGGTGCCTGTGAGAGCCTGAATGACTGCCATCCGTCTGCCTGATGGATTGACTCCCATCATCACAGAGCCAAAAGTCATTGATTCCTCCTGCTCTTTTTCATTGGAATGACCTTCTCCATAGGGAGGTTGTTCTAATTCTTTTCATTTCTTTCCCCACCCTTCAAGTTATTCATGATCCTTTTGTTTATTTACTTATTTTCAATTGTCATGTCAGTCAGCTTCTTTAATTTCTGCTAATTGCAGATTGAAGATAAGGGGAGTGAGCTGATGGCTTCCATCAAGGAACATGTTACAGAAAAGAAGTCAGACAGCTGTGATTTCCTATTGTCAGAAACTGCTATGCTGCAAGGAGAAACCTGCCACCTTCCAATGGATATGGATATCTATGTTTAAATTTGCCAGTGCTTAAAGCATATTGAATGTAGTAGTTTTTAGCTCAGTGGTACCCCTTTTAATCACATATTGATACCTTGAATGCTTAGGTCTATGCAAATAACAACCTTGCAGGGAGAGGAAATGAGGGATATGGAGGGAATGGAAGAGTGTTTATAACCCCTAGTATGAGGAAGAAAAAAAATAACCCTGACACATGGGGCTGGGTGCATACAGTCTATGGCATGGGGCCAAAGAATGGAGGGCACAGAACATTCAGGAGGGTGGGGGTCAGAAATTGAGGTCACTGACAGCTGTGGAGTCCCTGCTGTAACTCATGGTACTTTTTAGGAAGCACCATGAGTTACAGCAGTCCCCAGACCCAACAGATGTTCACTGCTGAGTTTAAGGGTTAGGGGATCAAGCTCCAGTTTTGAGCAGCTGCATGTCTGCAACCTCTCTACCGTAGCTCTGCCCTCACCCCTCACAGCTCCCATGCTGTCTTCAGAATGGGAGGGGGGGAATAGGGAGTGGAGGGAGCTCATTCTGGGGTTTGCCCAGACCGTCCTGGAAGGTGGATTGGAATCCTCTCCCTGCCCCTGTACACTCTTTTTACCCCCCTCCCTTTCTAAAAATAGCACTGGGGGTGGGGCTGGGCTATATCAGCCCAACCTTGCTCCGGGCATGCACTGACAAATGTTAATGAAGGTGTTCCACTTTGGAGAACCTTAATCTGAACATTTATATCATGAGGGTTCAAACTGTCGTGCAACTGGGCATTTTTAATGTGCCCTGCAGCCATGCTGACCTGTCAGGGCATGGCTGTAAGGCACTTTAGGTAAGATAAACTGTCACTTATGTTAGCGCCCTGAGTGATCCTGGTAAGGACAAGAAGGGGTGGGCATCTGGAAATAAAAGGAAATACATAGAGCCTCCGCTATGGGCGCAGAGAGAAGGGAAGGCATTGTGTGGAAGGAGAGTGCACACAGGGCTACTGGGAGTTGTACCAGGGAAGATAAAGCAAACAGATCCTGTTGTGGAGGATGTGAGGAATGAAAGTCATGGGAAGATGTGGGCATGCAGCTGCTAATATGAGAGAACCTTGGTATCTGAGGGTGAAGGATTAGCATCTATAGAAACCTTGTCAAAAGAGAAGCTTTTTGAGTGGTGGGAGTTGCAGGGGACATTTGGACTCGAAGGGAATGGGAGAGTGGCCTACAGGGAGCCCCTGGGCTGTATAGTGTGCTTGGTCTATGAAAGAACAGTCTCGCTGTGGAGAAGTTCTGAAGGAAATGACCTTCTTTACAGGGAGTCTATTGTGATTATTTTTTTTTAAATAAAATCTTTAATCTCTAACTATTTAACTATTTTTACCACAACTTTCACTCTGATATCTAAATGCTTGATTTTGGGAGGGAAAAAAATTGTCCTTGTTTAAATGTTTATCAAAGAATAGAATGTTCCCGTCATGGTGCAACTTGTGGTGTTGGAGTAGGGATGATGACGTGTATAGGGCCCAATCCTGGAGGTGCTGTGTTCTTTATACAAAGCATGGAGAACCCATTTTTTTGGCTATGAGGATGTTTAGTCCATCACAGAAACAGACCCTTAATGAGCAGAATGCAGTCTATGACATGCATATCCACAGCCTAGTTCAAGGGGGAAAAAATGTACTACTCAGAAAAATATATTGGTAGTCTCTACTTAACCTTTCATAGAAAACTGTAAACACCATATTGAAAAGTAATATTCAATTCAACACAGTCTGAAATGACTGACAGTATGTGCTTTAGAGAGGCCCGGGACTAAGCTAGCATGAACACTGCATTACCTTGCACGCCAAAAAACTATACCGCATCATGGGAGGAAAGTCGTTTGAAGGATCCCATACTGTGTTGTTGGAGTTTGATTGCATTGAAGCTGCCTTCATAATGTATGTCCTGTAGGCAAGGAACACACGTTTTCCAGTCTTGTGATTCTATCATATTTCTTGAGCATATTCACCAACTGTCTTCCCCTGACCCAAACACAACAGCAAAAAACCTCTGGCAGTGTTACCAAAGTTGGAAAAAACTGGGGAAATTCTATTAGGGCTTGTATGTACGAAGTTTATATTTGATGATTCTTTAAGAAGAAGAAAAGAAATTAATCCAAACTCTAATGAAAAACAAAATCCCTGCAAAAGTAAAAGTTTTCTGTTCTCTGAAGGAAAAAAAGCTCCCTTCCTTTCTTCTCCCTTCCCTCCCTCCCTCAATTGCTAACTGGCTTTTAGCAGGATTTTTCTGCTCTACATGGAAAAAGCAATGAGCAAACAAAAAATGCCCAAGTAACAAGAGGTTATGACATTTTAATGTGATCCGATAGATAATATGTTTGGATCTTACAGATATGATATCAAATTCCTCCACCATCCAAAAACCACTAATGAAAAGATTTTTTTTGAGGCAGTGGATATGAGGAAATTCAGAAAACATGTATATCAGTAAGTTATAAATCCAAGAATAGTTAAATGGAAAGAATCCATCCAGCAGGCCACCGAGGTGAGAAAGTTCAGAGGTGGTTACATGGTGGGGATCTCAATAGTGATGGCTATGGAAGAAAAGACTGTGTGTACAGTCTCACTGTTGGTAAGGGGGGCAGCAAGCTCTCTTAGCACTTCTTCAGTGGTGTGGAGGGAGGAAGCAGGATTATGTAACTGGATCACTGACAATGGTAGAGGGTAAAGGGAGTTGTGGGCCTTGTTTCTTGTTGGTTGCAGGAAAGGAAATAGGGAGGTGAACTGTGGTCATGTGATGACATATGGGATTGTCTATGCAGTTGCACAAGAAAAAGGTGCAGGAAAATGTAAACCAAATACAATTATGTTATAGATTTTATTTATTTTTTATTTACTTAAAGTTTTGGACCTAGACAGACATCCACATCCTTGAACAAAAGCCTGGAGGAAGTGGGGAGCATTTTTATCGGATCACTGCTGCAGAATGCATGATTGGAATGGATACTCTGGCAAATCCTGTAGGTTTTCTTGAGTGAATTCTGAGCATCAAAACAGAGCACCTCCTTTCTGTTTATCTTGAATATACAGTTCAGCTGAGAATGAATGACCGCAGCAAGCTATAAAACAGCATGAGCAAGCTGACTAGGTAGTATTTGCTGAATTTCCTAAACAAGTGAAGTAGAAAGTGTTCGAGCTATGTGGTGAACTGACCTGGAAATACATTAAATCCAGTAGGTGGAGATGAGAGGAAAAGCTAGAGAGAAACTTAATACCTCACTGGGGAAAAGCATCTAATTACCCAGGCTGTTTCAGTGGAAAACATATTCCTAAAGGAAACAAAGGAGTAAGGGCTGTAAAAAGGTATATCTGTTGTTATGTACTGACTTGTCATAAAAATTATTTCTGTGAGTTAAAGGGAATAAGGAAGCCCCATGGTCAGGGCCTCAGGGAAGAAGAGAAAATAAAATGAGAAGGGCCTGTTCCAAAACCTACCAAAGTCTGTGAGAATATTGCCATGCAGTTTGATGTGCTGTGATCATGTCTAAAAGGGCCACTTCTGCTGTTGCATGAGTGCACCTCTAATTTAAATCAGTGGAAGCAGAACCTGTGCTTCAGAACAGGATTTGGCTGTCTCCTGCTGTTGCACTAGGGGTGCTTTGGAAAGGTGGTGCTGGGTGAGTCTTCCCACCCCTGGCACTCCCTGATGCTGTGCAGAGAACAGCCATAATATGAATGTTTGCATATCCCTAGTGCAAGGGGGAGGCCAGTTAACAATGCCAGCAGTTTTCCTAAAGGGCATGTCTGTACAAGGAAAGAACATGGGGTATATGCAGACAAGAAGCTGCAGAATTGCTCTGAGATAGCACATGCTACATCTGTTTTATGGAAGGAAGCTGAAGGTTTGTCCTTCAGCACCTTGTAGAAATGGTATGACTTTTCCAGGGTCTGTCTTGGCAAAATGCCTCCAACCACCACTACTCAGGCAATGTACTTCATCTTTACTGTTTCAGTGACTTCCCACCTTGGAGCATTTCAGGATTTTAAGAAATAATGGAGCTTGATGTCAGTCTGATGCAAAATGTAGCTGTTTACTGGAGCAACTCATTCTTAAGACTTTATTGTTTTCTCTGTCATTGGACTGGGAACTATAGAGATTACCTAGAGTTTTGTTCAAGTAGGATTTGTTTCCATATGTCTGCTAATTTTTCCCATTTTAATTGAGAAATGACCATGTGACTAGTATGTTGCTTGCATAGTAGTTGAATGTAGATCCAAATCTATTGCATTTGGAGCAAGACTAGGGCACAGTTGTTTTTATGATGCTTCCAGCCACATGGGATCATTTTGTGACCTTGCCTGGACCCGCACCACAAATGAAAATAGTCAGCCCCAGGATCAGGGGCAGGGAGTTGGTAGATTTGGGGAGTGGGAGTTGGTGTGTCCACAGAAGAAGGGCTACCTACTTGGCAGGAACATTTGGAGGGTGGGGGGCTAAAAAGAGCCCAGTGAAGGACAGAGTGGTGGGAATAGCATAGCCCCAGGGCTGGGGTGAGTGGCTAAGATTCCCAGCCCCACAACTGTGCTGTGATCCCATGCAGGCATTTGGGAGATTGGATTAACTCTTTCCTAGATCTCAATCTAAGTTAGTGCACCTCCTGAGTTGCACAAACCTAGATTGGGCACATCATTTTTGGGTGATTTAAGCCCTCTGAATAACTCCAGAAGTGGACATTTAGATTGCCCTAACCTGGCTAGGGCAATCTAAATGTAATGTCTATGCATACCTTTTTGGGTTACCATATTGCCTAAAGGAATCAACTGCATTGTTTTAATCATTTCCTTGTTGATACAGCATATTGAGAGATTTAGGTCCCTATCAGTGTATTTCAAACTGAACAAGAAGTTGCCCATACTAACCAGAATAGGAAGTGGAGAGGAAAATGTTTCTTATTACCCAACTTCTCTCAGGGTTTTACCTCTGACCTAGGAGGATGTCTTCTTACACATCAGACAACCTTAAACAGATTCCTGGTGTTGGGCATGTAAATCAGCTCTTTCTCTCAAAATGTGGGCTGAAGAGAAAGAGGTATATGCCTTTTTATTCCCCTTTGTCCAAGGTATGAGAAACTGGGATTTATTTCCTTCCTTTGTCTACAGGTATTTGAACACAAATTTCCTATGTCTGTGCTCTAAACCATTGTCTACAGAGTTATGCACTCACCATTTCTGGCTTGGTGAATATATTTAAATATTCCATGCAAAGTGGAACAGCTTTAATAGAAGAAACTTGAGAGTATTCCTACACCAGAATATCCCATAGCCTGGACTTTCTGTGGATCAGTCCTTTAGTCCCAATGTGCAGGTCTGATACCTTGATAATTCTGCATACCTCATTTCTAAGTGTTCCTCTTCAGTTTCTATCTTAAAGTGGCAAATAGCTATAATTGCTCCATCCCTCACCAACCTTCCACCCCCAAAGGGAGCAGATAATGCTGGTGGGTTAAGTTTTGTCCCCATTGTGTATGAATGAAAGAGGGAGTTGCAGAAGTGAAAGAATTGTTAAAGCCATTGAAGGACACCCAGGAGAGGCTCTAGCCCAGGAGTGGGTAATTATTTGGGCCTGTTGGCCAGATAGAGAGTTTTGCTGAGCTGTTGGGGGTTGAGTCAGAATGCCCCCTCCCCGCTCAACAACACAACAGAACTCCCTGCGCTCTTTGTGGGATGGGGCTGTGGGCAGGCAGGTGGGAAGCAGTGATTAGGAGTGGGACAGGTGGGCAAGATTGGGATCATGAGGCAGGGTCATGGGGTGGATGGGATGGTGACAGCGCAAGGCCAAGGCCAGGACGGAGCCAAGATCTACTGCTGTCATGGTCCTGTGATGGGCATGGGTTCCATGGGCAGGGGCTTTCAAAGAGTGGATCACATCTCTGCTCTGGGCCCAACACCGTGCTGTCATCACCCCAAGATGCTGGGATGTCCCCAGCCCCACCTTTCCATCTCACTCCTGAACACTACTCCCTGCCCACTATCAGCCCCATCCCAGCTGCTCAGCTGAGTGCCCTGTCCATTCCAGTCCTGCCTCTAGCAGTGGGTGTGGGGTGGATGGACTAGGATGCCTGAGCAGTGGGGCCATGTCTGGCAGCTGTGGCAGCTGGAAGGGGCCACCACCACTGGGGCTGCTGGGAAATGGAGTCTGGCTGCTGCCCCAGCTCTGCTGTGTGCCCAGGAGTGCAGGACCACAGCCCAAGCTGCCACCCTGCACCTGAGCTGGGCTGGACTGAGAAACCCACCACAGACTAGACAATCTCCTGGTGAGCCAGATCCAGTCTGTGGGCTGTATTTTGTCTACTACTGCTCTAGCCTTCTCTTGATTGCAGAGTTCTTCTGTGATTCTTTGAAACATTTAAATTAAACTTTCCACGGGTGTTCACTAACTTTGTCATCTTTTTGTGGATAACCAAGCTGAGATACCTGGCACCTGATATGTGCAGATGCGTGGCCTTCCCAGCTGCAGCCAAAGCTACTTGGATCTGTGGATACTCAGCACTTCTGTTCATAAAGCAGCATGGGATGGATGAATGAGCACACCTAAACATCAGATACTGTAATGAATGATGAACATTATAGTAAAGCAAATTAAAAAAATATTAATAATGTATTCAGAACAGAATTGGGATGTCTGGTAACAAGTAAGATGAGACTCCACATTGAATGAAGAGGAGTTCAAAAAGAAATAATGAGGAGCTATTTCATTTTCAAAAGACTGTCTCCATTCTGCAAAGTGCATGAGGCAGGAGTCCTGTGAAAAACACTCAGTATGATTGTTTTATTAAAAATCATATCATGATATCATACAAGAGAGGAGGGGCTGAGCTAAAGTTGCCTGTGCAACATCAAGTTTAATATTTTTCTTCAGCTTATGAGTGTTTGACTTTGCATTCTTACTTTTTTTCAATGTAGTTTGTGGTGCATGATCCAATATTTAATTTCTGAGTTCCTTTAGGATGGATTACATTATACAGGGAGAAAAGTTTTGCCTTTTAAAGAGCACTATGAATTGTTTTGTATAAGTACCAAGGTGACAATTATCTCATCAATGTCCTTCCAATGAAAGAGGCAAAACTAATCTGACAAAACTCAGGTGCATTTAAGCAGATGAAAGATAAGTTACCCACTAGTATCATAGTATCATAGTATCTAGGGTCAGAAGGGGCCTAGAGCAGGCCATCAAGTCTGACCCCCCGCCAATGGCAGGAACGAGTGCCAGGGTCAC
>JAGPOW010003648.1:23373984-23409743 GCA_030014935.1 Caiman crocodilus | reverse complement strand
CAGCACTTGTTTCCTGCCATTGGCAGGGGGTCAGACTAGATGGCCTGCTCTAGGCCCCTTCTGACCCTAGTTACTATGAAACTATGAAACTATGACAAAGATCTGTGGTATTACAGGTGGTGGTAGGTCAGGAATACACGCATGCTTACAGGTCAACTTTTTGTTGAATTTCAGACAGACATGGGTGGAAAACTGGCAAAACTCAAAGAGTTGAGAAAAGGAATTGGAGTAACAGGCTCTGACTCCGAATAGCACATGGTCTCCATGTATGCCTGATCTCCATGTATGCAATGGGAAAGTTTCACTACACTTTGGGTAGTGTAGCTCTGCACTGTTGTTCTGGTGCTACTGATTATGTTGTATAGAACAGTGGTTATTAACCATTTTTGTACCATAACACATGTGTAAACATCAATGGCCACAGTATACAACCCCTCACTCCTGACCTGCTGCCCCACTCCTATGCCCCTCATTGTGCAGGGTAGGGGGGAGTAAAGGGGAGGCGGGGGGTAAGCAGCCCTTTGCGGGCTGGAATTCTTCCAACCTGCAAGGAAAAAGCCCATGCTTTTCTCCTTTAAAGGAGAATCCATTTTAAAAGTCTGTTTGCTACCCTTTCATATATTCACATGACCCACTTTTGGGTCATAAACCACAGGTTGAGAAACACTGGTATAGAATATGAATCAGGATAGAGCCCTCTGTAGAGTGTCAATTTCCAAGGATTACAACATTTTAGAATTGTAAAAGGTATCTGCAGAGTTTGTACGCAAATTATATGGCAGCAGAAATGTCCCATTCTATTACAGGGCCAGTTCCATTCTGATTTATATACCATGGAGATTTATTGGATTAGATTCTTCATTCTGTTGCATGCAAAAAATATCACTGACATCAATATATTTGCTTTGGATTTATTCTGGTGCGACTATGAATATGATAGAATAGGGCCTGTTGATTTCACTGTGTTTTCATGAATCAGAACATGTTTTTCTCCTTTAAGTGCAATTGATTCAGATATTTGGATACTTGGTAACTGAAAAACCAGATCAGTAAAGTGCTGAAACAAGAACTGATTGCTACTTTAAATTAATAAGCCTTCTGGTGATGTCCATTATGAAGGGAAGAATACTATATTGACTTCAGTAGATTTGCTTGCTTTGTACATAAGGTATATTTTTCTAAATTAATCTTCATTGAATTCATTGCTTGCCATATTTTATCCACCCTGATCAAAGTATTCCGTTAAAAATGCATACAATAATCAGCCCTGGTCTGCAGGTAATCTGAGCAGTCATTGTGAAAATGTAGATATTGTTGATGGTCAGTTGATCCTTGAACAATAATACAGTCAGCATAATGTTCTGAGCTGAGTTCTTGTCAGATTTCATAAACTGAAGTTTGCCTTGACTGGTCAATACTTGGCTGAGAAGAAGTAGTTGTCTGGGAGCTAAGTGAGTCAGTAGGTTGCAGGGTAGGTCATCAATGAATCAGTGCTCCAGGTTGGGTCAATCTGCTGTTTTTTCATATGAGATAAAATTTAGGCTCTGACTACTTCTTGTTAGAACTGTATTAGCCCCACTGCCCATTCCAGAACTTGGAACCTTCTTCTGAGTTAACACTGAGACAGTGGGAAAGTCCTTGGCTGCACCAGGCGGTTCTTCTCTTGAGATGGGAAAAGGGGTGGGCAGCCATGGAAAGCTCACTTAACAAGAATGAAATCTTGGGGTGACAGAGGGAATGCTGTGCATGAAATTGCTGCCCCTTCATTTAAATAAATGTTGCAGGTGCCAAACTTCTCATAGTCATAATAAAGAAAAACTGTGGAACATTGCCTGCTCCAGAACTTGGACCAGAACCCAGGGAGTTGCCATTCTCCACCGCAGGACACCAGTCTTAATTGCCCTGGCCTGGTGGGCTGGAGGCAGGGCTGATGTCACTCCGGGTGTCACAGCTAGATCCCAAGTGGTATTTCAGCCTGCATAAGCTCCCTATACTGGCACTATGATTATTGGCTCCATAGTAGTACATGTGGCCTCTCAGAGAGTGGATGGGTATCCATACACCTTGTTCTTGGGATTTCACAGCACGTTCCTTGATGACTCATTTCAGTGCTGCAGCACCTCAGGTACAAGCAGTTGCTAATCTATTCAGTCCAACCTCCCCCCCTCCCCCCAAACTGATAGTCCCCTTTGGACTTCATGTTGCCGGCACTGCCTACGCACAAACCTCCAGCACTCTGCAGGTGTCCAGTCAACCATCCTAAATCCAGCATCTTGGGCTCCATAACTAAGCATCCCAAACACAAATGCAGAGTCTGCAGACAAGGGAGACAAATGGTTACAAATGAAAAAGCTATGGGGATTCCCCTGTTGAGACCCTTTCCCCTGCTGAGGGCTGGAAGCCACAAAACTCACAATCTGTTTATCCAGCACAACATGGGGTTCCAACTTCGAAGTGCTAAGAACCACTGTACTTGCAGTGGTATATGCCCCAGCAAATTACTGTGCTTCTGTGTGGTCTGGAAGTTGTTGCACTAAAGAACTCAACACTATACTTAACAGTTCTCAGAGACTCGACAGGATGCACAACTTGCACATGCACATGAGTGACTGGTGCCTCCTGAATCTGGGGTGGGTGCGGGGGAACCTGCAAAAGCTGCCCCCTGTCATCCAGGGTTATCAAAGCGCATGGTCCACCATTTTTTATAGTGCTGTGTGGGCCCTGACTGTTTGGATGTGGCTGTAGAGTGCTTTCTGCACACCAACCGGGCAATAAATGTAACTTCTGTACCTGGCCCAAGTGTCTAACTACTTCTCCCTGCCTGCCCTACACCCTTTCCAGAGTCTATTGGAGAGAAGCTTTCTTTAATGGCCTAAACCAATTCTGCAGCATTTATTGTGAAAAGGTAAAAGCAACTTTAAATTACTAGCTGGCTAAGATCCTCTGCGCTGAGTCTTTCTAAAGCTTGATTTAAAATGTCCTAAGTACAGTCATCCTTTGCTAAGAGAACTGATAATGAAAATGGCAACTTTGTGTTTTGTGATACTAACAGACAGCAAGCAAAGCAATATTTAAAATTTGAAATGCTTTTGTGCAGTTGCATTGAAATTCCATTGGGTAGTGCACTGCCGTTTTCCAGTAGTATTGGGTTATTTTCTGAATGGATAAGGTCAATCTTTAACTAGATGGGTTTCACTTATTGCATGTCATGCCTGAGCAGGTTTGAGCAAAGTGATGAAATTGAGGAATTCTGTGTGCCAGCTGAGAGGCATGGCGTTGCCTCCTCAATGGCATTCCTCTTACGTACAAGTTAATTTCTCTAATGCCCACCCCCCCAATTGTTAATCTGTCATAATGCTTATTGCATAATTAATTATGTTATTATACTGTCTTATTACTGGAATGCTCCTCTTAGGACAGTTACTGTTAAATCTTTTCTACCTTGCATTTTCTGGATAACTATTGTAATTAAGTGCAAGTCAGATCCCTTTTTTTTCTCAAGCCAATTTCATCCAACCTCCCAAGACTGTATTTTACCTCACAGCTGGTTACAAATATTATTTTGTAAGTGCTATGGCATTGTTGGCTAGGAAGGAGAACAAAAGTCTCAGAACAATTGCTTTTGAATCATAGAATTTAGAGAATAGAAATAAATGTGTTAAGTTTGTTATCCAGTCCATCTCCCTGCCAATACAAGAAATTTCTCCCTATGCTTTATCATGCTTTATAAAAGCTAATTTTAAATGTCCCAAGAGATGATCTTTCCACCACTTCCTTTGGGAAATTATACTGCAAGTTAATACATCTCATAATAAATATATTTTTCATTATGTTCAAGGTAAATTATTTCACAGATGATAGATATTTCACTGTCAGGAAGCAGCCTAAATTTTCCCTTTCTTAATTTCAACCCATTACTCCTTATTATATCCCTTGGACCAGCCTTAAATAATTTATCTCTCTTCTCAGTGTTTATACCTTTCAAATATTTATAGACAGCTATCATGTCTTCCTTTGTCACAGCTTAGCCAATGCTTATCCCTTTTCAAATCTTCATAAGCAAACCTTTCTGTGTCAGGAGTATTGCACAGGTCTTCAAATACAGTTAAGGTACTTAACTGATTCTACTGATGTCAATAGAATATAGGCCCTTTATTTTCTTTTGCTGAATTTACTAATTTATTAGTCTGTCTGTGGTGTAGAGGTGAACTGAATTGGATGTAATGTTCCATGTGTCCCCTGGCCAGCCCTATTTAGTGGACCTTTTTTCATAGTTTCACAGTTGGTAGGGTTGGAAGGGATCAAAGCAGATCATCTAGTCTAACCCCCTGCCATGGGCAGGAAAGGATGCTGGGGTCAAATGACACCAGCTAGGTGGATGTCTAGCCTCTTTTTGAAGACCCCCAAGGTAGGAGTGAGCACCACTTCCCTTAGAAGTTGGTTCCACATCCTACTTGCCCTGACAGTGAAGTAGTGCCTCCTGATGTCTAGCCTGAATCTACTCTCAGCCAACTTATGGCTGTTGTTCCTTGTTACCCCTGGTAGTGCTAGGGGGAACAGGGACTCTCTCATTGCCTGCCGGTCCCCCTAGGCAAGTTTATAGGCAGCCACTAGGTCCCCTCTCAGCTTTCTTTTGTGGAAGCTGAACAGGTTCAGGTCCTGTAGCCTCTCCTTGTAGGGCCTGCCCTGCTGCCCCCTAATCATGCGAGTGGACCCTCTTAATGGTATCCACATCCCTCCTGAAATGCGGCACCAAGAACTGGATGTAGTACTCCAACTGTGGCCTGACCATTGTCACATAGAAGCGGAGGATCACCTCCTTGGACCTGTTCGTGATGCATCTATGGATGCATGACAAAGTGCAGGTAGCCTTCCTGACCACATCCCTACATTGGCGGCCCATGTTCATCTTGGAATCAGTAGTGTTCCAAGATCCTTCTCTGCCTCTGTGCTGATGAGAAGAGAGTTCCCCAGCCTGTAGGTATGCTGCTGGTTCTTCCTCCCCAGGTTCAGCACCTTGCACTTGTCCATATTGAAACCCATCCTATTTTCATCCGCCCACCTCTGTAACCTGTCAAGATCTAGTTGTAGTCTGTCCCTCTCTTTTAGCATGCTCACTTCTCCCCACATCTTAGTGTCATCTGCAAATTTGAACAAGGTGCTTTTCACCTCCTCGTCCAAATCGCTGATGAAGATATTGAACAGTGCGGGCCCAAAGACCAAGCCCTGGGGAACCCCACTGCCCACATCCCTTAAGGTTGAAAATGACCCATCCACCAACACTCTCTGGGTGTGGCCCTCCAGCCAATTTGCGACCTCTCTGACTGTGTAGGCGTTGACACCACAGACGTCAAGTTTTTTAATGAGGATGGGGTGAGAGACAGTGTCGAAGCCCTTCCTAAATTCCAGGAAGACTATGTCCACTGCGACACCTGTGTCCAAGGCTTTTGCAACCTGGTCATAGAAGGCTACTAGGTTGATCTGACAGGACCTGCCTCTAATGAACCCATGTTGATTGCCCCTAAGCATAAACTCCCCTGCTGGCCCCTTGCAGATCTGCTCCTGGATAATTTTCTCAAAGAGCTTCCCCAGGACTGAGGTAAGACTAATGGGCCTATAGTTTCCTGGGTTCTCTTTCCTCCCTTTTTTGAAAATGAGGACCACATTGACCCTTTTTCAGTCATTAGTCACCTCACCAGAGCACCATGAGTGCTTGTAAAGCTGTGCCAAGGGTCCTGCAATGACCTCTGCCAATTCCCTAAGCGCTCTAGGGTGGAGATCATCAGGACCTGCTGAGTTGAACACATCTAGTACCTCCAGAAGTTCCTTGACTAGGTCCTCATTGACCCTGGGCCTGGTTGCGCCTCCCCTGGATCTGTCCAGAATCACAATGCGGGGGGATGTCCCTGTCCCTGCTCAGAAAAATGGAAGCAAAGAATTTCCTCTCAGTGATGTGACATTTTAACTCCGTCTTCTTGCTAGCCTCTCATGGCAATTGTACACATGACCTCCTCCAAAAAAATTAAAAAAGGATCAGGCCCCTTGACCTTTCTGACTTCTGCAGTGCCTGCTGAGGGCAGAAGCAGTGAGGGGCCCAATCCTTATTTTTCTGAAGAAATTGCCCACCTCTCCCTTGGCAAACTGACAGTTGCAGTGTTGTAACTTGCAACATGGCAAACTCAACTATAACCAGGTGGAGCTGAGTTTGCAATGATGCAACATCATTTAAAACCCTCAAAATTGACACATGTGTAATGTGTGATGCCTCTAAGCCACAAAATCACATTTTTGTCATGTGTACATTGTGACGATTGTCACATGTACATCTTGATGACCGATATGCATACAAAATTTCCTGGTAGCAAAAAAGCCCCTAAAATCCTGGAAAAAAAGGTGGAGCAAAGCACATGAAAACAGTGTGTGTCAGGACAAATGCAGCCCTGGGCTGCAAGCTCCCTCATCTCCACATGCCGCAGCATGGGCTCTCCACGGTGGAGTCCTCTGGGCTGCCTGGTCCCCTATCTCCACGTGTTGCTCCCTGCCTGGCTGGGGCTCAGTATGGGGGCTGCCTGCTGCAGGGGCAACAGTTGCTGCCTAAAGACATTATGATGTAATGCTAATGGGTGAGACAGCATTACAAATGTATTACCAGGTTTTTGTCACACCAAGTCCAGTCTTTCATATCTCCCCTTTTTCTTTGACTTGGATGATCCTCAAATTATTTTCCTATACCTCTGCATAGCTAATAATAGTACATATTATTACACTTTAATAGTACCAAATTTGAATGATTTTCCAAAGGCTGGCTTAGCTCACCTATACTCCTTTCACTGCTGTTGTTTTATTATGCTACAGCATTCCTCCACCATAGTATTTCAGCACTGTACTATACTACTTACTTTACCACAGCTTTTTTCTGTTCAAAATTTCAGAGTACAAAGCATATTATCTACAACAGAATTATTAAACCAAAGGCAAACTTAAATCTTCTGCAACATTTTTGTGGCTTGAAATATTTCAGTCTATTATTTTATTCTACACAGTATTTTAGTATTTCAACCTCCATATTTCACTAATGCATTTTGTTCTTCGATATCTCATTTAGATTATTTTTATCTGTTATTTCATCTGCTGTTTAAAACTTTTTAAAAATCTCAGTTAGCTTAATGGTAACTCATACTTTATAAGGCTATAATTAAAGGTGACCTATGACCATGTATAAAGATCTGATTTCCACCAACACACTGAGTACTATTTTGTTTAGCAATTAAGCTTATAAGTGGTGTTACTTATGTTGGAAGGTAGTAGTTTCTAGGGAGAAGGAAGCTGAGAAGAAGTCCTGGTGGTGATTTGCAATTCTCTTGGTATGATTCAACAGATATGTCAAGACTTCATTGGCTTCATCAAAGGATTTAAATCAATTCATCAAATAGAATTAATAAAACTGGCAAAGAACTCTTGCTGATATAAGCTTCAACCTCCATTACGAGGGCTTCATGGTAGAGACATTCCTGGATAAACTCTAGGTGATCTTTGATTGAGGTTAAGAAAACAAAATAACTAACAAAATGACGGTATATTTACCTTGATATGTAGTGTAGATTCTGTGGGGCTCTCAACCTGTCCCAAATCACATGAACCACACCTTCAAATCTATATTTTATTTTGTAGCCTACACCAGAGCTTGGTGCTTCTTGTTCATCAAGTGGAGGCCTTCTAGGTATCTGTCTGAAAATTGCTACTTTCTCCTTCTATGCTTGGCTTTAATTATGGACAGTAGAGACAGTAGAGAAAGTGTGAGGTAGGAAGGCCAGAAGTCAGGAACAGGAAGTATTTGAATTGCTGCTGGCAGCAGACTGGTTCAACCTTGAATTTCTGCAGGCTGGTTCAACCTTGTGTCCTGATGTTCAATACAGCATGTTGGATTGGCCTGGACTGCCACTGTGGTCAGGTTTAAGGGTTTGGAGTGCAGGTGGTTGGTGACTATGAGTTTGAGGAAACTTAACTGTTAGCATAGATGCAACATAAAATGTCTTTGTGAGACAATGTCCATTTAGATTGTTCACCATCTGAAGCTGGCATGATCATTTTCACTTGCAGAAAGTGAGTATAAAAATCCTTTCAACACCAGAATTGTAGCACTTTATATCCATCTTCCAGAGATATGACAGTAGTATGGAAAATCTAGAGTACTGGAGCATCAGACCTAATCTTGCTTTTCTGACCCACTGTAATGATCTCAAGGAACAAAATATTATAGAATTATATTTACTAGGAAACATACTTAGTATTAAAAAGGTGTGGTATGTAGGAAACAAAGGTCATCCTAGTTTCAAAGCTACAGACACCACAATGCTAAATTCCTTGTAAGCAGTTATTTTTAACTTAAAAAGCTTATTCCAAACTCTTCAGAAACTATACAGTTTTACCCACAGTACACTTTTATTTATGCCTAGAATGATCATTTATTTTTGCATGTAGGAACAGACTATTTGCTTTTGATTAAACCATTCTTATTGTTTTAATTTTACTGATTGAATTCAAACAGATTTAATAAAGCAGACATAGGAAGGAAGATGATATAGTTTCAGGCTCTCGTTAGAATAACAGAGTTAGTGTCTATAGTTCAAGAAAATGGATGATGACATCCATTATTGATCTTGCGACAGGTTGGGACAGGTTGGGAAGAATATTATAATAATCCATACCAGTCAGCATGACCTTTTACTGATTTGACCTTTACCTTCCCTGGAAAGGAAAATAAAGGTGCCTATATAGTTTTTGTGGTGCACTGGCTGCCAAGTTTCTGACATGGGTTGGATTATTGTTTAGATATTCATTATTAAAATACAGGAACCTGTCAAACCATTAATCTCATTAGTGTTCTGCAAAACAGACAAGGAGGCATTGAGAGAGCTGAGCCAGGACATACTCAGCAGTAGTCTAAAGACTTTGCTATCTTTCTTAAAAAAGAAAAGCCTAAAATACATTTGTTTATTCTGGTACCAGCAATTATCTAGGCTCATAGATATGAGGCCAAGAGTTCTCCCAAAAATAGTGATTGCTGCACATCAGTTTCTGTGGCCCATGGTATACAAAGGAACGATATGATAGTATCTGTATAATTTAAATGCACAGTGAAAAGCCCATTTTTTAAAAAGCCATGTTAGGACTGCAGGAAGTTTTCACATGGGGGCATAACTGGACGCATGAGCATTGTGGGCAGCAAGAGCATACAGGGCTAGCAGCAGTGGGATCAGCTGGACCAGCAGTGCAACTTCTGCTAGTTTTGTACCCCTACAGGGTCGGTACCTAGGTTTGGTTGCCTCAGTTACCTATCCCCTTTGTTATGCTGCTCTTTTCACATACATTTTTAGATGAATCAGACTAATTGTGTACAGTTGTTTGCAAGACCACATAAAATATAGTGTTATGTCCAAAATAGGAAATTGAAATGACAGTTAATTTCAACACAAAAACAATGAACACATTTTGTTCCAAAAGTGTCCAAATGAGACTTTTTCTTCCTCCTCTTCTCTTCTACTTCCCTCTCCTCAAAAAATACACACACATAAGAACAGAAGAAAAAGAAAAAGGAAAAATCTGGCAAAATCAGCCAGGTTTCTTGAAGTGTTTTGGTAGAACTGCCTCTTCCAATGGAAAATGTTCCCATCACAGTTTCTCCAACCAGCTGCAATCTTATTGCCCTTTGAAGCTGGTCTACATAGAAGGTGACAACCTGCTACTGCTCTTGGTTAGTCCTCTCATGCAGCAGACATCTGAGTGGTGGATCTAAAGGTTACCCCCCGGTGATGATTTGTGTGGTGTAATTTGTCTTTTTTTTTTGGCTTGCTTTTTTTTTTAAAAAAAAAAAGACTATAGAAACTACATACACATACAAACTCTGTTAAAATAGCATTATTAGGTTGAAAAGTCAAATACCCAAATGTTAGGAAATGCTAGACTGTGGAAAAGCTAGTAAGATATCATGCAATGAAAAAATACCACAATACACAATCACAAAGGGTGGCCAATTAAGGTTGCACAGGTAACTTAATTGGCCACCCTTTGTGATTGTGTATCATGGTATTCTTTCATTGTATGATATCTTACTAGCTTTTCCACAGGACCTCTGCCTCATTCAATGAGTAGGATGGACGTGTTTTGGGAATGGATCAGCAAAGCGCACCAAAGGAGACTATTGTCTTAGACCCTTGACAGATGTGCAGTTAAAGGCATGATGGGATCTGATGCATGATCCCCACAGTTGTGCTTTCTGCCATGCCATCAGTACATGGCAGGATGTGTGATTGTGGGATCAAGCATCCTGATCCCAGGCTTCCCCTGCACCACCAAGTAACAAGCTCCCACAGCTGGGAGCTCCATCAGCAGATCCAGGTTACCAGCCTTGGGTGGGGGGTGCAACATGCACCCCTGAGGCTGGGAGCCATCAACTGATCTGGTGTGGCCCTGTGGGTGGCATCCCAGATCAGCTGATGGAGGCCCCAACTAGAGGAGTGCATGGTGCTTCCCCACAAGTGGGACCCGTAGCCTGGCCAGATGTTCAATTAATGGCATGATAGGGACCAGTCACAAAGTTATTACACCTGTTTTGTGTAATAACTTTGTGGCTTATTCTTTGTTTTATTATGCTATTATCTGCATTAATGTGTGTCTGGGTAACTACTTAAAATAAAAGAAATTGGTTAATAACATCTTAAGTGTAACATGTGCCAGGGGCCTTAGTGGCCCTGTTTAATTTGTTTCAGAACAATAAATATGTGTAGAAAGATGCAAGGGAATAGAAAGGATGGTTTCATGGTTATGAATAGTGCCTTGGAGAACTGAATTCTCTCCCTGGCTGCACAACACAGTCTCTATTTGTTGCTGGGCAAGTCACTAAAACTAGAGCTTCCATAGACTGTTATTAATTGTGTTACTCACTTTCTGGATGCCTATTCAAGATTCTAGGGTCTGACTGATAAAAGCTCTGAGTATCTGCAGATACAGTTGGAGTCAGTGGGAACTGTACTTTGAATATATATATATCTGTGTGTGTGTGTGTATGCTATTCTATCATGCTAATATGAGGAACCTAAATAACAGATACTTCTGAACTTGTACCTTCCAAAAGGGGTCAGGGAATGGCAGTATCACCTGCTCATTCCCAGGATTGTTGGGGAAATGAATGAATCAGTTTGTACTATAGGAACCCCACCTCTCCCCCAAACAATTTGGCTGTCAGAGCAGTGTTAGACCTAAATAGCTGCTCATTGAGAGTGAGCCTTTTATTATAGGCACTAAATTAAGCTGGCATTTTGTGGAAAAATAGTATGTAATCATCAGGTATCCTAGAAATCCATTTGCCACAGAAAAACACAGAATTTCTGTTTTTTAAAAGGAAACTTTAGACTCCTCAGGGGGAAAAATACTGGAAATAAAATGCTGGTTCCCCAGTGGGAGCCAGTGGTTTTTATGGCTGCTGCAGCTGCACACTGGGAAGGGGGTAGAAGCCACTGGCATGCAGGAAAATGACCAAGATGGCTACCACCACCCCGCTCTCTGCCACTGATTGGCCAAGAGGGCTGCCCAGCATGCAACCCCACCCTTCTCCACCAGTCAGTGGTAAGGGTTGGGGACACATGAATGGCATTCCTTTTGGCCAATCAGCAGTGAGAGGTGGGGCCACTGCTGGGGCCTATCAGCCAGTCAGCATTGTGGGGGGGCTCATTGTGGGGAAAAATGTGGATTTTTATGTGTATTTATCAGAGCTTTGGGGGGGGTTATCACAGAAAACTAGAATCCCTGGTATTCATATAGCAGATGGCTGCACTGTAACTCACACATACCAAGGAGGGGCAGGGTTAAGACTGCATAACTAATGTTAATGCTGACATTTCCTAACTCTCAAAAGTTTGACTTCAACTTTAATAATGTTCTTCTATTGTTTTTGTTATTTTTATGCAGATGAATGCTACGTGGCTAAATCTCTGATTTTTCCAGAACTAATCATAGACTATTGCATGGGCCAGAATAATTTGAATTCTTCCATTCCTAGACAGACAGCTTGGCTATAGTGACAGGGTTAGAAAAATGAAGCACCATGGATTATTACAGCTTTCTTCCTGAATGCTCTGGGGGAATCTAACATGGTCAATTATTTCTGCTAACAGTGGAGAAATTTTTGCAGGGAAAAGTTCATTTTGATGGTAAAATACACTTCTGCAAGCTTATCATGATTAGTGTATGGACATGTTAGAGCAGAGGTATCCAACTTAAATAGTTGGGAATTGCACGCCCCTTGGGCCACACTAGCAGAGGATGCACCAGTGGAAGCTATGGGTTGTGGGGGCTGCATGTCCCCCCTTTCCTATTGGACTGTGAGCCTGGGTGCCCTATCCCTTCTGACCCAAATGCCCCCCCTGTTGCACCCTAGGCCAAAGCACCCCTGCTGCTGTATCATGTGGCCATGCACTCAGCTACTGCATTGTGCACCCATCCTGCTGCTGCTGCCTGCATCTCCTCGCTGCACCATGCTCTCTGACACCACTCTCCATTACATTCCATGTCTGTTCATTGCACTGTCCACCTCACAGTTGAACCAGAGCTGGCATTAGGGAAAATGGTGCCCTAGGCAAACTTGTATTTTGGTTCCCTCTGCCCTCCCTCTCCTCCCCTGTTTCAGAAATAAAACTGTAACCTCAAACTTTTTTTATAAGTTCCTAAAAAAATACAAAGAGGAAATGACACAAAATTAATTTCAATTCAGTTTTATTCAAATAATAAATTTATATAAGTAATAAAAATAGCATTATGGCTAAATGACAAATAAACAAAACATTAAACACTAAACTAACAAATAACAATAATAAATTAAAAAACCCCTGTATTTACTAAGATTCCAAGACTCAGAAGATGACTCTGCGTGCCTTTACTGCCATAAAATCTGATATTACTTACGAGAAGTCTATATTTTGAGCCACAGCATCGTCAATAGACACGATGGCCAGCAATGATGTCCTGTTGTCTCCCATGGTCAGTCACAGATATGTTTTTATAATCTTCAACTTCAAGAAGCTCCATCTGCTGCTTGCCATCATCATGGACATGTTTAACAGGATCCTGAGTGCTATTCCTGTGTTTGGGAAGTTGTCATGAAGTTCATTGTTGTAAATAAATTGTAGAAGTTCTTGAGTAGCACTACAGTCTATTGAAAGTAGACTTTGGAAATAGCCAAGTTCTTCACAGAGTTTGATGCCACTAATGTCAGAGCTCCTTCCATATGCCAAAACACAATGAAGATCCTCACAGTGCTTTTTCAAAGTTTCTTTATCAGGGAGTCACCCTGCGTTATACAGAAATCCCTAAAGGGATGAATTCGGATTCAAGTCAAAGAGCTTAGAGCAGGAAAAGAAAACCTTGTCAGTGGACTCTGAGTAAAGCAGCCTGTGCTGCTTCACAACTTCGCTGTTTTTAAGTTTTCTGTATAAAAACTTCATAGAAAAAATGGTGATTCTGTTTATCCAGAGGAAAATCCATGCCCTTTACTTTAAGTGGACTGTTGGTCTCTAGCAGATCTCAAATTTTGGGCATTAGATTGGGCCATAAAGCAGGATCAGAAATGACACTGCCCATGCCCAATTGGAGTTGTTTCATCTCTGTCATTAGTGGCACTGTCATTTTCCTGGTCCAGATGAAAAAAAATTGTTTCATTTTGGTGTCTTTGTTTCTCTTGCGATGATATTTGGAAGTTGAATTATGGATCATCTATTCGTTTTTCATCTGATGTCTCTGCTGTGACCATCTCTGCATGGGTTGTTGTTAACAAATTTCATGCATTTTTTCATTGCATCTACCTCTTTTTTTTGTTGCAGTCATTAACTGAGTGTTTTCTTTCCTGTTCTATGCCCTTGACATCCTCTTCTTAGGTACTTGTGACATTTTATTTTCTTCCAAGTTTTATGGCCAGTGAAAATTAAAATGAGCATCCCAGTACCTGTTGGTACACTCTGGCACACTTACATATGCTTGCAAGGGTCATGGCCTGTGAAAATTAAAATGAGTGTCCCAGTTCTAGCCCCATTCTTACTGCTGCTGTTGAGCAGTCCCCCCACCTCCGGGTGGTGCAGCTCTGGTATGCATTATTATTCAGGCAGCTAAGGGAGTTAATGGCCCACTAATGACCCATTGTTCTTTACTTTACAAGTGTTAACAATCACCTCCCTTAGCTGCCTGAATATTACCAGAGCTGTACCTCACTGCTGCTCCACACACCTCAGGGGGGGGCACATCACTGCTGATGCCCCCTGGCCAGGGCACTCTGGATGGTCACCCATGCCACCCATCCCGAAGGCTGGCTCTGCATTGAACTATGTATCCCTCCACTTCTGCTTCCCAAGTTCTCCTGCTGCACCTTCCACCCAGGTGCCCTGCCTCCTCACTAGTGTGGTGACATGTTCCCCTGCTGCACTCTGTCGCTCAGGCAACCTGAGCTTCAGGCTCCTCAGCACTGAAGGCTATGTTGTGCTGCACCATCTTCCCCATGGGGCAGGGGCAGGGGCAGAGGCAGGGCTGGAAGGGGAAGCCAGAGGGAGGCTGAGCCTGCAGCCTTTGGCTATTGCTGCTGCTGGAGCAGTGAGGGGATCAGTGGCCAGGTGGGAGTGCACTAGCTGCAATTTAACCCCATTGTGAGCCACTATCGGATAGCCCTGTGTCAGAGTGCATTCCTTTTTATTTTTTTCTGAAACTCTTGTGCAGAGTCACAAATTAATGTTCAAATAATGAGACCATTTAAGAAAGCTTTTGCATCTGCAGTACAATATGTAGCTTGCACCACGTGACTTGTTTGCAAAATTATTTTTCCACATGGATTTATGTTTTCAGAAGTGCCCTAGAACTTGCTTCTGTGAATCTGTTTGAGACAACAATTAACATCATCCACAACAGTCAGGAGCATTTAGGACTTAATTAGCTCTCTTCCATGGTGAGAGATTTTAAACAGGCAAAATTCAGCCAAGAAACAATTGGAATTCATTTCCTATGCAATGCTGCTGTTCCCATACCCGTTCATTCTGTTGTTGAATTCTACCAGCTGTGACAGTTTATCAGCAGGACTATCTGCAAGTCCAGGCTAATTACGCAGTGCATGGAATATTTCAGCTAGGTTTAAACTATTATGTCCTTACTCATATCAAGTAACACCTTACTCTGAAAGTCACTGACCTCATGTATGGTGTAAAGTGCTATTTAGAGGGAGTAAAGGTATTGCAGTCTGGCCCTAACATAGTAAAAAAAAACCCAGAAATTCATATTGTGACCTGTTTTCCCACTGTTCTTCTCTATCCTGTGTATATAAGGCCTTGGGCATTATTAAAATAAAAAAGGTAGGGGATGCATCTCCATATCAAACTATGCTTCCTAGCTGCTCTGACATCAAGAAGACATGTGGATAGATACTGTGCACGTTGTGTGAAGAAAGGTGAGAGTGGGGCACTGGAAGAAATAGCAAGTTAATGCAGTTGTGCATGTTTAGAAAATGTTTCATTTTACTGGGAAGTCAGTGGCTGTGAAAGGTGCTGTATTGATTGCTCTGGAAAATTTTGCATGGTCTCTGGTTTCCACAACGTTCCATAGTGTACTGTAGAACTGGGTGGAAGTGGTTTTTCCTTTCCTGCAAATATTTTAAAGATTTGGCTTGTAATTAGTCTCACAGTTCCAAGACTCTCCAGCTGAAAAGAACTAAGGTTTTTTGAATGATTTCATCTCAAAACCATTCAAATCAACCCAGACTTGCATAAGTCTTCACTTAGACTCTGGCAGGATGCTATAGAATTGATACCATGATGTGACAAAAAAGAAAGAAAATTAAGTTTAGGGATATCACATCCTTCAGAGTGACAAAAGAGTTAGACAACAGAAACTTCATTTTGTTACCTTTTCCATTGCTTTTAGTGCCTATTCTCTGCAGGTGACAATCACTGATCTATGACTAATCCTTCCTTAGTTCTCCTGCCTCATGATATGTGGTCACAGTTGCTGTTCTGATCCACCTCTACATTTTGTTTTGATCTTTCTGTTTATTTCAACATCAGCCAGGAGCCAGTCTTCTGAACCTAAGAGCAAGCTTGACTTTTAAGGCATTTCCTTTTGTTGTTCATCTGGTTTCCTAGAACGTTAATATACCACATTGCATTTAAAAATAGTCCATTTGTTCCTTTTACTGTTTTATCCCAAGATAAAGCAATTATTAGCAATACTGGGAATCTCTTTGGAACTTTTCCTTGAATGGTACAGGAAATACATATTAAATATATTTCATACACATTAATATGAATATCATCTCCAAGCCATTAACTCCCAGGCCTACCCTCAACTTCCCTTAGGGTGGGGAGCCTTGAAAGCTAATTAGTGAATGCACATAAGCTTTAGTCCTGAAGGACATTGCTCATTTCATTATTTTTGCTGTGCTGAATATGGGAGGATACTGCTGAGTGATAAAATGCACAGAAGCAGAAGAAGCACTTGGCAAAAGTAAAAAAGCTTGAGGACTATTCAGACACCATGTAATGATGCCACCCCATAGTCATATGTTACAATACTTTAGACATGCCATAGCTGAATATAGTTTAGAGGCAGCTACCAAACAAACTTGAAAATATGCAAAAGACCTAAATGTCCCAAAGGGCCAAATGGAATTCTAGAGGGTTTTTGCTACCAGCTGTCCACTGGCCCAAAGCATACTGACTACAGTACATTGCAGAACTATATCTGCCATGTCCCAATAATCCACATAATAAAATATTATTTAAACCATTTATTTTTCCTGCAAGTGTACTCTGAAAAATATTCCGTATTGTAATGATAATAGTAATACATTTCATAACTATCCCCCCAAAAAATATTACTTTGGTTATTACAGGTCTTTACAAATCATCATTTTTATCTATTGTTAGGTCTGGATTAATACTATATACAGTATCACATTTGATTCTTTTTCTCCTTATAATTCCCATATACAGTGTGTGTGTGTGTGTGTGTGTGTATGAAAATGATACATATGCAAAATTAAACATATAAAATACATAGTCTGCCAGACCTGGGTTGACCCAATCCAACTTAACGTGCTGTGGAGAGGCTGGCTGGGTGTGAGAGTGCTTCGTTGTGGGGCTAGCCAGAAGGCAGCCCTTGCACTAAAGCACCTTCATGCCCCAGCCAGCCCCAACAGCATCTACATGGACACTGATATGCATACCTTTTCATCCTACAACGCACTGTAGATCCACCACTTTGGAGCAGACTCAGTTAATCAAGTCTGCTCTGCACGTGAGCTGACGGGAACTGAGCTATGCCGCATGTAGTTGTATAACAGGGAAAATGCACATCAGTGCTGAGAAAATGGCAGCAGTGAGCTTTTGAACTAAAGCACCTCTGAGGTGTTTTAGTTCAGAAGTGCACACTGCCATTTTCTCAGTGCTGACACTCATTTTGCCACTTATACAACTGCATGTGTAAGAATGCAGCCATAGGCTAGTACTTGTTTTTACAAGTACTAACCTATGATAGAATTAATTAGTTTACTGTGATGTAATAGGCCTGCATGTGTAAACACTGAGAATTTACTCCAAAGCTAATCAAACAGCTCCACAGCAAATGTATCATTTGGATGTGCCTGGTGCTACATAGTGGCTGTACATATGACTCTTTAGCTATCAATTTAAGAAAACCATTGGAAAGGCCAGGCCATTGGGTATAATAAGTGCACAACCTGTATCTGCCTTTTACACAGGAAACGTAAGAATGGATATTCCATTTAACTTTATGTAGTGGATATAATTCCGGTTTTCTTAGTTCTTTTTTCTTTTGGAAAGTAAGTTTAGAATCCATTAAAAGGTGCTGAATTTGAAGTGGTAGAGATGAAATGCCTTCTTGAAATACAGGACATATTGGAAAAGACAGTATTGGCTTCCCCATAGTTTACTTGGTGGGAACTGCTGCTAAGAACAAGAGTACATTTTAGTTCCTATATCCAATCTGTCCCCATCTGGGAGTCTCAGCCAATTCCTGTGATGGTCACTTGGGAAACTGACTGAAACGTCTTTCTTGTTTTAGGTAGGATCATAAAACAACCATCAATATGTTCATAGTAATGATTTTAAGGTGAAGTAAGAAAACTAAAAAGTAATAAGTGAAATAAATATGAATAGTTCTGGAAACTATTACCAGCTCCCTGAGATCTTTGGTCCTTTATTTGCTACATCATCTTATTTTCCAAACCAGTATTTTTAGTTCAAGAACCTTCCTGCCATGGGCTTCTATTTGGAAGCTAGCTAATAAAGGGATTTTCTCAGGCCCTTACAAAATAATGATCTTCTATGTAGGAAAAAGAAGAAAGAAATGTAAAATGCAGCAATTAGAAATAAATTATTCAAAAGTGGTAGTAGTTGTATTTCTCTACAACCTCTCCTACTGCTGGGGCTTCTCAGAAAAACCTGAAAATAAGATAAGGTGTAACATTCAAAGTAACAAAAGGCTGATAAAACATTCACTAGCGAAATGGAAAAAAATAGACTAGGAGATTAACTTGCTCCATGGAACCTTTTTCTGGCTGTAATACTATCCAATAGCATGAGGTTAGTGGACCTTAACCTTATTGGAACTAAATGAATTATAGCACATCAGGGAACCATAATAACATTCCAAACACACACATGTCAATACAAATTAACCACTAATCACTATAAAGCACTGACTTTCTATATTAAAGACTTTGTGAGAATGTAGCTTCTACATACACAAGGGGCATGACTAACAATGTCTCAGATTACTTACATGTATATCTGTATCTGATGGGGGAATATACACACATGCATTTATACAGATTTTATGTATCTATATTTTATTTAACTTTGTGCATTTATTTATCAATTAGCTGCTCATTCAGTAGTTGGCAATCACTTCTGCTTATGTGTAAGTGTTTAACTAGTATCCCAAGAAGGTGCATGGGTGTATCATGCTCTTTTAATAACTGACATAAAGCCAAGGGCTTGGATATTCAACCAACAATAGGAGGTTTGCTTTATTAAGGAAAAAGAGTTAGAGCTACAAGATATGTTCCCAAGACGGTATTATAATGGAGTATCTTACCATCTTACTTTATCTCTCCCCTGAGGATAGCTAATAAATGTGGCTATTTTGCAGTGGCAGGGCTGTGGACCCGTTTTATCAGCAATTTCCAGTGTAGTAATTGCATTCTGTCTGTTGAAGGCATAAGACCTTACAGTCCATTGAACAAGTAAAGCAAAGAGGATGCATAAAGCCCCTGATGTTTTTACATGCCCTATGCAGGGGTCAATTCCAATGGTGGAGTTGAACATATCCTCCAACAGACTCAAACTATCATGTCCAGAGGATTAGTGCAGCCTGTGTGATCCTTGGAAAGTTGGCCCACCTGAAGAACAAATCTACACCAAAGCATAACCCATTCCCAAACACCTCCTGGATCAGTGCAGTTCCATGCTGCCTACAATACACACCACCACGGGCAGATCCAGGATTTTAAAAAGGGGGTCCAACAGCAGAGACTGGTTTTGCAGCTCCACCATGAAGAATGGAGGGTGAAGCATGGCTAGAGCCACCAGGCTTAAAAGGGAGGGTGGACAGAAAGCAGGCTTAGGAATGGGGGACCTGCCCATCACCACTGCTGTCCCCAACGAAGCCCAGCAGCATGTGTAGCTGTACCCCACAGACCTCAGCTGGAACAGTGTAGAGTTCATAGATTTCATAGACATTTGGGCTGGAAGGGACCTTGGAAGATCATTGGGTCCAGCCCCCTACCCAAAGGGTAGGAAGTCAGCTGGGGTCATAGGATCCCAGCAAGATAAGCATCCAATTTATTCTTGAAGGTGTTCAATGTAGGTACTTGAACCACCTCTGATGGCAGGCTATTCCAGACCTTGGGGGCTCAGACAGTAAAGAAATTCTTCCTTATGTCCAGCCTGAAACGGTCTTGCAGGACTTTATAACTGTTTGACTTCATCATCCCTTGGGGCACTCTGGTGAACAAATGTTCCCCCAGATACTAAGGTAGGAGCAGTCCTTGAGCTCTACATGCACCAGGTGAGCCAGGGGCAGTGGGGGCAGAGGGTAGTTCCATCACCTTCCTGTATTGGCTCCCAGAGACTCCAACTGCTTGGAAGCAGGCTTAGCTAGGAATGGCACTGGGTAGTTCTCTATTCTTTACTCTTGGTCAATCCCCAGTGGTTTCAGCTGAGGGGCAACAGCTGGGTGGGGTGCTGGGTTTGGCCAGGGTTGGTGGTGGTTGCACCAGCAGGTGGTTCCAGCCCTGGGAGGGGTTGTGTGGGATTCTGGGCCTGCCGCGGAACAGCAGCAGTGGTATACAGATCCTACTTTCCTGCATCTGCTCCCTGCCTGCCTCCCCTCCAATGTTGTCCCCCTCCCTGGGTGGTAGGGGAAGGAGGGGTCACTTTCCTACACAGCAGAAGAGAGGTGCAACTTCATCACTGCACACCACCCCTTCTCCCCTTTGGATCCACCCCTGTGTACCATTGATATACAACAATCTGGCTTGAAACCTCCCGATAATTTCAATGGTATATCTCCTCCCCTCCCTTTCCAGGTCCAATATTATGCCAAGAGCTTCATAATCTGGTCTAAGGAATGTATAACAAATTACATGCTAGAGACCATTCCACTCAGAGGAATTGAACAATGACTTGAACCTGTTGCTTTTAGTGCAGAAGAGACGAGAAGCATCTTTCATTTGAAGTGAAGCATAGTGCCCATAACTGCTACCAGTAAAAAGTCTTTTTCTGTGGGTCAGCTCTCTTGGATGGGAACCACCTACACAAAACTACATTAAGGAGGCTCTGTGTCAGCAGAGCTTTTCAACATGTGCTTAGGTTTAATCACTTGAGAGTTTCCATAGAAGTTGATGGAAATTAATTGCCTTAAAGTTAAGCACAAACTTTTGTTCATTGCTGGGGCAGTGGCCAGGTGAGTTAAATGATCCCTGAACAGTTTGTGTGCCATAGGACACTTGATATTATTTTAAATTATTCTTAAAGTAGTTACTATATCTAGGTGACTAACTATTTAAAGGCCTGTTTTATTAATTTAAATATAAGTCACTTGAAGTTTCACTATTTTTAAAATCACTGGAATTCCACAGACATCAGAACTTTTCATGAAAGTAAATGGAAAGGACCATTGTTCAGCATTCAGTACTGACAAACAGCTAGGGACAGCACAGGGGTAACTTAGGGTATAAAGTTAGTCCAGAATCTGGCCCAGTGATTGCAAACACATTTTAAAAGAAAAATCTATTACATGAAACAAATAGGCTTGTGTTCAGGCTTTTTTCATTTACTGTAACTGCCTTAGTGCCTTTGAAACTATTTTAACTTTGGTTCATAGCATATGCGTGAGTAGAATTATCACCCATGTGAAATAGTGACTGTGAGTTCCCAAGACAGAGCAAGTAAGGGGAAAATTAGGTTTTATCACAGTATCATAGCTATTTGGATTTAGTAGTAAAATTAACCATGAGGCAAAGCCCTGCTGTGTGGATTGGGATGCATCTTGATTCTTCACAGCACAGAATACTTAGCAAATTGTTCCCTTTGACCATAATATCTTTTATGCTCCAAAGTCTCTGGATTATGCAAGTACAGCTTCAAATGGGGCCTGCCCTGAGTTTATTGCAACTTAAAATTATAACAAAGAAATCTTCGTATACAGGTTCCTTGACATTTTTTAAGGTGTTTTTAATTAAAACTATATTCAAATTATTACTTTTCAGATAAATGATTGTACACGCATCTATGTGACAGACAGCTGTGGAATTTTTTTGCAGGTGTTTGTGCTTTAGTAATACTGTATTGTTTGCAATAAAAGAGGGGTTAAAACCATATAAAAACTTTTTCAAAATCCGGGTTCAGTCAAAGTACCAAAATTCAGATCCACATGTGGGACTTTCACAAAGCTTTTGTAGCATTTGGGCCTTGACTCAGCAAAGCAGAGAAAGGCAGTAGTTAAGGCTATTACTGAACACTGCAATTCTGTTAAACTTAAGCACATGCTTAAATCAATGGGATGTAAAGGCATGCATGGAACTGACCATCTAATTCGTGTGCTAATTTAGGGCTTTTGATCTGGTTAGGCCCATCTCTATTCAGAGTTGCTATAAAATGGAAGTTATAAACAACCTTTCTCCAGGACTCTACTCAGTCTCTAGAACTCCTACTGTCCCTATTTTTTAAGTGAACTTACCTGACATTTCCCAGCAATTAAATTCATGGACCCTCATCTGTAGATGGAGCAGAAATGCAATCCATCATAGGATCAAGAGGTGCAGCTTGTTCCATTTTGAATGCCTGCCTGCAATGGCTGCAGAAAATGCCCAAATAACTCTTAGGACAAAGATTAGAATAAAGCCAGGAGCTAATAAACTTGATTGAACTCACTAAAGTCTCCCAATTTTATTCTTATTCATATTTCACTGCAAATGGATACTTTCATAAGAAAGCCTTCTGTTTATAATCAGACTTTTCATCCAGAAAGATTTCAAAGCATTAAACAAATTGTAGAGGGATATATTCCTGTATGATTGAAATACAGTCACCTCTAAAGGAAAAACTGGCAACTGTTTGATATAAATTATATTTAATAGTTTGATTACCTTTCCTTTTAAAAGATGAATTCTCTTAATGTATCAGAAGCATACTTCTACTATCCCTTTTCTCATCTATCATCCTACCTTGGGCCCAAAGCCATTCTTTGTCCTTTCTGAGCCTTTGTTTTTCATAGGGGACTTTGAGGTAATGGTAAACATGTTCTTCTGAACTCCAAAAAAAAAAAAAAAAAAAGGGCTGTCAGTCTACCATTAATTCTGTTTTACCCAGAGACCACAGAGACCAGACAGTTCAGAGCTTAATATGTTCCTCATGCCTGGAGGTGACATGACAGTCCTCATCATTTGACAACAAATTTAAAAATATTTGTCTAGAGCCAAGATTCACCACCATAAGGATTGTTCAGTGTGCTGCAAGTTTTAGGCCAGCAAGGCTGTTATTTTATTAAGGTGTCTCAGAAAGTAATACTCCTTTGTAAACAGCCCTTGTCTTTGGAAAAGACCTTTCTCTACTCCTATAATTTTTTTGTGCATCGATGACAGAGCAGGCATTAAATCTGGGCAGAGATAATGCCAGGTGATAAATTCTTTTACTCCTGACCTCATAAATCAATTGGCAGAACTGTACACTGCTTGGTGTAACAGTATGCCATTTTTAATTTGTTACTACTGCAGTGCAAACTAATTTTAGCACCTTAATTCTTGTTCTCTTCTGCAGTTTGCAAAGCAACTCTAGCTAAAACAATACAATAAGTGGCTATATTTATTGGCCTTATACCAACAACTGACAACATGAAAATCACAATTGATGCCAGTATTAGTGTTACTACATCAAGGAGCAGGGGAAAAAAAGAATTGCATTTTCAGTATGATTTTTATCAGCTCACAAGTTGTTGTTAGAGCCTTTTGACAATCGAACTAGTTACTCAGATAAGAGGGATATATATGAAGAGTAGCAGTGTTGCCAGATTTCAGTTTACTGAAGAGAATAGATTCTAGTTCTCAACAATGTTTTCATAGCTAGAAATCTCAGAGTCCTTAATGGGCCCTGTCCCTCAGAGAATGTGGTGGCTACATGTAACTAGGGGGAAAGACATTTTTCAAATTCTGTGGTGATCTTATGGAATTCTTCTCCTGTTGTCCTGGAAGATTTTGGAGGGGAGTCATAGACCTACCCTAAGCTTTGAGCACCTGCTACCCACCTTGACTTCCAAGGCATTTAAATGGACTGCCTCCATTCTAGTTTTGTTCCTCCCAAGCTCCAAGAGGTACTCTTTGCATTAGGCTTGGGTTCTGTATAGAAAAGACAATCTGTAGCTCTGGGTAAGACAATTTCATTAACAATGAGAGAGGCAAGGGTGATACTTTTTATTGACCAACTACATAACTGGGATAGAGTTAGACAATCTTCCAAATACAAGACATTCTTCATCAGGTCTGAGGAGTGAAACATATGGCACAACATACGTGCCATAACTTCCATTAACGATGAAATACCAGGAAACTGTCTGTGGCAGAGCACAGGTTGTGCCTGCCACTTTCAGGGGCTTGAGCAGGCTGTGGAGCAGCTGGCAGGTGTAGCCTTGCCCAATTAGATGGTCACATGGCCCATTTAGGCCATATTTGAAAAGCCTGAGGCCAGAAAGGGCCAGAGGCTTAAGTTAGCCCAGAGTGTCGGACAGTAGGCATGACACCCCATTATTGAGTAGGGTCTGAATTGGGTGGCCTGATGGTGCGTGAGGGGCCAGGACCAAGAGTGCTCGAGATGAAGCCTGAAGAGCTGTATGGAGTAGTGCATTGAGGCCCATGGTAGGGCGAGAATAACTAAGGCCCAAGAAAAGGGGCAGAGTGAATATGGCCCTGCTAGAGGCAGTATGAGAGAGGTTTAGCACGGGACGGAGTTCAGCCTGGTAAGGGACCAAGATAATTGTCACCAGTATGTGATGCCATCTGAGAGACAGGGGACACAGTGTAGGGGTGGTTCAAAGCCGTGAATTATGCCTTTGACATTTGGGGCAAGAAATGGGCAGCCTCCCACCTATGACCAACTATTTAATTCCAGCAAAGGTGTGGCAGATAAGTCAAGTAGGCAGACTGCACTAGACAGGTGGGCAGGCCAATGATAGCACTGGCCTCGAGATGGCCTTCTGTCACACTGTCACAAAAGAGGTTGGTTTGTGAAATGGGCGAAAAGCAGGATCAAGGAGAAACAAGGAAGGGAGAGAGTACCCACCACTTAAAATGGGTCACTGCTGATGTGGACAACCATTTATTCACGGCAGTTAGCTTTAGCCATCTGCCAACTTCATAGATTTCATTAGCAAAGGTGTTGTTTACACTGGATTAAGTGTGACGCCTAGTTTAAGCAGACTAAGATGGTCAGACCTCATTGCAGACTAATTTTTCTTACAGAGGCACAGATTGTTACACGCTCTTGGATAGTCAGTCAGTCAGTGGTTTGTACCTCCTTGAGGAGCAGTATGCCTTCCATTCATTTGAAGGAATTCTGAGTGCCTGGTTAATGTTTGAGATGTGCTGCATGGTTTAACCATTCGCTTCATATCAAAAACATATAGCATTAGCTCAGTGTGACCACCTTAGGCTGTGGGGATTTTATAGTAAAATTATGATCCTGCAACCATTTCTCATTCCACACTCAAGAAAAGCTCCAGCTTAGCATCTTTCATGTACCCTGTTTGCAAGCATTTCTGTACAAACCTGTATGCTGCTGTTGCACAGTGAAATAATAATAGCAGAGGAAGAGAGAAACAGGAAGGCTAAAAGAATGGGAGAGAAGATAAGAACTGAAAAGAGATGGGCAATTAATGAGACAGAGAGCTGTAGACAGCCATTTGGAGATGGCAGGTCCTGAAGAAGAGAAGGCTCTTGCCATGTCTTTTGCAAAATTGAATGAATGGTTAGAAAAAAAATCTTCTTTCAGATTAGCAGAAGAAATCAGGAGAGAGGAAGAGGGAGAACTAAGGTCCTTGAAGTCAGTTGTTGAGATTTCATGTGGGGCTTTGAACCAAGGAGTGTAGTTTTGACCTAGACCCTAAAATGAATGATTGATATGACTTAGCTCTCAGACAAGATCACTCAATGAGCTGGCTTGTATTTCAGCAAGCATGTCACTACCAAACATGTAAAGCTTTTCCATCTTGAAACACATACTACATTTCTTACCTCCCTGAGAACTACAAAAATATCATTGGAGCTTGAATCAATGTTCTTGTGATCCTGGCTTCCCTGTCTTGGGGTCCAAGTGTGAGATGACAGTGCTGTCATGTTAAAAAAAATTAAGATATGGCTAAATAACTTATATTTATTGATTGAGATGGTATCTATCCAGCTTCTGGGTAAATTTCTGATGTCCTCAGGCCTGCTCTCAAATATCAAGTGTCTTCAGGTTGTCAGTTGCACAGGCAGAGTTCCCATTGAGTTTGCATATCATTGCAGCCCAGAAAGCTGGCCATACTGGGACCTTGAGTGCTGTATAAGTAAAGATGAAAACAGAAATGGGAAATCCATAAAGACAGTTCTGAATTCCACCTTGGTCTGCAATAAAAATGTGCAAAAAGAAAGCCTGGAGCAAAGGACCTGAGTGCCTGTTGCAGTGAAAATCTTGGGCTTTTCAATTTTAAGCAAGAATAACTGTCCCTAAAGCCTTTTTGCCCTCTTCCCTGATTACCCTTGTAATGCTCATTCTCCCACTCCCCTCAAGCTGGCATCTTTCCACACACATGGCTGAACAAGGGATGGAGGGAGCTAAGTAGAGTGCTGTTGCTTCTTGGCAACTGACTGAAGTTCTTTTTCTTATCTCTTGCAGAAATGTTCAGTACTCTATCCCCTGGCTTTCTTCATCATATGTAAATGTTCACTCTGGTGCTAACTTGTGAGATTGATCCAAATGCAGCTATCACAGTGGACAGCAATAATGTGGAAGAGGTAGGTTCATCAACCAGGAGTCGCAATTGATAATACTGTTTCTTCATTGTGTATTGTTCTCGGCAATCTTGCTGCCTTACTGGTAGCAGAAGTGAGGCAGCCAACAGCCTGGGCCCAATTCAGCACCTCACCAAATGGTGGAGGAACTCTCCCTTCTGCTCTCTTAGGGCTCTAGCTTGAAGGAAACTATCTATGCTGTTCTCATATATATGAGAAACTTTTGTTATTAGCTGGGAATAATATCAGACCTGTAGAGCCAGGCATGATATAAGAGAGTCTCAAGAATATAGTCTCCCAATAGGTAAGTCCAGTGAGTTTTCTGAATTTAGCATTGCTAACTGGATAAACATGCTGAGCACCAATCCCATGAGGATAATGAGATGTGTTATGTTTAGAACGGTTTATAAAAAGGGTGCCATGAAAGTGCCATCAAAGATTACTGAAGAGGCTGCTGAACTGGCAGAACTGATTTATGTCCATGAGATTCTTAGAGACTGAAAGCTTAGAGGTGAGGCTACAACACATTCAGCAATGGATAGTGCAAGCAAGATCAAGGTTATTTTTTAATCACTATAATTGGGGGCCTCCATTGGGAGCCCACCCAAAACCTGATTCAGCTTTAAGCAGCTTGCTGTAGCCAATCTCTGTGATTCCTGTTGTGTATTTAGGTCAGCTGTAGTGATGCAGGCCTTGCTGGAGTGTGGATTGGTAGAGCCATTGATAAGTGCATAAGTGCACAGACCACCCAAACTGAGGGAGCCTGATATAACTAGTACTACTCTACCCCTGGCCACACCTGAATCTGACAAGTGATAAAAGTAAAAGTTTGCTTTAGCTTCTCTGCCAATCAAGCATTCTATTCAGTGCTTGTTTGATGGGTTTTTTTTTATATAAACTTGTTTTCCCTGGAAATAGAATCTGCCATGGCAACTTAGTTATATCTATATGCATCTCCATGAAAAATAAAGGTTCCATTTTATTTTGTGAACACTAATTTTTGATTGTAATATGATACAGGACTTTCCTATGTTTTTTTGCCTCAGCCCTGGAATAAAGTTTCAAGACGTGTTAACGCACAATGTTGAGAAAATGTGGAACCCAAAACTGAATAACTTTGTCCTAGCAATACAAGGGGTATGCCAATAAGTGTGGTCAACACTGTAACCCCCCCCCCAGTTTTTCTAGTCAAGTGGATGGTAGCCTGAAGGGGTATTTTGATCTTTAACCAAAACCCAAAGAGTGACCAAAGATGGTGAGGCCTCTGAGTAGGTAATTGGTCACAGGTGGGTGTCCTATTTCTCCCAGACCTATGTAGAAACTTGATATTTGCCTAGTTAAAGTATGTTAAGAAATGTGGGGTATCTTGAATAGATTAAACTGTTACCCAGAGTGCAGTTGAGCTTGGAGTCAGAGCATGTATAGAAATGAATGTGAAAATATGGGAGAATGGGGACTAGTCTTAACCATTAGTCTTAACCAAGAATCACATAGATCTAGCATATGATGTGCACCCACAATGGGAAACTTAGCCTGAACAGTTGGACTGTGACAACTATCAATTAATTTAATATCTCTGCAAGATCAAGTTACTGTCAGCAAATTGATCTTGCTGATTGACTGGATTTGGAGATGCATGCAATTTCTGAATTGTGCCCTTATAGGTAAAATACCTACCTATGAAAGAGAGATGGCAATGTACATAGCTCCTCAGTTTTTTTCCATAAAATACCTTTGAATATCAGCTTGCACTGTATCTGTTGCATAATTTCTATAAAGCTCTTACAAAACATTTATTTAGACTAATCTTCTTTCTTCCTTGAACAAATGCTTCCAATGGTTAGTAGCTGGCTATGTAAGATTTTATGTCATATGGCTTCTTACATCTGGCTTAAGAAAGTCATCTTATTGAGTGACCATAACTATTCCCATGTTACATCAACTTTAAAAGGAAAATTAACTAGTTAGGTTAATGTGTATTTTGGCAATAAGTAGAAATGTCTTAGTAATTAAAAGAGGTTTCTTTGGTATTTCTGAAAAAAACCCAAATTAATAAGAAGCAGAACTCTCATGGAAATGTCTGTTTCAAAAGCATTTTAATTTGGAAGGGTTCTCAGGTCCAGGATGGAATTTCTCATCAAGCCAAAAGTAAGATAGCCCTAAAATAGCCAATAGCTCTGCTTCAAGTCCCTGCTCTAAATCTCCCTCATTTAAACTATAGACTCAATTCCCCTTCCTCCCTGCCCTCCCATCTTCACCCAATGAAAATTAAATTAGTCATTCAAGGGAGAACAGCTCTACTTATTTGAAAGACCTATTGGTCAGATCACTTATATGGGATCAGTTCAAGTCCCCATTAGAGTTTTGGAGTACCCCATTCATAGTACCTTAAGTTAAGGGCTATTGGCTATTGTAGGACTGGGAGGGTCCCTTGCTCATTTTCTCATAGATAATATTGAACGATCTTTTTTTTTCCCCGATGTAAAACGGAAACATTTTTCTAAATCTTGATATTTTTCACAGAACTGAATTGTCATTTTCCAGCCCTGCTAATCAACTTATTGAGGTGAAAGCAAAGAGGATCTTACCTTGAAGACAGGGGGGTTGGAATCACGAGCTCTGGGTTCTAATCCTGAGTGTTTCGCAAACTCCTTTGAAGGAAAGGGAATTTGAGACAGTCATTGGAGCCAGTCTTTTCAAAAGTGACCACTTGGGGTCCATTGTTTCTGAAATACAAAATAGCCACATGTCTTAGATTGGAGTCAGTGAGATCAGTGGGTGTTGAGCAGCTCTGAAACTTGAGCTCTGTCTCTCAGATTAAGCATTCCAGGTTGGCTATTTTTGAAAAATTTGGGCTTACTCTCATGTTGTTGGATTTTTTTTCTACCTGAAAATAAGGTTAGTGATGTTTATCATTGAAACACACTTCTGAAGTAGCTAACTCCATCAATTAATGTAAAGCACATTGATAGTATAGGGAAATGCTTATAACTATATTAGTGTAAAACAAAGTTTTATAAAAATGGTCTTCATGAAGCTGGGGAGATGTTATGTTCTTTTAGGTGTGTCACAGGGAAAAGCGGGAGGGAGGACCACAAAATACAAAGAGGGAACCCCAGGGACAGGAACCCACAAACAAAAAAGAAGGAAAAGTCAAGGGTAAAGGGAAACACTTATCCACAGCAAAACCCGTGGTGAAACAGGAACCTGAAGAAATAGCCATGCAGATCATAAGCCATGCCTTTATATATCTGTGGCTGGCTGGTGATGTCATCGGCAATCACCGGCCGGCGGGAATAAAACAGACTACTGGTGAAGATGAGGGGAGAGGAAGATTGGTGCCAGCAAGAGCACCAGCAGGAGGTGCCTCTCCAAAGCTCCTACAGGAGTGAGAAGAGTTGGAGGCTGCTTCCCCCAGTGAGGAAGAGCCCTCCAGCATGAGCTGCCAGAGACTGCTGGCTGCAGCAAGAGGAGCCAAGGGCCAGAGGTGGCTCCCAGTGACCAGGAATGCAGGCATAGGAGCAAAGGGGCACAGAACGACCCCAGTGCCAGTGGCTTCAACAAAGGGGCCGGAAAGGCCGATACTATTCCCCACGCCAGACCAGGTGGGACTATCGAGGGTACCAGGAAAGCCAAAGAGGCACACCAGGTGGGAGACAGGAGGCAAGGGCAGTGCGAGAGGCTGCAAGGCATGGCCACCAACGGCGGGGTGCCAATCCTGCAAGCAATGGAGGGACAGGTGTCCACCAGAGGACTACAGATGGTCCAAAGAAGCAAAAGGCTGGGTGATGGGGGAGAAGAGCCATAGAGGAGTCCACAGGCTACCCCAGCTACATACAGGGCCTAACCCAGACCCAAAGTGCTGAAGGGCAGGTGATCAGCAACTAGACAGAGGGGGTCTGGCGAGGGAACATTTGGGTTCCTCAGAGTGTAATATGTTTTATGTTTCCCCCTTTTGGAGGGGCTGAGGGGTAGAGCTCTTTTGAAGCTTTATTGTTGCTTAAGACCTGGGTTGGATTGCTAGCCTTAGGGAAAAGGTGGCGGGCTTGCAATTTGGGAAGGATACCTCTGGCTACTTAGCTTTAGCGGGGAGGGTCACCCCCAAAGTAATCAATCAGGGGCTCAACAGTTGGGAGCTTGGCCGTGATGACAACAGTAACCTGTAAAGCCTTGGCATAAGGGCAAGGTACAGGGGAGGTGGAGCCTCGCAGAAGACCACCGGATAAATGTTTCACTGCCAGGAGACCCCAAGTGGCCGGACCCTCCACTGAAAGAATATTCACAGTTGTGGCAGGAGAGATTGGGGAAGACCACACTGGGGATAAACACCTCGACAGTTCACAGGTGACAGTAGGGCAAACACCACTGGCCATCTGGGCCAGAGTCGCATGTGACCGGATGTTCGAGACCAGGTGGGCACAAGGTGAAGTAGAGTGGAAAGCAGTAAGAGAAATAGCCTAGAAGTCAGAACTGCATCATGTCCTGTTCAGAATCATTTGAGACATCAGTGGGCTGGAAATGGGAACATCTAGCAGAGTGGGAAAAGTGACTAGCCATGGCCAATGTAAAAAAGGAGCAAGCCTGAATCCAAAGGACAAGTAAAACTATAGAGTGGCCTGGCAAGTAGTACAGATGATTTAAAATATGTAAAAATAAGTAAATAAATAAAGTAAGGTAAATGGAATAGATTTGAAAATTCCAAATGGGATTTTGTGTAATTTGCAGTGCAAAGTCATACCCAGTATTCACATAACCTTAGAAAGGACCAGCCATGAAGGAAATTTAGGGACATTTCTGTATACTAAGGATAGAAAAAATTACTAATGGTACAAATAAACTGCAGCTGTGAACATATTTTAAAGAGTGTTATAAAAGCACTTGAGGGTAAAAACACTACGGGGTACAAATGCTAGGCTTAATTGGCTACATGGTATCCTTCCATTCTGAAATGTCACTGGAGAACCAGTGTCAACTTTTCTACTCATATGCTGTCCAGGGGATAATAAATGGAGCATTTGTACATGTCAAAATTGTGTTCTTTACTATTACAATTCTGAATAAGTCTGAACCTGCAATCATGTATTGTGAAGAATTCTTAACTTACCCAAAACTTTACTTGGCCATTCCACTTCAGGAAAAGAAAAAAAAAAAAGACTTAAAGTTAAGATTGCTTTGATGTATTTCCTATCTGTCAATTTAAAATAAGGGGGTGGGAGGAGATATTTTCAGTTATACCAACATTAGCAGTATAATCACCTCAATCACTAATCTCTGCCCACTTGCCTTCCCAAAATTACAATATCTGGTATGGACGATTTTTCACCTCCACAACAAACTCCATCTTGTTTCCAGTGTATAATGTACAACCACTCACAATTCCTGAAAAATCATACTGCAAAAATATAACCTGGCTTCTGACCTCAGAGATGAAGCTACCTTAGCAGCAATATACTTTCACTTTAAAAGAGTAGAGTGCATTATTCATACTTATAAGGAATAATAAGATTAGAGTTAGGGTTGTGTCTTTTGAGTGATTGAGAAATTGGAATCAAGGTATAATGTCCACACAAATTTAAGATGGTTCAGAAACACTCTAAGAAGTAAGAAGCATTAGTCTGTGCCCTGTTGATAGTCCCATTACAATCTCTGGTACTCGTGAGAGTGCTGGGAGGGAGGCCTTATCAGGCATTGTATGAGCATCCAGAAAAGAAGCCTGTCTTTAGCCCTCTCACTGGGCAGCATATGCTATGATCTTGGCAGCAAGAAGTTGCCTGTGTGTGGTGTTCACATATGTCTACACTGCACACAGGAGCAGCAAAACATGTACCAGAACACAGTGCCTAATCACCCTTGTGGAATCATGTAAAATTATTTTAGTTGTTGTTTAGTTGGAAATTAAGTTATGTCACTATAAAAATGCTGTAAACTTATGGCTCTGACCTGAATTGCGACCTGCATGGTTGGACCAAAGTCAGTGAAGTTTGGCATTCTGCTTGCACTAAGTCCTGTTGACTTCAGTGGGAGAACATCAATTTTATTACACAGATGAGAATGCAGGACAAGGGTGGACATTTATTGCAGACATATATACCAAATAGTTCATAAAGTTGTGGAATAAACAGTACCTGCATCTTTGCTTGCTTAGTGGCATGATATTTCAGGTTATTAGGCAATATAAAATTGACTGAGGGAGAATTTGATAACAGTCTTCAAATACCTGAAGAGGGATTATAGAGGATGGAGTGGTAATTTCTCTGTGACTGTAGGGGACAGGACTAGAAGCAATGGACTCAAGGGGCATGTCCAGATGAGCACACATATGCCTCTTGTCCTATCTCAAAACCCTTTGAGAAGGGGAAAGAGGAAAGTGTGGGAATGAAAAAATGTTCCCGGTGCTGCAAGTTTGCAGTGTAAGGAGAAAATTAGACCACTGGATATCCAGGGGTCTAAAAAAAATGGAGTTATAAAAAGTAGGGCAGGACAAGGTCCCAGACCAGGTCCTGATGAAACCAGAGGCTGAGTCCTCCGCAGAGATACCCTGGCTGCCAGAGTGTCTGTGTGGTTGGCCCCTCGTCCTGTTGCTGAAGCATGCCGGGGCTCCAGTGCTGGTAAATAAGTGGTTGGAGGCTGAAGGAAGGGGGATGGGACTATGCGGGGCATCCCTGCTGGCCCTGCCCACTCCCCAAGCTCCCCGCCCATTCTGCCCTGCCCTGCCCAACCGCACCCCATTCCCCGCCTGCCCCCCAAGCCTCCCCTATCCCTTTCCTTCCCAGCCCCCACCTGCTCCTCAGACCCCCCTGCTCCCTGCCCTGCTTGACCCCAGCCCCCTGAGATCCCCGATCACTTTCATGCCTGGCCCCATCCCCCACCTGTCCCCTGGAGGCCCCCAATCCCTGCCCTGCCCAGTCCTCCACCTGCTCCACAGACCCCCTGACCCCTGCCCTGCCTGGCTCCATCCCTCACCTGCCCCCCCCAAGGGTCTTGATCCCTTTCCTGCCTGGTCCCACCCCTTGCCTGACCCCCAAACCCCTGCAATCCTTTTCCTGACTGGCCCCACCCCCTGCCTTCCCCCTAGACCCCACCAATCCCTTTCCTGCTCAGTCCCATCCCCCACCTGCCCCTTGGACACCACCCCTTGCCCATATCCCAGACCCCTCCAATCCCTGCCCCAGCATCCCAACATTAAAAAACAAAGCCCATCAGGATCACTGGGAACCTGCCCACACAGTGCAGGGCAGAGGAGCAGCCCCAGTCCAGGCCCTCTTGCCCCCCGCTGCCCTGTGCTTCCCTAGGGGGCTCTGGCAGGAGGCCCTGGAGCTGCCACAGCTTCTAGGGTAAGTAGAGGCTTTTTTTTCCCATTTTTTTTAAATGACAGTGCCTGGGGTTGGAGGGGCAGCTTTGGGGGCCTGGGGTGCAAGTGGAGCTAGGCGGGGCAGTCACTGGGGAGTCTGGGGGCTGGGGCTGGGTGGGGGAGCCATTGGAGGGGCTATAGGAGCTGGCAGGGGATGGAGCCAGGTGAGGCAGCAATGAGAGGGCTGGGGTTGGGCATGTGGGACTTGCAGGGGGTGGGGTAGCCACTGCAGGGGCTGTACCCCTGTTGGGGAGCCATAGCTCCTTTTGGGAGGCCATAGACCCTGTGTGGGGGTTGTAGCCCCTGTGGGAGGGCAGCAAAATATGTATTCATGTTTCATGAATTCTTGAATACATGCATTTAAAGTTAACTGTATATGATGATAGAGACACTGGTAGGATTCCACATTGCTTTAATAGTTTTATAGTTTCATAGTTTAGGGAGGGACCTTGACAGATCATCAAGTCTGAACCTCTGTCATGGCAGAAAAGACTGCTGGGGTCAAACGACCCCGGCAAGGTGTTCATCTAGCATCTTCTTAAAAACCCTCAGGGTAGGAGCCAGCACCACTTCTCTTGGAAGTTGGTTCCAGGTCCTAGCCGCCCTGACTGTGAAGTAGCGCCTCCTGATGTCTAGCCTGAATCTACCCTCTGCCAGCTTGTGTCTGTTGTTTCTAGTCACTCCTGGTAGTGCTCGGGGGAACAGGGACTCCCTCAATGCCTGCTGGTCCTCCCTGACTAGTTTGTAACAGGCCACTAGATCCCCCCTCTTGAGCCTCCTTCTCTTGTGGAGGCTGAACAGGTTCAGGATCCTTAGCATCTCCTCCTAGGGCCTGCCCTGCTGACCCCTGATCATGTGGGTACCCCCTCACTGATGAAGATGTTGAACAGCTTGGGTCCGAGGACTGAGCCCTGGGGGACCCCACTGCCCGCATCCCTCCAGGTTGAAAATGACCCCTCCACAGCCACTCTCTGGGTGCGGCCCTTCAGCCAGTTAGTGACTCATTTGACTGTGTAGGTGTTGACAACACAGTCCCCTAGTTTTTAATGAGAATGGGGTGGGAGACAGTGTCAAAGGCCTTTCTGAAGTCCGGAAAGACTACATCCACTGCTACCCCTGCATCTAAGGATTTTGTGACCTGGTCATAGAAGGCCACCAGGTTGGTCTGACAGGACCTGCCTCTAATGAACCGGACATGCGCCAGGATAATTCTCTCAAAAGGCTTACCCAGCATCATGGTAAGACTAACTGGTCTATAGTTCCCTGGGTCCTCCTTCCTCCCTTTTTTGAAAATGGGAACCACATTGGCCCTTTTCCAGTCCTCTGGCACCACAACAGAGCACCATGAGCGCTCATAAAGTCATGCTAAGGGTCCTGCAATGACCTCTGCTAATTCCCTCAGCACTCTGGGGTGGAGGTCATCAGGACCAGCTGATTTGAATATGCCCAGTCCCTCCAGAAGTTCCCTGACTAGATCCTCACTGACTCTAGGCCTGGGCGCACCTCCCCCGGATCCTGTGGGGGTCCTGGTGGACGGGCTGATCTGGTCCCTGTTGAGGAAAATGGAGGCAAAGAAATCATTAAATAGGTTACCCCTGATCGCCTGATGGAGGATTACCGTGCTCTGGGGGACGTGTTGAGGGAGATGGGCGCCCAGGCGGTCTTCTCCTCCATCCTGCCAGTGAGTGGACAAGGCAGACGCCACGAGAGATGCGTAGTGGAGACCAACTGGAGGCTACGGGATTGGTGCTTCGAGATGGGCTTTGGCTTCCTCAACCATGACCGACACATCACGACGAGGGACATGCTGGGATGGGA
>JAGPOW010003648.1:23360728-23371248 GCA_030014935.1 Caiman crocodilus | reverse complement strand
TAAAAGGGGAAATCAAAGCCTAGCGCGGGAAAAAGAAATAAGCTAGAGTCCGTCCGTTCTCGCCCCAGGGGCCTGTCGGAATTAAGGCTCCGGTGGTGCAACACTTTTAATGGCTCCCTGGAAGAGGTCAGGGATGTTACTTGAGCCTGTACATTAAGCTGCTAGGAAAAGAGTCAATTCAGGAAGGGATTCTCTTTCTTAAGGGTGCCCCTGGGGGCTGTATGTAGCTCTACATTGCCCCTAGCTCAGGCCAATGGGTAAATACTACAATATGGTCCTGTACAGTTACAGTAGCTACTATGTGCTACCCTTTAAGACATGCCACACATTCAATTTATGGAACCTTATAAAAATGTAGAACATTTTTGTGGCTGGTTTGCCATTTTATGGTGTCATAATTTCTATGAGCATGTGTCATGTTGCTGTGTTTGGCACAATTAAGACACAAATTATACTATAAATTAAACATGTTCTATGGACCTTAGACTAGAGACAGCAGTATGCATTAAGAGGCAAATCTATATAATGAGGGAGATTTCCAAACACATTTTGTTCCTTTGTTCTCTCAGATAGAATTGAAAGTCCTTTTTGAACTCCTGAAAATAGTGCTTGGTTCCTCAAAATAGTCTTTAGTTGTACTTGCCAAAACTGAACAATTTAGAGTTATTCAGAATTGCTAGGCATCCATGGCCAGAATATCTTTTTAGTTATGGTAGTGTATGTTCAGCGTACATGCTGAAGTCAAGATGAAATGAAAATATGGTACCAGGACAATATTAATTAATTAATGCGGGCTTTTTTTAAAACAGTAGTTATTTAAATGTATTCCCAGTAACTTATTCACTCTTTTAATACATTATTATATTAATTCTACAATTTATAACAGTTTGTGTAATGCATCACAATTAGTAAATCTTAGTATATACTATTTTATATAAATACTTGCTTCTGTATTCACAGCATTCTCTGACTAATATATCAAAAACAATGAAGAATTTATAAACTAAAAACTCTCCATTGGCCCTAACTTGCACCACTTTTTAATTTGATTTTATTTATTAATATTATAGTTGCTGTTTTCATTTTTGCATTTTGGAGTGTGTGAAGGCCAGAGTCTTGGCCTCAATTTCCTTTGGCAGATCTAAACATTTGTCATTTTCCAGCCACACCTTTTAACCTTATTTCACCTTTTTTCCCTGAGGTTGGCTGGGGAATAATTTGCTGTCATTTTACACAGATGCTGATGCATTGCTACATTCTGTGATCAGGACACTGTTGAGAGCTTGAAAAATGAATTTCAGGAATGAACGAGATACTATAATATTGCCTGAGGGGGGTATTTTCTACTATAAATTATCTAAATGCTCTCTGAGTTTATCGAGGTGGAATTTCATTGGGCGTGCAGTGCAGAGATGAGTCAGGACTCTGTGTAAAAGGATTTCCCATCCAGTCACAAACTCATCCATGTATTTTGCTTGCAAAGCAGGCTATGCTTTTTTAGGAGGTGTGTATCACCTATTGCATCTGACTACCGATTGGTCAAGGGTTACATCCTTTAAAATCTTCTCTGGTGGCAAATGCTGCTGATGAGTACACAGAGGTTTTGTAAGCAGCTCAGAAATTCTTTGATTTCAGTTTGACTTCCTGGCATTTTGAAACAAGCAACATTATATTGGGTGGGGAGGGAGGCACCTTACTGCACGGCACAATAGGAAAGCATGTTTCTTTTTTCTGACACTGGCCTAACATTCTATTGAAATGTGCTATGTACGTACACGACAGCATTGATATGCTCTGGCTGAGACAGCCCCAAGGAACTCCATGACCAGAAAGAATGCTCTAGTCATCTCCAAGATCTGCTCTTAAAACTTCAGTCTCCAAGAGTGTTTGAGAGCAGCTGGTTGCCTCTGGAGTGGCTTTACCAGTATGCTTCTGAGTTTGGAGCAGATGAGCAAGAATTAGAGCAGGTGGGTGGCTTGTGCTTGGGAACATCCCAGGTAGGGTAAGCTGTCACTAGAGTATAGATCTAACCAGAGGGTTATTTATTTCTTTGGACAAATTGATTCCTTTCAGAGGGGCCCAGCAAATCATTGAGGAGTAGTAAATTGAATACAATGGGGCAAGATGAAAACACAGAAAAATATTATAAAATATAATTCATAGTGTAGTTCTTTGTTTTGGTGTTTGGTTTTTTTTCCTAGCCTGGAATAGATAATTAGATCATTTAGGCTAATATTCTGCATAACATGAGCCATAGAAACTTCATTCAGGTCCTCCTCTAGTGAGCCCAGTAAGCTGTGGGTTGAGTAAAAATTATCTTGCAGAAGAACATCTAGTCTGGAGATGATGATACAAGGGTTGCAGTGTGTGTCTGGTCCACAAGTATAACTCCTACTAAAACCTGTGAACCTTTCATATGTGAGTTGGTTGAAGACCGGATATAGGTTGGATATTTGGATTTTATTTCCCTGCCTACATGAGGAGTCTTTGAGGCCAACTTGAAAAAATGCAGCATCACCATTAATTCAAGGGAGATAATTGTCCAGGACCAACCCAAATGGAGGAAGAGTCTACTGCAAGGATCTCAGTACTTTGAAACCTCACAATAACAAGAGATGGAAAACTCAGAGCAGAAGAAACAGCCTGCTGAAGATTGAACCGAGCAAGGATCCAGTCACCTACTCCACAGAGAAACACATGCTCTAGTTGTAGTAGAACCTGTCAATCCTAGATCGGGCCTATCAGACATCTTTGGACTCACAAATAAGACAATCATAGAAGACAATCCTCCTTGATTGTGCCCTCAAAGATGCTGTGCTGTTTGGGGTGGATTGCTCAATAAAATAGAAACAGTGTAATCATTCCTGTCCACTGCAATATCACTATGCCTGTGCACTGCACCTATTAGTTCTGCTTAGCGACACCACCAATTGGCCCACCCTCAGCACAATACCGTGCTTTCAGTTTAGGAGGCAGCCTAGCAAGAGTACCACAGTTTCTTTGCAGGTCCTACTGACAGGAGATGGTAAATTAACTATGTAGACTGGCCCTGAGTGGTATATAAGATCCCCAGGGGATCCCCAGGTAAAGGAGTCTTCTGCTCCTTTACCTTCCTTATAAAGCAGAAATTTTCAATCAGGGTGCTGTGAGATCCGTCTAAGGGTGCAACATAATCTTTTTCAGGGGTGTTGACTGTAGCTGTATTGGTCTAAGGACATAGGCAGACAAGGTTCTTCAGGTAAATCTGATATCTTGTATTAGACCAACTAAAATAGTTGGAAAAATTCTTCTTTGTAAGCTTTCAGGTACAACACTCTTCTTCACCAGATCACCATGTCCCTCCCCCCGCTTGGGCTCTTGCCCATTGTCTTTCACCCCCTTTAAGCCTCTCTGCCACACATTTGTATTTTCACTGACCTGCATTCTTGCATATGGCATCTATCCCATCCAGGAGAGCATAAAACAACTGCAGTTGTTCCCTCTGCCTGAAGAAGAGTGTACTAGGGCTGTGCAAAGCGTCAGTCCTTGATTCGATTCAGTCAAGATTTGGCCTGTTTCATTGGCTGAATCTCAGAATCCAGATTGAATCAGGAGACACTTTAATCTCTCCAAATTGAATTGAAACCCTCCAAATTGATTCAGAGAAATTCAGAAAGATCCGGACATGAAGACAACTTCAAATGTTTTTTCTACATACCTCTAGGTAGCAGGGGCTCGTGAATGCTGCAATGCTGGGGCTCATGAAGTGTCCCACAGAAGCATGGGCAGGGCTCTCCAGCATGCTCGGCAGCAAACTTGGAAGTGGACCAGAAGAACTTCTAGTCCACTTCTGGGTCCACCAGGGAGCCCCCCAGGTTTACCGACTGGTGCCTCCTGAGCTTGGGGGAGGCACCCACAGTCCCCCTGTGGCTGATCACTGAGCTGGGAGGGTGTGGGGGGGCACCCCAGTACACTCCCTGGCAGACCCGGCAGACTTCCGGTCCATTTCCAGGTTTCCCGCTGAGCTTATAGAGGGCTCCCCGCACACTTCTGTGGAATGCATCATGCATCTCAGCAAAACAGCATTCATGAACCATACTGGTACCGTGAGGTATGTAGAAAAAACTTTTAAAGCTGTGTCTATGTACAAATCACTGATTCTCCAGCATCAAATTTTCAGTTTCGGATTCAGCCGAATCGAATCAGGGACAGTGATCTGAATGAACTAATCAAATCACTGTCCCTGATTCAGAATCTGAATTGAACAGGGCCTACTTTGCACACCCCTAGTTTGTACCCAAAATGCTTGCAACTATGTTAGTTGCTCCACTGAAAGATATCAGATTTACCTAAAGAACCTTGTCTACGTAATATTATTAACATTGTTATATGTGAAACACCTACACACAATTCGCACGATAAACCCAGAGATTTCCAAGAGGAATCCATAGCATTAATAACAGTCTGACCTGTGTGGTCTTCTAAGTTCTTTTCAACAATAGAATAGCTAAATTATTTTTCAGTAGTCAAAAATGGAAAATGTATTGCCTGCCTTTTTCCTAGGGATGCCTTGTTTCTAACAAGGAGTGTTTTGTATCTAAATATGTTAACAATCACTGCTGTAAAGGAAGCTGTATTTTTTTGTGCAAAATATTTTTCTTCTTTCTCCATTGAGAATGAGGTTATTGCTGTGTCTTAAAGCATTCTGAAGGTGGGCAGACACCTGACTAAACTAGCATTATTTTGTTCCACATTCTACAATGGTACCATATGTGCCAAGAAACATTTCACAGTATGTAGTCTAATAACAGCTAACTGTTATTGTGCACTATACCACGCAGGGAATTTTCATCCATTTTCTCTTTGTATCTCTCTCCTTATTGGTACTGCTCAGAAAATGGGTATGCATTCTTAAAATGACACCAAAAAAGTGCCATGCAAAAGGAATGAAACATTCCTAATAAAAGGCCCTGATGTACCATAAATTAATAAGAGATGTATGTACATTATACTTTTTTCTACAATATACCTATCTTCACAGAAGTTTCAGTAATATGAGGAAAGAAGCATCCAGCATCTTGAGTCATATTTAAGGAGGACCCAATCTGTATAACTGCTAGACTTTAAAATGATGTAGTGCACAGTGGGCAATGTATGTATTCATGTACATATACATACATTCTATATATATTTCATCTTTTTTCCTTGAGAAGAAGATAAGGTAACACAGAATAGGAGGAACTCATCCTCAAATATGATTTAGAATTGCATCTCATTTAAAACGCCACACAAGAACAGCAGTAAGTAATTAAGGTGATAAAAATGTCCAAACAATTTCATCAGTCTTCTAATCTCTCCTTGTTCTTGATATACACAAGGCTAGCTGTGAAAATAGGTAGGATATGAATATTCAGACATAGATTCTCATTTCTTGATATATTCTATTAACATGTTATAGCCTATTTATACTTAGGTTATTGTTAAAGCAGGGAAGGCAGAGATAACAGAACAAATCACCTTCCATCTATTGTACATAAGATTTACCCATCGCAACATGCTAGCAAAAACTGAGAATTCCTCAGTATCCTAGAAAAGTAAATCAGTAATCTTGATCATGTGATCTGATTATTTTCTGCCATTCAGTTACATTTTGTAATTTCACCACATTTCTCTTTTGAGTCAATTGCATTCCAGGCCCATCTATTCTCTATTTAAATACTAAATTATATCTGCTCATTGCCAATCCCATTTTATTTGTAAGGCATCAGGGCATTCTTTTCAGCCCTATCAGAGTTCTGCAGACTCCAAGGGACACTAATTACACACAGCATCAAGGTGCCTAACATCCATGTGGTAAGGAAAGATTTGATTTTTCTCAAAATGTTTGGTGTGTGACAAGCTAACTAAAGGCCTGATCCTGTAAATAAACTCTCTCTGTTCCAGCACGTATTACAGGCCCTATTGCTGAAGTCAGAGGGAGCTTTTCTATTGATTTCAATAGAAAACCTATTGAGTTCACTGGAACTACTCAGGGTAGTAAGCACTGCTCTTGGAAGTAAGTCATAGCAGTGTTGGGCTGCGTTTCTTCAACTGTCCAACTCCTTGTATGACAAAGAAGGATAACTAAATATCATGTACAGGTGATAAATGCTGCAAGGTGCATTCACCAGCCAAAACACACAGCTGTTATTCAATGCTTAATTTGTATAGATGTAAGTTACAGCTAGAAAAACAATTGCAAAAAGGGGGAAAAAATAAATGAAAACAAAACAAAAAAACCCAATAACAGCCCTGTCCCCTCCAAACATGTTTCAGGATTAGCCATTTCTAAAAGCATTTTATGCATCACAGAGATCTTTCCCCAGGCACAAAACAAAGCTTTGACTCATTACCACTGAGATCCCATATGCAACACATATGATGGGAAAATGTCTCAGGCTTGCTTGTGTTTGTATTCCTCCTCCTTATAAGATGTCTGATTTCATAACTGTTCTTTTTTTTCTTCACATGCTCTCATTTTCTTTGTGACTGATTACAGTTGGCAGTAACTTGTGATGTTTTTAAGACAAGCCATTTCAGGGCTTCCTGGGAACAAAATATACACAGTCTGCCTATAGTATGGGGCAATCTGGAATTACTCCTGTTAGGCTAGCTATGGAAATTACCATAAATCAGTATAAGTTATTGGAAACAGGTTGAAACCACTAACAAAAGAGAAGTTCAGCACACACAGACCAATTTAAAAATGGTGGAACCTAGTCCAGGATAGACCTGGATGGATGCAGTATCAGATTTAATTGCTTTAGGTTAGACCCAGTGGTGATATGTAGGGTGTGCAAAGGGGTGCACGTGCACCCCCTGAGAGCACTGGTGCACCCCTGACAGCTAGCATTCCCTGCTTAGGTGATGGGCGGGGGGGGCAGGCAAGAGTGTTGGTGCCCCCCTGAGAGCGCCAGCTGAGGAATGGGCACCAGGAGAAGCAATCCCTGTGGACTCCCTATGGCTGATTATGCCGAACAGGGAGTGGGGGGCTCCCCCGTGGCTGATTGCACCAACCCGGACGTGCCAGTGGCATGCCCCCCAACCTTGAACCCACTCCTAGCCATTGACTGGCTCCTGGAAGTGGGGGAGGCAAGTGTCCTCCCTGACTCAAGAGGCACCAGTCGCCCATGTTTAAACCAGTCTATCCAACTTCTGTTCTAGCCCACATGGGGTTGCCTGTGCCTGCTCTGGACAGCCCCATGTGGGCTGCAAGCACCTACAGCACAGGGCACCGGCCATGGGGCAGGCAAGGGGCCACTTTTCCCCACACTCAGCACCAGCTTCTTCCTTCCTGATGAGCAGGGGATCGGGGGGGGTGTGCTGCCCCCTGCCTGTATCGCAGGGCTGGGGGAATTGGGTGTGAGCGGGCAGGGAGCCAGTAGGAGCACCAGTGTCCAGAGCCAGTGCCAGTGGGGCCCAGAGCAGGGTGGCAGGAATGTGGGATCCCAGCTGGCAGGGGCTCTATGGAGCTGGGCCAGCTGCCTGCTCCCAGCTGGTGCAACCAAGCCCGGCTCCACAGACCTCTGCTAGCTTGTGCCCAACTTTGGGCCCTACTGGTGCTGGCCCTGGAAAATTGGTCCCAAGACAATGGGATGTTGGTCGCAAGATGGTGACCAGGGGGTAGGGCACCTGTCAAGGGGCGGGGCTATTCATGCAGCCCTTGACAGCCTGACAAAACTGGGTAAGCAGCCCTCCACTCAAAATAATTGCCCATCCCTGTTCTGTGGCCTCGCTGCTAATCCCTCCTTGTAGGGTTGGCAAATTAGTATCAGTCCATACTTGTATGCTGTGGCTTAGGGCCAGGCTGGCCCCACCCCCAGACTGTCACAGAACTGAGGCAACAAAGCCTCTGCTCTTCAGCCCTGTGTCCTGCCCATGCTTGCAGCTGAGCCAGGTGTGGGGGGAGTGGGGTAGGAGAGTGGAGGCTTCCTCCCTGTCACCCCAGACCCACCCAGAACAGCTGAGGGGGCATGCAGCAGGGCCTTCCTCTCTCTACCACTGACTAGCCCAGTGTGGCTTTGTCTCAGATGTTAGCAAGAGGGGGATGTGAGGGCAGTGTGCCATCGCTAGGGAGACAGGAGAGACCCCGGGGGTTGGTAGAAGAGAAAAAAAAAAGCTTACCGGGAAAGATGGAGCAGGGAGAAGAGGAACAGCAGCAGCCACAGCAGACGCCAGTACGGCCGCACAAACCATGTCTCTGCCGCTCGTTTAAGTGGCTGACGCTAAGGAGCCAGCGAGAAGAACCAATCGCGGCAGCTGGCATGGCTACCACAGGAAACTTGAAAAACCCCGGCAAGCCTTGCGGCAGGGGTGGTGGAGAAGAGCGTGGAGGAGAGGAGCGTGGCATAGAGGAGCGTAGTGAAGAGTGCGAGTGGGAGCAGAAGAGGAGGTTGCAGCTAGCCGGTGCTGCGGCTCCTGAGAGACCTGCATTGATCGCTGAAGGAAAGGTCCCAGCATCGTGGCTGGGAAAACCACAAGTAGTCTCTAGATCTCTGACTGGCTTAGCTGCTACAAGCCAGCCAGAGCAGGGCTGTATCCCGGAGAGTCCATTGGTAGCAGCAGAATATTTTTTTTGAAAAGAAAGAAAAATCGCTGGAATATAAAGCCTCGCTTGATACAAACGGCACCTATCCCGAAGGACTCGAATACCATCAGAAGCAAGATCTTTTCCAGCTGATGTACCAACAAGGGACCGGTTGGCGTGTGGACGAGGTGTAGGGGTGGCGGAGCCTCGTGGACCATCGGACCCCATGGTCGTGAGTACCCCTCGGGCATACCCCTACGGTATTTAAGATCAGCACTGAACACCCTCCATACAAGTACGTGTATTTCATCAAAATCGTGGCAGGTGAGATGAGGGGCTAGGGGTGGCCTGAAGTGGGTACCAGAGAACCCGAACTCACCAACATCACAGGGGAAAGTGAAGAAAACAGAGCCCCCTGCTTGCCCCCCCAGACCCAGACAGAAAAGCTGGGGGTGGACGTTGTGGAGCAGGGGACTCTGCTCCCTGCCCCCAGTTCCCAGAGCAGCAGACAACTGTGCAGCTCTGAGCTGAGCCACAGTTCCTGTTTCAGCTGTAAAGCAGTGAGGGGGGAGTAGAGCCCCCTCCCTGCTGTGCTGGCTTAGGGACAGGGCTCTACTGCCCACCCCCCGCCCCAACTCTCCTGACAGCTGCAGGCATGAGCCATGGCTCAGAGCCCACAACTCTGCACCATGCCAGGAACCAGGGTGGGGGAGCTGGGAACAGAGCCCCCTGCTCTGTGGACCCACCCCACCCAACTCTGCCCCCCTGGCCTGAGCCAGCAAGATGGGGGCAGAGTGTCTTGAGACAGGGCCTTCAGCCCTCCCAGTTTAAGGCCTGGTGGAAAGCTGCAAGACCTCAGCCCTGATCCTTTCAGACCCAAGCCAGCATAGCTGGGAGGGACCACACAATGGGAGGCTTCATTCCCCCTCAATCCCAGCTATTGCTGACAGCAGACATTTGGCAGAGGAGAGGTGCTTTGCTTGCCAATCAGGGATGGCCAGCTACTCAGCTGGGCTTGGGATCTTCTGGCAGCCTCTTGTGTGTGTCCCTAGCCTGCGGGCCTCAGCCAGTGCAGGCTGCCTCCATGCCCTCCCCTCCCCTCCCCCCTCAAGGGTGCAAATTAGTTCTGTTTGCTCCCAAACTAATCTAGGGCACTTAGAAAAAGCTATTAAAGTTAATATGAATCTGCCTCAGGGTTTTTGAATCAGTCTTTTTCAGAGGCAGTGAATTTACATGGAGAAAGGGGGAGGGGAGAGAAGTCTTTTTCTTTAGTACAGTGTTTGAAGAGATATTTCAATATTTCCTATTGTTATGCACATGTCTAAAAGAAAAAGTAATAATTAAGAATCTGAGTTTTCCTATGTGTTTCCCAGTAAAATGCTATTGTCCTTTACATTTAGGCAACATGTTTTAGTAGTACCTTGGTCTTTGACTAGCTCTATTTAAACCAATTGGTGTACTCTTCAACAAAGATATTACCCAAAGTAAGCCAAACATGGCAGAGTACATATAGATTTAACAATTAAAACATTTCAGATTCTCTTGAAATATTGCAGAGGGCCAGCGGAACAAATATATGACCCCTTTGAGATGTTCCAAAAGTGACTCAAGTGCTCCAAAACAGAACCTCTTGAAATGAAATGCTATTTTGGAGTGCTTCACTTTGTGTTACATGCGCACAGGAGAGAGGAGATTAGGCTGGGCAGCTTTTTAGCTGTCTAGCCACTGGGTTCAACTTCAGGTCTGTTACATTATGAGCTATGCAACTCCAAAAGAGAATGGCATATACATTTTATCCATCACCACCAAAAGAGCATGGTGACCCACCTCCAGGGACGCATGAATTTCCCTCCTTCTGGCATCCACCAATCCCAACCAGGTGGTGTTTTCCTCCATTCTACCGGTGTGGCAACGGGGTCAGCGGCACGAGGCGTGTATTGAGGCTGTAAACCAGCGCCTTCGGGGTTGGTGCTAC
>JAGPOW010003648.1:23325070-23360628 GCA_030014935.1 Caiman crocodilus | reverse complement strand
TCCTGTGACCCCAGCACTTGTTTCCTGCCATTGGCAGGGGGTCAGACTAGATGGCCTGCTCTAGGCCCCTTCTGACCCTAGTTACTATGAAACTATGGAACTATAATTAACTTAGTAATACTAGGAGTATAGGAGTATACCTTATCTGATTCAAATTCAGTTTGATTCGTTGTCCATGGCTGTACGTGGCTTCTAGGAGACAAAAATGTGTTGCTAAAATTTCCAATGAATACTTCACAGCCATTTGAGGAAGGTAAGTATTATATATTTTATAAGTGGAGAAGCTAAACTATAGGGGCTGAGTAACTTTTCCAAGCCTCCCAGTGTGAAATTCTTGGTATATAAAATTACAACTTGATGGCTGGTGGTGGAGGCTGGAAATATTATCTAACTAGTAAAACCCTAATCGAAAATTGTTTCGGAGCTTTGCCTTTCCCTGGGTTCACTAATTTGTAATGATCTAGTTGGTGAAGCTTGCTCACCACTGGTGCAGGGTCATTGTTCCAAGAATGTAAGTGCTTTTATGTGAGACTGGGATAGGTATTTTTCTATGACATTCTTTAATTCATAAATTGCCTGGGAAAAGCGTGCAAGGGAACACAGGCAAAAAATGTAAGATTATTTTAAGGGCCTTACTCTCATTGAGGCAGCTGTGGTTAGAGCTGTTGGCCATGTGTAGATGAAACAAGGGGCATGTGTGCACGACACTTTAAAGTGGGTTAAATGCTTTTGCACTTTTTTAATGATGCTGGTGTTTCCAAATTTGGCAGCATAATGACTTGGGGTGCAGCAAACTAAAACTCCTCTGAGGAGTTTAGGAGTACAGCTGCAGAGTGAAGCACCAGACTCTGTGAAGCTCAGGGTCCCTGCAGGAAGCCCTACAGGCAGCCTGGCAGCAGCCGGGGAAGGCAGGCTCTGCCCAAGGAAAAAAAAAGTGGCAAGCCTGATCTTTTTATTTTTTTGCCCCTGCCTGTGTTGCATGGGGGCCTGAGCTGGGGGCCTGCAGGCTGCTCCTGCTTGAGGGAGGAGGGCTACCGCTGCCACAGAGGGAAGGACCAGCTCCCCCTCACTGCAGCCTAGGGACCACTCTGCCCACTGGCAGCTTGCCTTCCCCACCTTGGGAGAGGCAGGAAATTCAGGTGTGTGCATGATATGGGTATTTAAAAGGACCCTAAATTGAAGCGGTGTTGTTAAAAACCCATCATTTCAATTTAGGGTCCCCATGTTGTCTACACATGCCTGTTGAAGTTAGCTCTAGATGCCTGTATAAAAATCCAATACTGCAAGGCCCAATGACTTCTGCTGACTCTGCCTGACTTGATCTGAAGGATTTAGATCCACGTGACGAATGAAGATGGAGAAAAAAAGCCTGGTTTTGTTTTGTTTTGTTTTTAATGGGTTAGAATTGGTTAGAATGGGCTGTTGGTTTGAATTGTTGCTGTAAGTAAAGACGCTCTCAAATGCAAGTAACTATTTCTCTCATTTAATTACAGATTAAATAGTTTGGTGAGAAAGATGGGGGATAGTTCTGACACTTCTCCTTTCTTCCATATCATAGGCTCATCTACAATAAGTTGAAAAGGAATTTTAGGTAGAAGAATGGTTAAGATCTTAAAAAAATTAAGCAAAATTTAGGCTTTGCATCATTGTGGAATTTTGTTTGTTTATTTATTTATTTATTTGGTTGTGGGGGGTTATGAGGCATTTTTTTAAAGGAAGGAATAAGATTTTACATTGCAATGAGATGGGTGGACTGGAGAACCATTCTGGTGACTTGCTACAACCTTTAGTTGTTGAAGAGTTTCATTCCAAATGTGTGTATTATGAATGCATTGGTCTTTAGCCCTGGAGATTATCCAACCCAGGATTCAGTTATTACAATAAAACAAAAGTTATTAAAATAAACAGGACATAACTTCAAGCTATCATTATAATACACTAGAGCAGTAAATTATCCCAGTTCACAGCATTGGCATCTGGTGATCTTAGGGTATAGTTATTACTGTATATACAGGAAGCATGTGTATAAAACTAAAAGGTACTGATTGCCTTGTGCTGGAAATTCAGGCTGAAAATTGACCAATAGTATGGATCTAGGAGCTGAAAGATGCATCTTTGTACTGAGAAAGTTGAACACCAGTCTTCAAGACAAAGAAGAACTATATGCTGAATAGCAGGCTGTATTTTGTAACTATGAGAAGACACAGAGTGAGAAGCAAGCTCCCTACACATCTTGCCCTTGAATAAAAGAGGATAGTTTTGATCAGATGCCCTTTGGAAAAGGGAAATTGTGAATGCCTGCCTTTTGTAAGATCTCTTAGAGAACAGAACTTCCCTTCAACCTTTTTGCCACTAACATACGTTATGCAGTTATGCATCTTCCAGCCTCTATCTTCATTAAAGTAACATGTTTTAAAAGCAGCCTAAAAATCCATGAGTCATCATCTAAACAGTCCGATTATCTATTTAAGAGTTAAAAGAAAGTGATAAAATCCCATCAAATATGATCTCTTGACTCAAGCTTAGGGAATGGAAGAAATCTGCAAGAAAAAAATTAGTTTTTTTCCCCACAAAATACAGATTTCTTACCTGAATTCAGACTATTCATCTAACCTGGAGTGATGTATCATGTTATTTATATCCCTTTGATAAACCACTAGAATAACTTTTGCAAATCAGATGGCTTATGCCTTTAAAAGCCTTCTGAGACATTCCCTAAAAATAGTTTACAAAGCAACAGAGTCAAATTGTTGGGGAATTGCACTCAAATGCATTAGAGAGTCTATTCCTGTGGCACTTAAGCCAGCCAAAGTAATAAATATAAAATGGTAATTTTTCTCCATGAGCTGTGCTTGCTGCTCCCACATGATTTCATTCCCACCCAGGAGTAATATAACACTGCCTGCTCAAACAATCTCCTGGATTCATGGAATAAGGCAGCATGTAGCTGCCACTTTGTTAAGTGTGCTCAGAAAAGTCGGCAATTACAATTAATCCCTCCGTTGCCAGAGAGCAGCTCGTCACTCTTCCCATGTCTTCAGTGTTGTTGCTGGGTTTAAGTTTCAAGGAAATTTACACTCAACAGTAGATTAGAACAATGTAATTGTATAATATACAAGAAGTGAAAATATTGGCAAAATAGGATTAAGCAGTATTTTCTGTCCTGTGCTATAAATGTGGCCTGGTAACTTAATTGACTCGTGGGTAATGCATAAATATTAAAAACAGGCTTTGAGACAAGTGCTGCAGCTTCATGCTGTTGCTTACAGAATTCATCAGTGGCTCTCTAGGTGGAGTAAATTGGCAGTGGGACTGCGGGAATTTGCACCAACTGAAGATTTGGCCTATTTAGCAGCTCTGCAGTCCTAACCCAGTTTACCTGAGTTTAGAGGTTTCTCAACCAGTGCTGCTCAGCAGAGCTTTAGAGGTCATCTTGGAGGTCTGAGCTAGCATGTGAAAGCTACAGACATGTCCCTACTTCTTGACATAAGGGTTACTGGAAGGGCATTGTGTCTTTGCCAGAAGGGGCTTATTGCTACCTTTGCGTTGAGTTCCTGCTGCACTTAAAGAAGAATTGTTTAGACTCTTAGCAAGAAACTGACTCTGTTGTATTAATGTTGCTTGTTGTCACATGGTCTCTGGCTATCTAAAGGCAGAGAGAGGCCTAAATACATGTTGTAGCTATATAAGTTGCTTGATTTTCAGTGGTAATTATTACCAACTCCTTTGAAGTCAGTGGGTCCACGAGATGCTCATTGTCTTGAAAAACCATACACCTTTTATGCAGGTATTTAAATAATATAATATAGGCTTGATCAATAAGGCACTTGAATTGAAAATTAGGATCTAAGTTCTCCCAATTTTCCACAATTTGTTTTAGTTTGGTTTTGATTGATTCAACTGAATCAAAACTAAAGATTTTGGTTGAGTTCAGCATTAATCTGTGTTCGGCTATCTTGTGCTCCTATTCTTCTCTTTGGATTCCCCAATTACACTACATTTTCTGTGACATACAATTGTTTGTTCTTCTGATGAACTCCTGCACTGCATCCTGGCTGTTCTACATCTTTGGTACCTCATTAGCGATGCAGTCCAGTTTGGGAGCACAGCTTGCATAGAAGAAAGCGCATGTGAGACGCCCTCAATTAAAATTCACTGAGGCAGTTCAAGCAGACTCAGTCCAATATTGAACTTGGCCAAACTGACACATTTTAGTCTGAATGAAAACAGGTGTTGAAATATGGGAATTTGCAGGACTGAAATTCTGGTTGTGATCAGTTCTAGCATTGAATCAGATACTTTAACCTGCTGTCTTTCTGAAAACAAGTCTCTCATTTTATAGTAAACTTTTGTTTACACCATGCCTACAAGTTTATTTCACCATGACCCCCGCTGTGTTCAGTTTCTTAGTGCTACTGTTACTACTTACCCACTCCTTTTTCTTTAGGGTATTTTGAAAACATCCTTTGCTGACTATTCTGGCTTAGATTGCATGCCAAGGAGTCTTTGCCTCTTCTCAGCAGTGGGCGTTATAATGAAGGGAGCATGTTGCTATGGTGATGTAGCTGTGGCATCACAGTTTTTTACCCATTGGTAGTGCAATGCTACAGTGGCGTAGCATCATGTGTAGACATACCCAGTAATTCAGAGAAGTAGGATTATGATCTACCCAAGTGGTGAATATTTGCTTGTTTGTCTGATTCATTATTTTAAGACCTTGTGATCCCATGGTATCCCCCAAGGTAAAATCAGGCCAGTCACTGTCCTCCTTACCCTTCTTGGCACAGTACATTAGCCTGTTCAGTGTTCTGTGCTGCCACAGCGAGACTGCTTGTGGTATCCAGGCTTGCTTGTTTAAACCCAGTTTATGCATTTGCACACTATGCTTCAGAACAGCATCATCAGTCATGCACACAGTGGATGGGATTGTTTTAACGAAGGTCTATTTGGTATTGCCCTGAGAGGGATGAATCTTTGTGCTGGAACTCTGCTGTTAATGAAACCAAACATTATACTCAGCACCATGGTCTATAAAGGAGGATTTCTGCAGAGTGAATAGCATGAGACTGCTGCTTACAAGGGAGGTAGATGGATGTATTGGCATGGGGTGCATGACACCCCAGAGGGAGCTTCCTATTGAATCCTCTGTCTCCTTCCTCCCTGCCAAACAGCAGTTGCTCCATTCACTTCACTTTGCAGAAATCTTCCTTCCTAGTCTGCAGTGAAGGAAGGGCTATGCCAAAGAGGGATTATTGAACAATAATGTTATTTTGACAAAGAAGCCTTCTTAAAAAGGATCCTTTTATCACCTCAGGGCTCACCTTGAGCCATGTGGTATACAGGGCCTTAGCTAAAGATCTCCTCTGCACTCTCGAGATGCTGTTCCAAGCAATATTCTGTTCCTGTCATATCTTGTTTCCCAGCTTTCTCAGCATAGATCAAGTGTCCACAGATTTTACATGTCACAACTTGTTTACCTTTTTTACAGGTTTTGCCCTGGGCATTGAGCTCTGTTGTTTTTCTTTGCCCATCAAATATGAGTGCCTGAGGGGCAATGATGTGATAATAGACCATTCCAAGGGGCTCTGTAAGCCTTTCACCTGCCTTGTCGCTCCAAGCTGCTGTTTCTCCTTGCTGGCTGGGGACATAGGGAATAGTCTGAAGTTTCTCTCTTCGGCATCTTTTTGCTTGTGATTCTCCAGGATGCTGTGACTGCATTACCATTCGTTCATGGGTTTGTTTGATTTTTGAGAAATGGTGCACAATAAAGAATCATTTAACTAGTGAGTATTGTTAACGCATATAATAAGAAGAGCTATTTGTTTGGAAGTTTCACAAGGGTGTTTTGTCTACGTGGGGATACATGTGGCTGCACAGCCTCAGGAATGAACCAAGGAGGATTGTGACCTTTGGTTTCTTTCCATGTGCAGTGGTTCAGCTCTATTAGTCAGTGTGCTGAGAGAATGGAGATACAGCTTTGCCCGTTTTCTGATAATATATGCCTTTTCCTTGTCTACATGGATATAGAACAACCACATGTATTGGTACGGGCTGGGAACTGAGTGGGCTAAGCAGCAGCTCTGCAGAAAAGGACCTGGGGGTTATAGTAGGCAAGAAGTTGAATAGGAGCCAACAGTGCGCCCTTGTTGTGAAGAAAGCTAACAGCATACTGGGCTGCATTAGTAGGAGCGTCACCGGCAGGTCAAGGGAAGTGATTATTTCCTTCTATTCAGCACTGATGAGGCCACATCTGGAGTACTGTGCCCAGTTTTGGGCCCTCCACTACAGAAAGGATATGGGTAAAATGGGAAGATTCCAATGGAGGGCAATTAAAATGGTTGTGGGGCTTGGGAAACATGACTTATGAGGAGAGGCTGAGGAAACTGGGTGTATTGAGTTTGGAGAAAAGAAGGGGGTAGGGGAAGGGATGACACATTTTAATAGCAGCTTTCAACTACCTGAAGACGGTTCAAAAGAGGATGGAGCTAGACTGTTCTCAGTGGTGGCAGATGACACAATAAGGAGCGCTGGTCTCAAGTTGCAATGAGGGAAGTTTAGGTTAGATATTGGGAAAAGCTCTCTCATGAGGAGGGTATAAAGTACAGAAACAGGCTACCTGAAGAGGTTGTGGAATCTCCATGCTTAGAGGTTTTTAAGACCCAGAAGGACAAAGCCTTGTTTGGGATGAAATATTTGGGAAAGATCCTGCTTTGAGCAAGGGGTTGGAATAGATGACCTCCAGAGGTCCCTCTTAACCCTAATTTTCTACAATTCTGTGGATTGGAAGAGGGGAAGAGTAGTCATATAAATAGCACTTCTGTCCTTCCCCCAAATACAGTGATGTGATGTGGGTTCCCTGCAGATGGGAGTTTGAAGAGGGAAATGAAAGTAAAATTAGAGGAAAATGAGAGTATCCTGCATACAGTCATTAGGGCAAATGATAATCCTGTCCTACATATAGAAAAGTCATTATTTGTGTGCAGGATGAGAATATGGTTAAGAATGTCTTTTAAAAAAGTCTGTCCAGAGAAAAGATGGAATGCCAGGTAAATGTAAAAGATATAAGTTTGATTTTAGGATGAGAGTCTGATTTTTTTTTTTTTTGGAAGGAGGTTGTGGTTTTATTCACTTTGTCTTTCTGACAAGTCTGAAAAGCTGAATGTAAAAGTTTCCAGGCACTATTTAACTCTTATCCCAATAACATAACATTTTTTTCATTATATTTAAAGGAATGTCATTCACTTTCCTTTGAAAGAAGAGTATGGTGGCACAGCCATTGAGATGTCTCCAATATGACTCCAGACATCTGAGTTAAACTTTCTCACAGTAGGAGCCAGTGGCACTCAGTACCCCTTTGTACAGAAGTTGAAATGTTATAGCCATAATAGTACAGGAAATGTGAAAGAAACAATAATTGTTTGGTAATATCTTTTATTACTCCAACTTTATAGTTGAGAGAGAGGATAGATAAGTTTTTTTGGAAGGGCAGTTTGTGCCCAAAAGCTAGCCTAACCTGTCTCCCAACTATAAAGTTGATACAATAAAATGTGCTGTCAAACAAATCTTGCTTATCAGCGCTTCTGAAATCAGGCCTCTCATGTTGTTGTTTTCTTTCTTGTAGGAGTGTTGTTTGATAATATTTGTGATATTGAGTGTATTGATTCTTCTTTATTTTGGCATTGATTGTGTTGAGTGGATGTGGAAGAGACCCCCAGACTTCATGGACTATCATATTCCAGTCAAATTTAAAATGGATCTGAGATTGTTGCATATATTTTTGTCTTAAGCACATTTCATTAAAACTTTAGCTTATTTAAGAACCTTAAATTCAAAGGTCTGAGTGTCTCTTGCCACAAATAAGTTTGAAACCAGATTGGGTGTGGTAGTGTTAAGAGTTTTTTGCTTCTGACAAGCAGTTGAAGTGGAAAAAAAGTGTTGTTGCCAGTCTCACATATGCAGTACAGTGCAACATTTTTCCCAAGAAGTGCAACCATTAAAGCAAACAAGAAGAAAAACCATGTTGCATCTTGTCATTCCTAAAAACATTTTTAAACTCATACAGTTGTCATTGGCCTAATGGGTCAGGAAATCTTTATGAGCGTGGCTGGATGCTATCATTTCTGCAAGGGACTTCTGCAACTCCTACCCAGAGAACTATTGACCCTGGGTGGGCAGGGAAGGTAGAAGCTTTGCTTTGTCTCTGCCTGTTGACTCTGGTGCACCTTACCTGCCTTGCAGGTGCTTTGAATTCACCATTATTTTAATAGAAGCCACCTTGCCTCCTTATCCCTGGAGTTTCAGGCTGTAATTTTGATGAAGTTGTCTGCCATACAGTTTTATAGACCTAACGACTCAGGATGTTTCCAGTTCCATCGCAGCCCCCTTTAACTCTCTGGATTTGGAAATTGGTAAATCTCTTTCTGGTGTAGGTTCCTGAGGTTTCACCTCCCCTAACATCCCAGCCTTACACCACCTTGATATTTAAGTGTCTCGTTCAGTAAGTAGCTTGTTTGGGCAGTCACAATCTCAACAATTACATCAATGTCTTATTTAGAGGCTTCCTGGATTGTTAATTCTTGAATCGCATCAAATATACACACCCTCTGGATACAAGAATTCTTTAGTTACACTTCCTGTAAATTCTGTGCTCTATTCAGTCACGATCTCACTATTGCACTTGCTTCCCAACTATTTGCCTTTTATTTCTTTTCAAGAAAGATTGACTGCTACTAATGGGTATTGACTGAAGTTGCTCTGTCCTGTTACTAACAGTACTTCATGCCTTACGTCCATCTTAATCTTGTCTGATTCTTTAGACCCAGAGTCTGCTGCACTCTGTTGCACTGCCTCCCTTCATGGGTTCCAGCTTTCCTACTATTGCACCTAAACCTTATCGAAAGTGCATAGTGCCTTATCAGTATTGTACCTTCCCATAGATTCCTCAAGTGCATCAAACTATAATTTAGTTCATAAACTATAAAGTGCAACTATCTATGTGCCACACTATCCAACCAAGTACTAGCACCAAATATAAAGTGCGCGGTGCTGAGACCTAAAGTGCTAGTGCAGGCATGAGTTAAGTTAATTTTTGTCTTTTTTTCTAATTGGGAGTGACTGCAACCTGCAGCTCACTCAATACTTCTTTGATAGTTAATATGACAGCCCCCCACCAGCCTTCTGATAGTCAGCTTTAGGGAGCAAATCCTTGGTCTCTTGCTGTCTCTTTACACACTCTTACCATATCCTGAGGTCCACGGGGAGGTTTCTGCTTTGCTTTACTCAGTGCTCTGTACCAGATGCCACACTCCTCCACTGCCACCAGTCCCACTGAGTGGTCCATGCTCCTTTAGGACTTCCTAAAGCAAATACTAAATGACTGCACAGTAACAACTGCACAGTCAGGGGCACATGTAGATGTTCCCACTGAAACTCACTGGCAGGATCCTTGTTTTTCTATGTCTCTTAGCAAGTTTAGGACAGGGAGAACCACTCTCCTGAGTACTCTCCCAGAGTACTCTGTGATCTTTACTAGTGTATACATTAGAAGGGAAGAAATAAAAAATTAAAGACTCCTCTGGAACTCTTTTGCATGTACATAGCATTCTGTATTCAAATTCTCTTAACTTAGTGATATGAATTTATATTGGACTATTCAAAGGCGTTTCTGTTCTAAGAAGAGTGTTCTAATGCCAAATTTCAAATGTATATGCTCTCCTTTTTGCTTTATCTTTCAGCTAATAGTTATATACAGCAAAAGCTGTGTTAACCGGCACTTTGTTAGCTGGAAAACTCTAACCAGCATCCGAGGGACATGGGAAAAGCGAAACCGGAACTACCACTTCTTGGTTCTGCTGACGCAAGCAGAGTTTTTCTTTCCCTCTTCTTCAGCCCATGGCTCAGGGCAAAGCAGCCTGCCCAGGGCCCCCTTCCCTGTCCCCCAGGGGCACACTGATGCTGGGGAGTGCACCAGACAGTGCACATTTGATTAACCAGAATACTTGATTAACTGAAATCCTCCGTTCCTGGGAGATACTGGATAACAGAGCTTTTACAGTACTACTATGGGCTCAGCCAATAAATAGTGTTCTCCATTCAACCACTGTGCACTGTATACTCTGACCATTTCTACAGGTGAAACCCAAACTGGAATCTTGGTGCTCTGCAGTAAGGTGAGCTTTAAACCCATAGGAACTGTTCTGTAATGCCCACAATATACTGCTAAACTTGTTTTTTGCTAGCTTTGTATACAGTGTATATACCCTAGTTTCTTGGTTCTGGGAACACTAGTCAGTTGGACGGTCTTGGACCCAGATGTAGGTCTGGCTGATTGGCAGTGTGAATTATATTCACAGTAATATAGTACACTTTAAAAAAATGTCAAAGCTATGCAAGTGAGGTACTTACCAATTCTGTTTAATCGATAGAGAGTTGCATGCACAATACCATTAGCACACCACTGCATCCCCTGATAAGGAAAGCCTTAGGAATGGATCTGCTATACATTTAAATGCTAATGCATTTCTTTTTAATACTTTCAACATCTTCTCTTATGTCCACCCTAACACGGGCCTTTTCACTTCAAATTTCCCAGTTCTAACTCTCTTTACATGAGATAGGATATTCAAAAGCAGCAATAGCCAACTGAGTCTTTAAAGGGGGGTGGGGGGAGGAGGGAGAAAAACTCTTTAGTTTCCTGAGAGGTGCCATTTGTTCAAATTCTGTTGCCTGCCCCTGAGTTTTTTTCACATGGTCCCTGGGTTTCTATGCAACTTGAAAGTTCTAGTATAAATATCATCACCTGGGAGAATGACCTTCTTCATTTATAAATCACTTATATGTAGACACAAAAGCTTCTTGCTCAATAATGTGAATGTGTAATTGGTATGTTCCTCCTTTTCCTCTCATTACAAAGCTCTCCACTGTAACACCCTCATGGAGAAAGGTGACTATGCCTCTGCTCACATCTGCATTATACACAGAAAAATTGCACTCATTAGCAAGGATGAAAATAATCAGTTTTTGGGAGTGCAGACCTCTGGTTATTCAAAACTCTTATATTCATGCCTGCTCACTACCTGTTGGAAATGCTATTAATTCATAGGGTGTTTTTTTTTCTTTTTAAATAATGTTCTTGTAGAAAAATAATGCATGAAATTTTAGGAAGCTTGCTTTTTCTGCATCAATTGGAGGTGAACTGCTGATCTGCAGCTACCCAGGAGGTAAACAGAAACCTCTTTGTATAGGTTATTGTAAGCCTGCCATTTACTAGTGACCCTTTTTACTCCCTTGGGGAGTTTGAGATCTATCCCAGAATGAGTCATTTGCTAGTTACCCAATGCCACACACTGAGTGGCACATGGTCTACAAAACATTTACAAAGGAGCTCATACCAGTCTCACAGTTCTTAAAACAGGCTGTTTTTGCACAGAGGACAAGTATTTAAGGTGGGCCATAAAATTGTCATGAGGTATAAATCTATTAAATTAGTACTGTAGAACATTTAATCTATAGAGAGCCAGTAATATCAGTAATGGACATAGCCATATTCTATATGTGACTGTGCATACAGAATTATTTGTGTGCCCAGCTATAGCTTGTAGCACAGTTCACACAACAATTTATTTTGTAAAGACCACCCCAATTCCACCTGATCTCGTCTAGGAACAAAATCAATACCCTCATTGGAATTTAAATTAGAATGTAACCAGATGTGGGCCTGTGGGTATCTAAATTTTATCAACTCCAGCCTGATCAGATATACCCAGACTGCATGTTTTAGTGTTACATATGACTGCCTTGGTTACTGTGTCGATTCCAGTAATGCTGTTTTAGTGACTGAGTTATCATTTCCTCTGCCATTGGACTACACTGAATCAGCAGCTAGAAGGGAAAAAGCAATTGCTGCCTTTTCTTGCAGTTAACTGTTGCTCCCTTCTGTAGTCTAAACCAGATATTTTATTGTGGGGCAGGGAGGAGGGACATAGCACTTCTGTCATAATGTTTCATCAGATCTTTTTATTCTGATTGGGTTGTGAGATAGTCTGCATATATCCTGAGACCTTTCTTGAAGTACATTTTGAATAATGATCATGTATGAAAACGAGCATGGGTCAGAAAAGGCCTTGGCCTTCAAAATAAGGGTTTTTTTGGACTGTTTAAAATTCATGGTAGTTATCTGTCTTGTAATTTCTTTTTTATAAGATGTCTGTTCAACGTTGTTATGGACCCACCTATTTCACTGGTGTTAGTGGCAGCTGACATATGTAAAGTGAAGTTAGCAGGTGTAAGGCTTTATCCTTACAAATATATTTGCTTTACAAATATATATTGAAAGGCACATGGGTTGTTAGGGGTGCCCAATAGAGATTTTTGGGCCTGATACCAATAGCTAATTTTTAAGGAGGCATATAAGCTAATACCAGCACAGCAGCTTGGAGAGCTGCATGCAGCTGGTCAGTCTGGTATGGTGGAAGGGAAGGGGGGAGGGAAGGGGTTGGTGGGTACTTCAAACATAACTTTCTAGGTTTCTTCATAGCTTCTGATGATCTAGGGATTCTGATTTACAAAACTCATCTGAAATGTCATCCTCTCACTGTACTCAGCCTTGGTAAGGCTGCAGCTGGAGTACTGCATCCAATTCTGGGCTCCACAATTCAAGAAGGATGTGGAAAAGCTTGAGAGACTCCAAAAGAGAGCCAGGTGCATGATCAGAGGGCAAGAGAATAGGCCTGATGAAGAGAGGCTGAGAGCCATGGGACTCTTCAGCCTAGAAAAGCGCATGCTCAGGGATGACCTGGTGACAGCCTATAAGTATATAAGGGGTATGCATCAGGATCTGGGGGAACACCTGTTCACCAGAGTGTCCCAAGGGATGATAAGTTCCAATGGTCACAAACTGCTCCAAGACTGTTTTAGACTGGAAGCAATTCTTTATTTTCCAAGCCCCCAAAGCCTGGAAAAGACTCCCTCCAGAGGTGGTGCAAGCACGAACTCTGGAGTCTTTTAAGAAATGTTTGGGTGCTTATTTTGGTGGGATCCTTTGACCCTAGATGACTTCCTGCCCCTGGGGCAGGGGTCTAGACTCTATGATCTTCCAAGGTCCCCTCCAGTCCTAATGTGTAAGAAGCCTATGAGATTTGGGTGTCAAGTCTGATAATCCTCTCTTTGCCATAGTTACCAAAGGTTTATGATCAGTTTCAGCTATCACAGACTTCCCATAGATGAATATATGAAATTTCTTACAACCATATACCAAAGCTAAACTTTCTTTCTCAAGTTGTGTACATAGATACTCTGATTTAGAGAGTGCCCTAGATGCATATGCCACTGGTCTCCAGTTATCCCTATGTTTTTGAAGTAGAGCTGGTCTAATGCTTTCTTTAGAAAGAAGCGTCTGTTGACAATTTAATGAGTCTTTTAGGGTCATAGTGTTTTAGTACTGGAGATTTCATTATTTTTTTCATTCAAGTTTTTAAATTCAGCTTCACATTCATGTTCCCAAATCCACTGAGCATTCTCTTATAGGGGTAATCTAAGTTGTTTGGTCTGCTTTCTTAATTTAGGTAGATATTTCCCTACAAAACTGATCACTTCCATTGAAAATGTGGGCACTAATTGCAGAAGCTACTGTTCAGGACACTACATTGCAAAAAGTGATAACAACTATTTGTGCTGGTTGATCTGGAAGTGATCCGCCCCGTCTCACTGGTCTAGGATCCTTTTCTCATGTTCATGTCTCATCCCTTACACTCCACCATAACAGCTGCTTCTTCTCTCCAGTGCGCCAAGGGCAACATCTGATACCTCACCCTACCTTTTATGTATGGCAGTAGTCATTATCCCCTCATCTTTTCCTGGTGTGCCAGTCTCCCTCTCATTGTGTCCCAGCTGCCCTATTCACCTGTGCCTAGGCTGTACCCTCAGTAACAGGGGTTCTGCCCAAGCCCCCTGTTGCAAACAGAACACAGCATATGACCCAGACATAAAAGGCTGAAAGCTGGGAGGAATGTATTGAGGATTTGACCTTGAAATGGACTATATACCAGTCAGTATATTTATTGTAGTGACTTTAAATGCAGCAATCTAGTAGGTTCTAAGTGACTCCATTGCAACAGGGGCACTACTATAATAAATCCAGATATAAGCTAACTACCTTGGTTTATACGCCAGCAACCTGTTTTTGTTACAATTACTACATATATATTCACCCATCAAGGCATGGCAGAAGAGTCTTTATTGCTGGGCCAGCAGTGTATTTTCCAGATCAGCTAAAAGCTTGAGGAATCCCCTGAACACCTGTCATAAAGACCTTCAAAAATTTGTTGCCCCTTTCTGTGAAATCCTTCAGATGCAGAACACAGTCCAAATGGAAGCTTACAAAAACAATACCTTCCAAAGGGTGTGTTGAAGGTGCCAAATCTAGTGCTATTCTTTTTTAGGGGAACTTGCCAAAACCTAGAAGAGGCATCCAACATAGAGGAATATTTGGTTTCTGCCACATTGCCAAAAACTTTTTCCTTGGTGGGAATGGGAAAATGCTCCCTTTTGATGCGTCTGTTCATTTGCTTAGGATTAGGATATAGGCACTATCTCAAGGATCCTTCTTTTATACTGTTACAACCAGTGAATGAACCCAAGCAATTGGTTGCTCCAATTTTTCCATTATGTCCATGTAAACTAATTTATCTACTCCCTTTTTCAGTGTCTGCCTTACTACAAGGGGAACATTTCTTGGAATATGTACAGTGGGAATATTTGGTTCTCTTAACTCTGTCTTGCACTCAGGTGACAGTTCCCCTATGGCTTGAAACATATTATCAAACTCTTCTTCGATGTTTTTGCTGTCTAGCCCCTCAGTGGCATCCAGTCTCTCAACCACACCTAGGGTTTTACACATTCACAACCAAATAATTGGCACTAGCTTGCCTGGGACTGTTACAGGGTGTCTACGATGACTGGTCAATCCTCAGAAGAATGAACTTCTTGCCTTGTGTCAATGAGGAATTCTTCCTCTTCCTTGCTGCACATCACATGCACCTGTTGTTTCTTGTGTTGTGCATCCTTCTCCTTTCTCCAAACTCTTGCAAAGTGATTGAATCCTTTGCATTTGTTGCAGCACTTGGCAAATGCAGGGCATTGCATGGTTTTGTCATAACTCCCACAGCATCTACAGCTTACTATTATTTCTTCAAGCAGTTTTCTTTAGCCTCTGCTTGCCTGCTTCATAGTGAGGTCCTCCTTTCTGTATTGTTTGTGCTTTGTCTTAAGTTTTTGCAGTCTTGTAATTCTGTCTAGTTCAGCTTGTTCTGCTTTTCCCTCCAGGTGCTGCAGCTTGGCATTTGTTATCTCAGCCACTTGACACAGTCTAACTGCCTTTCCAAATTAAGCTCAGGATCCTCTAGCAGTCTTTCCTAAGGTTTGTATCTCTTTCACCCAATACTCTTTGGTCTCTGATCATGGACTCTTTTAGGTTTCTAAAGTTGTGTGTCTGTACTGAGCAGTTTGAAGTCTTTGACAAACTCCTCTATTGCCTCACATTCTTTCTGCTATCTCATGTGGAAATTATACCATTCAAGGGGTTCATTTTGTTTGGGTATACAATAGTCCTCAAACTTTTTTCTTACTGTGCCAGAGCTTTTCTGTTTTGCTTCTGACAGTTGTAGGCTGTTATAAAGAGACAGATATTCTGGGCCTGCACATGTCAAAAAAAAAAAAAAAGTTACTTTCCATGGATCTTCCTTCTCTGTAGCTCCACTGGCCATCATATATACGGTAAAGCTGTGCTTAAATTTCTTCCAGTTTTCTGCTGCATTGCTGGGCAGCCTTAATGCTTCTGGAATTCTGAGATGCTCCATTTTTCTGCCTTTCTTCACACCCTACTCCTAGTACCATGTGTTAGTCTCAGAGGACCAAGGAGTAAAACTTATATAATGATAAAGCTTGTTTATTTAGAGAGTCAACTTAGCTTACTGATATGCATCCCCCTTGCAATTCCCAGGCCAGTGAAACAACATATATATAACACTCCTGAAGGTATCCACACAGTCATTATGTTTAATCTTTTCCAGTCATCAGGGATCTCACTCAACCACCACGTGTTCAGAGCTAATGGCTCTGAAATTACGTCAGCCAATTCTTTAAGTATCTGACCCTGTCAACTTTGAAAGCATCTAGCTTCTCTAAGTAATCCCTAACCTGTTCTTTTAGTACTCTAGGCTGTTTGTCTTATTCCCTATCTTTTCTGCCAACTGTATTTGTCATTGGATACTGCCTACTAATTACTAATCTCCCTTTTCTGCAGAGGGTCAGGAGTTGATAACTATTTAAGGAAAAGAGAGAAACTACCTAAACAACAGACTTTTCTAAAAATGAAATTTAAGCCTGATATAGAATTATAGAGCAGAGCAGTTTCATACCCTTTCCACGAAGGGTTAATCCTGTCTCATTTATCCTTCTGCTACCTGACTTCTTTCTTCTCTCCTGTGTGGTTTTTTTTATTCCTTTTTGAAAAGCTCTTGCCCTGTGTTTTTCTTCACATAGGAAGACCCCAAACTTATAAAAGTTCATTGTAGTCCCTCTCCAAGGAACTGATCTAACTCAAAAGTCTGAAGAAATCTTTCCACTGATCTTAGTCTACTTTGCATCAGAGCTCTTGATCTTGAGCTCCATAGGTGACTGAAGGTTGGGGAGGGGTGCATGTGCCCCACCTCTGCTTGGCCACTGCTGCTGGCTTCTGCAGCTGGTTGCTGCTCACCACCACCCCTGCTGCTGCTGCTACTGCAACCGGCTTCTGTGGGGAATTGTTGCTCACCAGCCTGCCACCCACACTGCTGATGCTGCCGCCCACAAACTGTGCCCCCCTGGTCTCAGGAGGTACCAGTCATCCATGGACAGATATCTTTACTTTGACATCCCTTTATGCTTTTCTCTTCCGTAGCTGCTTGTTCACCTTTTGAAGACCTTTGCTGCGTGCAGAACATTATGTACAAGTCCATTTAGCTCAGCATTATGTATACAACAGATGTTAAGGGGAAGAGTATTTCTGCGGGCCTAACCAGACTGATTTGTCCACTGTCCCTTTTCCCCTAGAGATCTCAGCATTTAGACTGCCTGTTACAGGAACTGGGGCTTTTCTGAACAGAAATGTCTCTATCATAGACTCTGCTAATGTGTCCAACTTGTGTGCTGGTGTATCTAAGAGTATATAAGGTAGAGGTTTTATATAGTATACTTGTGTATATAATGTGTGTGTCTACAAAAAGTCACTGTTATCCTCTTATGAAATATTCTTCTTGGCTCTACTTTTAATTAGCACTTGAAATGCAATTACTGAAATAATAAATCTCCAAGTATATTTAGTTTTCCAGTTAGCAGCATTCGCCTCTAAAAAAGACATATGAAAGGAATAACCTTGAAAACTGCTGCATTATAGACAAATGTATGAGAAGGACTTTTCTTGTAGTTCATGTGGTATCTAAATTATTAACTTTCTTGATGAGGTTCACAGAAATTCTTGTAATAAGTTTCTATGATATTAACCTTTTGTGTTGTAATGCACCTAATGATATAATTATGCCTAAATGAAACTGTTTTTAATTTCTTTCGACTTTAATCTAATATCTGTATATTTTGGTTTTGAAATGCAGAGTGAGTGAAATTAGTCATGGTCATCAAAGCCAAGCCAAGTCAAGATGAAACAAAATATATAAAAGCTATTTCTATTTTTTTCTTCATATTATTAATACAATTATTATAATTTTAATTATATAAATAATGGTATACCATTGCATAACAATGAGGCATTATTATAATAATTGATTGGCATCTTTCATCTGAGAGATGGTGGATATTATAATCATCACTGTCACTATCATAATGAGCACAATAATAATAAACAATAAATATTATAAGCATGTTTTTCCTGGGGCCTGTACTAAAGTGTCTGCTGTTTTTTACACACCAAAAAACACATGCACATTTTGTATCTGTAAATTTTCATGTCAAAATAGACATTTGAATGCACAGCTACCTAGCCTTGCATAGACATATACTGGCATATGCATACGCTTGGGAGAACCAGTTGCTGATGTACATGCTAGAAAATAACAGCATAAAAAGTCAGTATAGACAAGGCCATATTTTGTTTAAAACTACATAAGCTGATTGTAGTTAATTTTTGCCCTACATTTAATCACTGCTCTTTGTCATAGTTAACACTATCAGCTATGGGTTTATAATATTGTCAGGACCCCTGGGGTTCAAACCCAAGCCTTCTGGGTGTATGGACAAGGCCCAGGATGCAGCATCACCAACTTGTAGGCTAGCTGTGTGCAGGACCCAGTCCAGCCTGTAAGATTCCCAGTGGAGGACCATATGACTTAGGGGTACTGATAGAAACCAACAAGGCCTTGGTGGGGGGGCGCTATAAGAACCTTTCTACTTCTTCAGGAGCCTTGGCCTGGCAACAGTGTTTGTATCTCTGCTATTTGGGACTCTTCTGCCTCACTCCAGCTTTCAAACCTGTACCTTGTTTCTGCCTTGGACCCCAGTACCTCACTATTACATGCTGTATCCTGTGCTCTGAATGCTGGCTCCTGATTTCTGGCCTGACCTTGACTGTGGACCCAACTCAATCCCCAACATAACACCTCAGATTTGATACCTTATATTGTAAACCTCAGCTTTGGCTTCTGGACTTCTGGTATTGTTGACCTTTGGCTCCTGTACCCTGACCTACCATCTTCAGGTCATGCTTGTGACTAATATAAGATTAGTTAACAGGTATCCTAAGACGATGCCACTTCTCATTGTTGACAGGACTTGTAGATGCATGTCCTTAAATGAATTTTCCCCTTTCTGCTTGAATTTATCTTTTCCTGAGCTTTGTTGTTTCTTCACTTACGGTTGCTGTATGCAACTCTGAAGTAACTGTTCAGTGTGAAAGAAGCAGCAGTAATCAAGTATCAAGAACAGTTTCCTCTAAGACTATGATCCCTTTGACTGTTGAGAGATGCTGAAGTCTTAGAGGAAGTTGTATTGAAATTAGTTCAGTGTGTCAGGTGCTCCATAGGGAGGAAGAGGTGAATAAGAGGTTCAGCCTGAGGATGAAGGAGCTTAAACCTGTCTGCTTATATATCGGTATTTATAAAGCAGTCATCTCTATTTTATCTGAGGACTAAGTAAAAACAGCTCACAATAGCTCTTATCCTGAATACATGCTTTGAGGAGTTGGGAGTCTCTTAAAGAAACACCATCTGGGTCAGTGAACGGAGAATTGAATCAGACTAAGACCCATGAGGCAAGGATACATTCCTGATGTGAGGAGCTGTTTCTGGTCTTGTACATCACCTTGCAAGGAGAGCAGTGGACTTTTTCAAATGGTATTTTAAAGAGTAAGCAACAGCGTGCCCTGTAGTCTGTTTTTCTCAATGGACATCATGTGAAATATTCAGCATGCTAAATTAGGTTAAAACTGGTTACATGAGGATCACTTGATGAGATGAGATCCCTTGTTGCTTGTATCTCCTCCTGAAACTTTATGAGCATTCAAGAGAAATGCATTCTTTTTGTAAGACTACATTTTAGAAGAGAGGCCTCTTGGGCTGTGTCCAGACAAGTGAGCATGTATTTGTTGCGGCATCTCAAAGCATTTTGAGGTGCCTCAAGAGGCATGTTAAGAGTAAAAAAATGTTGTCTGTGTTACATATTTGCAGTGCAGATTCTAAATTTGATACTGATAAATCCCAATATCAAAAAAATAACATGCCAGAAAAAAGCAGTGCACGGTGCACTCCTAGCATGCCTAGAGGAAACTGGAAGTTAGGTCCTCTAGAGGGAATCTCTAGCACCTGGCCGGAGCATCTCTCTACCTGCTGCATATCCCTGCTGCTCCCATGTGAGGCGGGGAACTGTGGGTTGGGGGGAGTACTGCTCAGGTGGGGTGGGTCTCCCCCACCTCTCCCCACCTGATGCAGACTCCCCACATGGTGTACAGCCCCCTCACAGGAGCAGCAGCCATCAGGGTGCTTATGCCCACTCCTGGCACAGATCCCTGGTAGCATGATGCTGCCTTATTAGTGCTGCTTAGCACCCCACATTCTGTAGGACAAGTGCAAAGTTCAGCACTTGAGATGGAATAATTATATGCACAAATACAGACTGAGTGTTTAGGCTGCAGTATTGCAGAGAAGGGACTGGGGGTTACAGTACAGGGGCAGGCAATTGTTTTGGGTGGAGGGCCGTTTACTGAGTTTTGGCAAGGCCCACATGATAGGCAGTAAGGGGCAGATAAATATTAATTTTCTAAATTTTTTACAGGCCCCGTGGGCTGGATAGAAGGGCCTAGCAGGCCACATCCGGCCTCTGGGCCACATTTTGCCCACCCCTGCAGTAGAACATAAGCTGAATATGAGTCAGTGGTGTGCTCTCATTGCTAAAAAAATAAAATAAAATAAAAGCCAAAGCTAACTGGGTTGTATGAACAGAAGTGTCACCTGCAAACCAAGGGAAGTGATTCTTCTATTCTTTTCAGTACTGGTGAGGCCTTACGTGAAGTACTGCATCCAGCTTTGGGCCCTAGACTTCAAGAAGGATGTGTACAGTTTGGAACGTGTCCAGTACAGAACAACAAAAATGATTTGTTGTTCCTGGGAGGCAAGATTTATGCGGAAAGTTTGAAAATGATTACAGAGAAGGGTGGAGGTAGGCTTTTTCCCGTGGCTGTAGGGGATACGATTAAGAACAATGGCCTCAAGTTGCAGCAGGGAAAATTTTAGGCAGGAGATTAAAAGGAACACTTTTACTTTTAGTGGTCAAGCAGTGGAATGGGCTGCCTAAAGAAGCTCTGGAATCTCCATCCTTTGAAGTTTTTAAGAGCAGGTTAGACCAACACTTGGCTGGGATGGGTCAGACAGGAATGATCTTTTCTAGGCAGTTTAGGAAGATGTGTGATTTAAATGCACAGAGATAAGGAAAACAGTGGTGGGAACAGGAAGAGAAAAAGAATGGAATAAATTGAGGAATATGACAAAGGACAGTCTTGTAGGGGTGTAGGCTTGGGGGAGGGGCAGGGACAGTGGAGTTTGTAACCACTAGATGAACTCTACTAAGGAACCCAACATAGAATGCTTATGTCCTTTCCTCTGTGATCAGCAAGTATGTAGGAAAATCACTGGAAAAATCAATGTTTTGTTCTGTTCTAGTGGTCAGTTAAGAGAACACAACAGCTTCCGACTGTTACCAGTAACTGGAAAGCCTGCTTTTAACCCTGCTGATGAACTTTTCAGGGGTCAATATAGTTTCACATGATGGAATTTGATTTTTTATTTTGCATTCTTGAAAACCGAAGAAAATACATTAAAAATCCCATTAAAACAAAATTATTAAGGTTGCCAGGTCAGGCATTCAGAAATGACAGAATGAAGTTTGTCCATGCAGCACTTCAAACACTGAAAGTATTATAAAACTGCTAACTCTGCTGAGCAAGAAGAGTTCCCTCTACTGTCCCTGCCAGGACCTGACACTCTAAATCAATGATTCTTAACCTTTTTAGACTCATGATGTTGAGAACGGCCTCAAACCATCGTCCCAAGACATAATAAAAGAGGAGACTGTGAGACTATGTGAAAAAATGCCCAGCTGCAGTGATAAGGAGGAGAGGGGTGTACCAAGCAAGAGGCCTCGAAGGATACACAGGAAAGTGGGTGAAAGAACTCATAATACTAAATAGAACACCCTTAGGTGGAGAGAAAATATGCTAATGAAACATACATATATGTAAATGAGGTACACTGCTTAAACACAGGTAGAGACATGCTCAGTAGAGAACTTCTTATGTCATTCCCTTGTAACCAATTACTGAACAGTACACTTATGAAACCTTGTAAACTTCTGTATAAAAATACCCCAGAAATGATATTCAGTGTGCTTTGTTACTTTGCACCGTTTGTTGCTAGCAATAAACTTTTCTTTTTACTTCCACCGCCTGGTCTGTATATTGGCGTCTGCATTCCGGGCGCGAACCCAGATTTGGGCTGGGGCTCAACAATGGCACCCCCTGGCAAAGGCCTACTTTTTGTTTTCACTTCCTTTTTGACTATAGAAAAATAATAGGTTTTTTTTTGTTTGTTTTTTGTTTTTTTGCAGAGATCTCAGAAAGACCACAACAGATGAGAATATATTTTCATAGATTTCGTAGACATTAGGGCTGGAAGGGACCTCAAAAGATCATCGAGTCCAACCCCGCACCTGAAGGGCAGGAAGTCAGCTGGAGTCAGGATCCAGCAAGATAAGCGTCCAATTTTCTCTCAAAGGTGTTCAATGTAGGTGCTTGAACCACCTCTGGGCAGGCTGTTCCAGACCTTGGGGGCTTGGACAGTAAAGAAATTCTTCCCTATGTCCAACCTGAAATGGTCAAGCAGTAATTTTATAACCATTCGACCTCGTCATCCCTTGGGGTGCCCTGGTGAACAAATGTTCCCCCAGATACTGGTGCTTGCCCCTGATAAACTTTTATAGGTGACCATCAGATCACCGCTTAGCCTCCGTTTTTCCAGGCTAAAGAGCCCCATAACTCTCAGCCTGTTGTCATAAGTTCTGTTTTTCTGACCTCTGATCATATGTATGGCTCTTCTCTAGACTCTTTAAGGCTTCTCCACATCCTTTTTGAATTGTGGGGCCCAAAACTGGATGCAGTACTCCAGCTATGGCCTTACCAAGGCCAAGTAAAAGGGGAGAATGACATCCTTGGATTTGCTTGAGAAGCATCTATGGATGCAAGCCAGCGTTTTGGTCACTTTACTGGCTGTTAGCATCACATTGAAGGCTCATGTTCATCTTGTGGTCAATGATGACCCCCAAGTCTCTTTCCCTCATAGTGGTAGCCAATGTAGTCCTGCTGAGCCTATAAGGATAATTAAGGTTTTTCTTCCCAAGGTGGAGAACCTTGCATTTTTCTGTGTTGAACACCATCAGGTTCTCATCTGCCCACTTGCTGAGCCTGTCCAGGTCAGCTGAGATCGCCCTCCTGTCTTCAGGTGTGGATGCTTTACCCCAAAGTTTGGTGCAATCAGCGAACTTGGCCAGTCCACTTCTGATTCCAATGTCCACATCATTAATGAAGATGTTGAACAATACGAGTCCAAGAACAGAGCCTTGGGGGACCCCACCAGTCACAGGGCACCACGATGATTCATTTCCATCAATTACCACCCTCTGCGTATGACCACGGAGCCAGTTTCCCAGCCAGCAGATCCTGGTGGACCCAAGGCCACACTTGGCCAATTTTGCCAAGAGGTGATCATGGGATGCCAGATCGAAGGCTTTTTTGAAGTCATGATATATGGCAGCAATCTCTTCTCCCCTGTCCAGGTAATAGGTCACCTGGTCTTAAAAGGAAATGAGATTGGTCAAGCAAGACCTACCCACAACAAACCCATGCTGCCTATCCTTCAGGATGTTGGTGTCAGCCAGACCATTAAGGATGGCCTTTTCAATAATCTTTTCTAAGACCTTCCCCAGGATAGAGGTCAGGCTGATGGGCCTATAATTTGCCAGATCCACTTTCCTCCCTTTCTTGAAGATAGGCACCACATTGGCTTTCTTCCAGTCTTTGGGCACTACACCAGAGCACCAGGAGTTCTCAAAGATCCATGCCAGGGGCTGGACTATGATGCTCGCCAGCTCCTGGACTACCCTGGAGTGTAGGTTGTCAGGGCCAGCTGACTTGAAGGTATCTTAAGGTGGTCCTTCACGAGGTCCACATCAATGGAGGGCAGGGGATCTCCCTCAACTGGAACTCTCTGTCCCATAGTGGGTGGGGGCATCACATGGGACTGATGGAAAAACTGACGCAAAGTACCCATTTAATAGGTTGGCTTTTTCCTGGGCATCAGTTGTCTCATCTGGTTTAGCATGGGTCCAATGTTGCCCTTGCTTTTTCTCCGGTTCCCTACATATCTGAAAAAAGGACGTTTTATTGTCCTTGGTACTCAAAGCTAGTTGGAGTTTAGTTGCTGCCTTGGCTTTCCTGGTTTGCTTCCTGCAGGACCAGACCAGTGCAGAATATTCCTCTTTGGAGGTGAATCCCATCCTCCATCCTTTGTAGGCCTTTCTTTTTAGCTTCAGGAGATCTGCTAGATTCCTGGAGAGCCAGGGGTGCTGCTGTGCCCTCTTGCTGTCTCTTCTCTGAGATGGAATAACATTAGCTTGTGCATTGAGAATCGCTTCCTTGAGGAGCAACCGCTCTTCCTGAACTCCCCTCCCCCTGGGGTCATGATTCCTTAGGGCTTCACTGACAAGCCTCCTGAGCTTGTCAAAGTCGGCCTTCCTGAAGTCAAGGAATTCAGTGTTGCTGACTGACTTGCCAGCTTTACGGTGGATGGTGAAGGTGATCAGGTTGTAGTTGCTGTCACCCAGCTTCCCATCAATCACTAGGTTGCTGATTAGGTCATCCCCAGCAACAGGTTGAGCAGTGCTTTACCTCTCATCGGCCTGTAGACTTCTTGAGTCAATTAGAGGTCACGCATGCATGATAGGAAGCTTTGCAACCGCTTGTGTTTTGCTGAGTGATCCTCCCATGAGATGTCTGTGTAGTTGACAGCTATGACAACCATGGTCCTGGAGCATGCAGCCTCAGCCAGTTCCCAGGTGAACTTGTGATCAAGCTCTTGACTTTGGGTGGGAGGTCTGTAGTATATTCCCACCGTTGTGTCCCCTGTGCCATGTTCCCCATGGATTTTAACACAGAGGGTCTCCATCCACCCTCCAGCATCCAACATCAGCTTGCAGGGATGCATAGCTTTCCTTAACATAGAGAACCACACCCCCACTCCTTTTATCTGTTTGATCTGTCCTGTACTGTACTCCATGGTCCAGTCATGGGTGGAGTCCCACCAGGTCTCTGTTATTCCTATGACATTGTAATTATTTATGTTTAAGCAGGAGGACAAGTCCCTCCTGTTTTATTCCCCAAACTCCTGGCATTTATGTACAGGCAGGCAAGTGTCCCCTTGGGGGCTTTTGCCTTGCTCACAGATTGTACCAGGGCTGGGGGAGGGGTGGGCTCCCTTAAATGCCTTGGCCTGCTGGCTTTGCAAGAGTTGCTCAGCAGGCCAGCAGTGGCAGTAGTTCCCCTGCCCCCCAGCAGGCTTACTTTAAAGCCCAGTGGAACAGGTCAACCAGTCTGGCTGAGAAGAGCCTCCTCCCCAGCAAAGAGAGGTGGAGGCCATCTGTTCCTAGCAGCTCACTGCCTTTCTCACCAAAAAGTAGGCTGTGGTCACGGAAGCCAAAGCCTTCCCGATGACACCAGCACCACAGTCTTTGGTTAACTACCTGGATCCTCCTCTCCTTCCTCATCCCATAGCCTGAGACTGGGAGGATCAAAGAGAATATCACCTGTGCCCCCAGACCCTTTGTCCCCACTCCCAAATCCCCTGTAACACCTCATGACCCAGCTGGGTATGCTCCAAGCTGTGTCATTGTTGCCTATGTGAATAAGGAGCATGGGATAGTGGTCTGTGGGCTGCAGGAACTTAGAGATCTTCTCCACAATGTCTTGGATGCAGGCCCCTGCTGCAACAGACTTCCTGGGCTAAGGAGTTGGGGCAGCAGATTACCCCCTCAGTTCCCATTCAGGATGGAGTCTCCCAGAACAAACACTTTGTGTTTTGTCTTGGGGAGAGCAGGGACGGTAGCTGCAGTTGAGCCTGTGTTGTCTGCGGGAGCTGGCAACTCAGCAGGCTCTGCTGGGGCTGCAAGAGGTTCGTACCTGTTGCTAGGCTCCAATGGGGCAGGGGCCTTGGTGCAGCAGGCCTTAGGGCCCTTGACCACATTGGTCCATCCCCCTGACTGAACAGAATGGGAGGTTCCGGAGGGAGACTGTGGTCTACCATCCAACTCCTGGGGGAGAAGGGCCTGGTAGTAGGAATCTATCTCCTGCTCGCAGTCCCTCATGGCACGCAGTCTCTCGACTGTGGCCTGGAGCTCCTCCAGCTGGTATACCAGAGACCCCAAAAAGGTGTGCAGACCCCACAAGGGGAGGTAGCCATGCTCCCAGGCCCCAGAGCCTGAAAAAGGGACAGGCAGCCCCCACAGCCAAGAGTCAGGGGCTTTGTCTGCATGGAGCCCGGAACCAGGGGCTCCATCTGGGTGGCCTTCTCTGAGGTGGCGGGGGGAGGGGTGAGGAGCCCGAGGGGACCCTCGGGGTGCGGTGAGTGCCCATCCGTGGCATGCCACTGGTAGGTGGGCTGGGCCTGAGTCTGCCTACCCTAGGGGGCTTGCAGGCAGGGCCTCAGACCCTCCCATGCACCCTCCTGTTTAACACTCTGCATTCCTTTTTTGAAACCTCTGAGTTTATTTTGTGAATCATATTTGCACACTGAATAATAGTAATGCTGCATGGCATACTGCAGCAGATTTGTAAGGATCTCAAGGCACCTTGGTAGACAGTCACTTCTCCGAAACAGGGGCACTTAGTCCTTGGCCTGTGGGCCAAAATCAGTCCTCAGAGCCATGGCATATGACTGTACTGAAGGTCTGAAGTTTTTATAGGGTATTATGAAGTGCTTTGTGTCCAACATGTATGGGAATGTTCTTCAAACATATACAAAGTGAATGTTCTTGCTGACCCATGGAAAAATGCTTGTTATAAGTTTGTCATAAGGAACTGAAAAGGGTGACCCAGGTGGTATCTTCCAACCCTATGATACTATGAATCAGGTTTTGCCAAACAGTTCTACTGATGATTTGAACTTGCCTGTATTTAATGTGAAGCTGTATTTCACAGAGCAACTTTCAAAAATACATTATCTCAAAATGCCTTTTAAAATAAAATGATAAAAAAAGGACTTCCAAATAACTAATAGGAGAAGCAGAGAGAAATTTAGGAACCAAAGACAAAGGAAGAAAAAGATGGTTTTTGGTCATTTTGATAAAGAGATAGGGAGATTATATAAAATGTTTAATAAGCGGTGGCTGGAATTGTCAGTCTTTTTTCAGCATATCGATGAAAGTTTCTGCAGTGAAAATCCACCAACAAATTTGTAAGCAATGTGTCTTCCCCAATTAAAATAACAATGTGTTGAGATTCTTTATGAACAGATTCAGCACAATGATTTAATTTAAGTCTAATCACAGAGGAGTTGAATTGTATCCAGGGGAAGTGAGACCTGGAATCATATTTATAATTGACATTTCAGTTGTTTCCCAGGCTCTGTTGTAGGATAAGGAACAAAACAGAAGGTGTGTCAAAATCTTTCCTGAACACCAAACATATACAATATATGTGTTTGGAGAATAAAACACATACATTATGATTTAGTTTTGGGTGTGGGAGAGACTGGTTAGAGGCACGAGGAAAAAAACGTATCTTAGAAAATGAAATGCATAGTCTTGTTATAGATCCTGTTTTTGTCCTCTGCTGATGTCTTAAGGATTATTTACACATGCATTAACATGCTTTAGTAATTAATGCACAATAATCTACCATCTACTGTAAGGTACTAGAAAAATGCACATTAGTCTGTCTTTATGTGGATTAACTAAGGAGTACAGTTTTGGGGCATTTATACATGTACTTTGCTCTGGTGTGCCAGAAATCCAGCACTTTGGAGCAGACTTGATTAATCCAGTCTGTGGACCATGCAAATTGATGCGCCCAGTGCTGCATCACATACATTTGTATAAATAGCAAAATGCATGTCAGTGCTAAGAAAATAGCAGCTGTGTGCTTTGAAACTAAAAGACCTTTGGTGTGTTTTAGTTTGAAAGAGCACCGCCACCATTTTCACACCATTTATACAAATGCATGCAACATAACACCAGGCACTTTTGAAGGCACCCCATGCTGCATTACGTGCATGTATCGGTAATGCCCTTTAAATCACGTTTAATGCACATTAGCTTATTTTAGTGTGCATTAACTATATGGCATGTTTTTGTGATACTTTAATACACATTATCTTATTTTAATGCTCATTAAAGTGCACATGTACACACACCTTTATTTTTAGGGAACATTCTCAAAATGGGAACTACAAATTGGGGGTTGGTTAGAGGGGGGAGGTCATAATGGGTGATATCCTTCTTCCAACAGTTTAGTCCAAGTCTTGCTTTCTGTCTCCAGCCCTGCCCTTGGAAAAATAATTTAGAAATGTAAGAGATGGTTATTGTAGCTAAAGAAAGAAAATGCAGTGGGTAAGATTGCCTTGCTGCTCTATTCTGTTTGGAGGCACCAAAAAAATGAGCCTGCAGGATAAGTTAAAATTGCTTATGGAGTAAACATCAAATCACTTGCATTAAAGTCTAACAGAATTTTAAGGGTATATAACATTAAGTAATGGAAAAAAGAGACTGATTACTCACCACAGGAACATAACAGTGTACAGCACAGGAGATGATAATTATATGAAAGGCAGTTCAAAGGGTTTCTCAGCTATAAAGAGGCAGAGCATTATATGACCTTCTAGTTTGGTCATTAACACATTATTTGTGCCATTGTGAATTAACTTGCAGGTAGAAAGAGTGCACAAAAGCTCCTACCACTTTCCTAAGTAAGAAAAAAAAGTCAGGGAATTGGGAACTTATGTGAAACAAGGAGTAAAGAAAAAATATATGTTGGGGCAGAAGAGGACTGCAAAGTTCAAGTAAAAGAAAAAATTGTCTGAAATGATTTGTCCATTAATCTAAGGCTGTCATGGGAGCTCAGATAAATAATGTGTTATGTTTTAGCTGTTTCCCTAGGTCAGTTATATGTAGCCCTGGAACAAGGAGGACATATAATAAGGAGTCATGAAGGTCACCGAAGCCATGATTATGTGAAATGAAGTGGAAAAACAGGCTCAAAAAGGCCTCTGTCTAATATTCCTGATTCTGTTAGGGAGGAACCTGCCCGTTTGCCATGGGGAATACACAGTTAGAAGGAAGAAATCAGAAGAACTTCACTCAGTGGAGAGTGAAGATTTTGCTCCAAAAGCAACACGTTGCACAACCCAGCAACAAAAGAGGGAGTGTAGCCATGTACTAAGCTATTGCTAATGTTAGATATACACTTACATATTGATTGACTCAAAGATATATATAAAAGATTAAGTTACTTTATGTATAAAAGAAGATTCGGCTGCTTTATTAGATTTTAAGGTAGAAAAAAAATTGCAGTAACTTTCCAAGTTAGCAATATGTTTCTACCAGAAGAAAGTGAGTGAGTAGGATGCCTTTGATGTTAACAAGTTCCTCTGTAGAATTGCCAGCATAGCATAGGCAAACTTGTTGTTCCACTAAGATAAAGCAGTTGACAACTACCATATGTATAATTTAGGTCTGTTAATGGAAATCAATAGTCTCGTTGTGCAGTTGTTGGTATTAAGATGAAGCCATAGTGATCCCAATATGACTGCCTAGGAAGGAGCAAGAAGGAGACTCCTGTTTGAGTCTGATTTGATTGTACACTATGATTTTCAGTCTAATAGTTCAATGATGCTATTGATTATAATTGAGAGATTATTCAACATAGAGGGAAACTTCTGTAAATGGAAAGCATCAAATGATGTACATGCTGCCAGGTACCATTTTAAAAACTACGGTGGAACAGGAATCATTGCTATGTACATAGCGTAATTGATCAACAACATAAAAATCCTCATTAACTCAATGATAGAATATAAAAATGTTGCTTGTGTTTTCAGCATCAGCTAGAGATTCATTTGTTTTTGGTGGGAAATTGCTCTTATGTTATGATGTCTCGGATTGGGCACCCAAACGGTGAGGCATTACAATGGTAGTAATTTTTTTCTAAACCTATTTTCTTTTAGTCTGAGCAACAATTGAAAATGCAAGCTCTAAAAATCACAGGGCTGGCAGAAACACTAAAAGGTCAACTAGCTCATCCCACCTAACCTACAGGAGAACCTAGTATACCCTTTCCTGATGCATATTTGTCTAACCCAGAGATGATCAACCCTCAGCCTGTGGGCCAGATGCAGCCACTGGCCCCTTATCATCCAGGCCATGGGGCACTCTGTCCACGAGAATCCTTGCAGGCTGTGGCCCTGTATGCTAGATCCAGTGCTCAGGGTGGTGTGAGTCCTGACCCTGGAGTGCTGGGCACGGCAGAGGTAGTGCAGGGTCCTGAGGTCCAATCTCAGGGCATGGAGACAGTGTGGGGCCCTGATTTCCCCACCACTCTTTTTCCACCCTGCCCCCACCACAGGACTAGGAGGAAGTAGCCTGGGGTCCTGGGGCACTGATCCTGGCACATGCAGCTAGGTGAAGGCAGTGCGAGGTCCTGGGGCCCAATCCTGGCATGCAGGACCAAGCAGAGGCATTGTGGGGTCCCAGGGCCCTGATCTCTCCACACAAAGTGGAGGTGGCATGGGGTTCTAAGGCCCTGATCCCAGCATGCTGGGGCACCAGGGTCTGGATCCAGTATGTGATCTGACCTGTGGATTGGCCCCATGCAAGGTCAAAAGTTTGAGCACCACTGGTCTAACCTGTTCTTTTGGAAAGGTCTGCATGCATCTCATTGTCTTTTAAAATTAGATGGTTGCTTTCAAATAACCAACAAAAACTTAATTTGATATAAATTAGGCCAACTACTACTTTTCTTATCTCCAGTGGACATGGAAAACAGTTGATTACTGTCTACTTTGTAACACCTTTACCATATCAGAAGAGTGTTAGCATACTCCCTTCCCTTCCCTTCCTTTCCCTTCCCTTCCCTCCATCTCCTCTTTTCCTAGAATAACAAACACAGTTTTTTATCCTTTTCCTCATTGGTCATATTTAGACCAATGAGTTAGACTCTTTTCTATTTGTCAACATCTTTCTTAAACTGTGGTGAGCAAAATTGGACACAGTATTTCAGCAGTAGACACCTATGGTGAAAGAGCTAAATAATTACCTCCTAGGTCTGATATCTGATGCTTCTGTTACTACTTAGAATGAAAGTTCAGTTTGCAGCAACAGCATCATATTGTCAACTCACGTTTGTCATCCTCATAGTTTGTCATCCTCTAAGCCCCAGATCCCTTTCTGCCATACTGTTGCCTGTTTAGTTATTCCCCATTTTGTATTTATGCATTTATTTTTTTTTCAAAAGGTAGTACCCTCACCTATTCTTATTGAATTTCCTCCTGTTGATTGGTCCTATACCCCACCCCCAATTTGTCAAGATTCTTTTGAATACTAACCTATTTTCTAACGTACTTAACACTTTCAACCCAGATATCATCCACAAGTGTACTCTTTTGCCATCAATGCTGAGAAATCCACTACAGTTTAATCTCAGTTTCACTAAAGAGAAAAAGACAAGGCAAAGATGATGTTTATCAGGTACAGCTCCAGAAGTTTGGCAGGTAGTTTGTATAACTACCTCAAAAACTTGGATGCCTATCCAGAGCTTACCAGAACTGTATGAACCACATGAATCTGCAAAATCAGTCCAGAAATCATTTGAAAGTAGTCTTAGCTTTCTAAGGTTTCTGAGATGCCCTGCATGCGGTCAGGCTAGAAGTGTTATGATTTATTTCTTATGGAATGTTGGTGTTACTGGTCAAGTGAGAACCTTTTAAAGTCAGAGGAGGAAGCAAAACAAAAAAAAGTTAACCCTTTGAGTTTGAGCTTGGTTCAGATTTGGGATGAAATTTCAGATTTTGCCCTTACCTTACACACACATTCATCTGTATTTGCAAATTGTACAAAGAAATCAGTTTAGAAGCAATGATGATTCTCACCACTTAAATGGCACTTTTCATTAAGGGATATCACTTTTAAAGTGTGTAATGACTACACAGCTTACAGGGAGAGTTGTCAAGACACAAAATAGTTTAATACAGTCATTTTTTGAGGTTTAAAACATGGGTGCCTAAACAGAGACACCTTAAGTTTGATTTTGAAAAGGACTGAGCACCACTGACTAAAAGCAGTAGTTGTGGGTGCTACATACTTTTACAAATGGGGCCCAATTTGTTAAAAGATGACCACCCACATTTCTAGGGAGTCAGAATTAGAGGCTGCTCTTTAAAACTAGAACCCAGGTAAGTTACCCAAAATCACAGAATATGTCAACAGCAGGGCTCAGATGGAAAGGCAGATTCCTTTACTATTGTGTAACCGTGTGGCCCATTTTCAGAATGGGAGGGGGAAAGGCAGTGGAGGAATCTTGTTCTTGGGGCTTCCCAGCTGGTGCTGAAGGAAGGGGTGGGTGAATTGGACCCTCCCCACCTTGGGAGAATTCCAATGCACTTGTCCCACCCTCCAGGGGGGGCTGAACTCCTTCTGCTCCCTTTCCCCCTCCCATTCTCAAAATAGCAACAGGCTGGGAGCTCTGCAGATACAAGTTACAAAAGACATTACATTTTGAAATGTCCTTATCTGATACTCCATGCAATGAGGGGTCAGATTTTCACCAGATCGGCCACTTTTGATGTTGTCTGTAGCCATTCACTTGTGCTTGGTCACTGCTATAAACTGCTTTCTGTAGCCAGATGAGGAAAAAAATGTTACTTCTGTCTGCACCAAATGAGTTAACTTGAATCTGGAGGGAATCTGGGATAGAAGTTCAGCAAACCAGTTAAACCTAAATCAGTTAAGTTTGATACTGTATTCATCCAGTTTTATCTTAAACTGGTATCAGCTATTTTGAAAGTGGTTTATGTGCACTGAACTTCTGTTGTATTACAGATTTGACCTCGTTTCCCAACACTTACAGTGGTTTATGTGTAATTTCTGTCCCTACCCAGAAAGATTACTACTGAGCTTTCAGAGTGCCAGCCAACAGAAATTTGGGTTAACACATTATCATAGTCTAATTAGGCACATGCCTAGGGTCTTGTTTCCTGGAGTGATGTGATTACATCACTGTCTTAACTTCCTTAAAAAAAAAAAAGTGAATAAAACCTTAGCGAGGTGATTGGATTGTAACTGCTATAGAGCTTTCCATTAAGTTCAGCAGACAATAGCCAGGGAAAACTCTTAACAGAAGATACAAAATAAGTGAAGCTACTCAACAGGGACTGTCCCTTAGTCTTCACAAAAAAAATTAAGCTGCAGCTAGACACCTAATAAAGATTAATTTAATAAGGAAGGGGAGAAACTAAGGGACAAAGTAACAAAAGAGATGGAAAGCTTTTGATGAGTCTGAATGAATTTAACTCAGCAGGTTCTGATGAACTTTATTCCAGTGTACTGAATGAACTGGCAAAGGAAATCTTGAAGTCCTTTGCAATAATATTTATCAAGTTGTAGGAAATGGGTGTGGTACCAGAGGGCTGAAAAAGGGATAACTTAGTACCCCTCTTTTAAAAAGGTGAAAAGGAGGACTCTGGAAAATACATGCTAGTTGCATCATCTCAATACCTAGGAAGATACTGGAGTATATCTTAAGAAAGTCCATTTGCAAGTCCACTGAGAGGAGGAAAGGCTGATCACAAACATCAGGCATGGATAGAACAAATCATGTCAAACAAAACATCTCCTTCTTTGACAACACAACTACTTGGGTTAGATGAACAGGATGTTGTGGATATAGTATATTTGGATTTCAGCAAGTTTTTAATTTTGTTTTATTTTCTCATAAACAAATTGGAGGAATTTGGGCTAGACAAAACTATTGCAAGGTGGAATAGACAACTGGGTCAATAGCCACAAGCAAAATGTAATCATCAAAAGATCCATGTCAGAATGGCAGGAGATTTTGAATGGAGTCATCCAGGGGTCTGTCCTGAGCCCAGTGCTGTTCAGCATGTTTAACAATGATTAAAGATGATAGAAAATACCTTTTCTGTTCTGCTGCAGAGTAGGACATGGACCACTGGCTTGAAGTTTCCATAAAGTACATTTACGCAGGGTATCAAGATAAACGCCTTCACTGTTATAACAATGAGGCACAGTGGAATAGACTGCCTGGGGAAGTTGTGGACTCTCCACCACTGGAGGTGTTCAGAAAGAGGCTGAACAGCCATTAGTTTAGGATGATCTAGGAATGGGTATGCCTATGTTCTACCATGGGGACTTCCCATGTTTCTGTGCTTTGCTGGTTGCTGCATGAAGCTTGGGAGGAACTCTTATGCTGCCCCTCCCCTCCTGATGCTACATATGTCAGTATTGTTTTTTTGAAGGCCTTCCCCCGAGGCATTGGGTGGTAGGGCTGGTGACTTTGACAGGAGTGTACCAATGCTCCTGCTGGGACTTAAAGCCAGAGACTATTGGCTAGAGGATCTTGCTCCTCCCAAACACCATATTTGGGGTCAGAAAGGAATTTGACCCCATAGCAAGACTGATATGAACTTTGGGAGTTTTTGTCTTCCTCTGTAGTGGCGGGACTTGGCCCTGTACCTGGGATCTCTCAAGCATATATTAACAACATTTGAAGAAGCAGGACATTGGGCACTGTGATTCCCTGCTTTACTTATGGCAGATCAGGGTATTATGCCTTGTATTGTCAGGACTGTCTGTGTAGTTTTGTTAATAGGTTAGCCAGTGGATTTGTATAGGATGGTTTCGGTGGGGATGATCCTGCCTCAGGCAGGGGGTTGAACTAGATGACCTCTTGAGGTCCCTTCCAGTCCTATTTCTCTACAATTCTTCTCCTCATTCATCTTAATGGCCTGTTAATTCTGGGTGTGTCTACAATGCACACTTACTGTCCTTAGTATGTTGAAGAATGCCTTTTAATAGTACTAATTAACTTGCCTGTAATAGTGCATGAACATTGCCCACTGAGGCCACCATCCCGAGCCTTACCCAACGCTGACTTCTGTCTGCACCCTCAGTGAAGCTGCTCCCATCAGCTGAATCCCTTGGACCAGTGAGGGAAACATGGTGGAGAGAGAGAGAGTGGGGACTGAGCACCCCATGTGGCTGCTCCTTAGAGCTCCCAGTTGGATGAAGGTACAAGTGGTTATGGGGTTAGCTTGACCCCAGATCAGCTTGAGATAGCAGTAGTGGCAGGTTTCCTGGTGCTCCTGCTCTCTGCCCACTCCCTGGGTGTCCCTCCCAGTCTGGACTAGGCATCTGCCTGTCACTGTCCCCAGCCAAGATGGGAACTCCAAACTGCTGCTTCCCCATGCCCTTGCTTGCAGTAGGGCAGGAGCAGCCCTTAAGGCTCCCCCACCCCTGGGTCAGCCATGGATAGTAGGGGCAGCAGGCAGCTCCCTGCCTCTTCTAACCAGGGGCAAACCAATGCCAGAGAATGTGGAAATGGAGTAGGATACCTGCACTGGAGGGGAGGGGGCACTGAACTGTAGGGAGAATAACTTATCTGCTTCAGGGATTCCGAAAGTCCCTGGCAGGTGTTGCTATGGTCTGCTCTGCCCATAGAAGTAGGGATGGGAGTGTTGTGAATAACCTCGAGCCATTTTCCTAAAGGCATGATAAATGGCCTCGAGCCATCCTCCCGAGACAGGATACAAGGCGAGAGTGGAAGATTTTGTGAATTATGCCCATCTGCAGTGATAAGGAGGAGACACCTGTACTAGGCAAGGGGCCTCAAAGACAAACAGTGAAATACACTGGAAAATAGGTGAAAGGGCTCATTAGGGGCTCATTATAATACTAAAAAACACACC
>JAGPOW010003648.1:23305651-23324970 GCA_030014935.1 Caiman crocodilus | reverse complement strand
CTGGCAATAAAAGCTTTTTCTTTCAAACTTCCACATCCTGGTATTGATATTGGCTTGCATACCGAGTGAACAAATTCAGACTTGGGCTGAGGCATAACAGGAGAAGGCACTAGTGGCATCTTCTGCCTCCCCCCACCCCCCTGGCCCCTTCTTCTCAAATTTCTGGATATTCCCATGAGTGGAGAGTCCTGAGCACATCAAAGAGGGGTGCTAGTTGGCTGCTTAGCAGATATCTTTTGACTGAGTGACTCCAACCATTACTACCCCAAATATTGGTCGGGACATAACAGGAGACCATCATGTGGGGAAAGCCCATGTGAGTTGAGTTTAAGACCCCAGACCTCCGCTTTCTCTCTTTCGTTATCATTATAACTAATTGTATGATGACTACAAGCCACAGATCACTTTCATTTTAATTTAATCATGTCAAAGGGCCTACTTTGTAGCTGTTGCATTGGAGGAACTCTTGTCGACTTCAGTTAATTCAATCAAGGCTTTTAAATCATTTAAGCCCAGAGAACCTTACTTTGCATTGTGTTGGATTTATAATCTGGAAGATTTCTTTTACTCCATTTTGCTTCCAGCCTTTAGTCTCCCTGTCATAGCTAATTGTTGTTCCTGTGGTAATCAGCATCTGTGGCAGTATTTACCTCCTTTTTGTATCTTAGTTCCTTCATGTCTAACATTTATTTCCCTTCCGTTGGTGACTTTTTTGGTTGAATTTAGTTAGTTACTTTCCTCTGGCTCCTTTTCTAAATATGTGCATTACAATTAGTCTCATTTTAATGTGTATGTGACTTATGCCCATATACAGTGCTCTTCACTTAATTTAATCACAGGTTAATTAGATCCTCCATTTTATTTGATTAACCCCTTTTTGGAGCTGAATCATTTGTATTAAACAGACCAGCACAGCTTCTACCCTTTATTTTGATCAATATTGATTACTTTAAACAGATACTTTTGGAAAATTCAATCACTAGCTATAGAGATTTTCCATTGAATTAATTAATATGAAAGGGCAAGGTTTTGAGTGAAAAAAGAAAACACTCCAAGACAAGGACTGACTACATGCTTTTATTTTTGTTCCTAGACATTTTTACTGCAAATTGTGGCCACAGTCTTACCCCTTCCAAGTCAATGGGAGTTTTGTAATTTTTTTGTCATTGATTTCAGAAAAAAGCATGATCAGGGCTATGTGTATAAAGTGTGCCATGCAGCGGTAAGAGTTATCCAGATGTATAATTAACTGTTTATTTCAAAGGGTTTGGGGCTGACTGGATCACAATGGGAAGAAAAAATAGTAGTACATTACAGTTGATAAATTAGCCTCATAAATCTGTGGGAGAATACACTCACTTAATGTTTGTGCATTCAGATGTGTCCCAGGGGGACACAAGCAGTAGTCCTGAAGCCCCCTCCCACAGCAGGCTGACCCGCCTTGGGAAAAAAGAGAGAAGCCCTGAGGACAGGGCAAATTTACCCTTTTTGGAAGAGGTGGAGCTGGATAAGCCACGCTGGGACGAACTGCCCGCACGGTTCATCAGCTGCTTTTATTGCCAACTGGGGACAGATGTCATCAAAAAATGCTGCCTGCCTGATTTAAAAGTGAGGCATTGAATTAAGGAGAAGGGCCACGGGTGACCTCCACAGATCAGGAGGAGCTGGGACAGGACAGTGGGCATCTACGCAGTGAGAGAAGACCCAGTGCTTTGTCAGGGACGGTCCAACGTCCCATGGTCATCCCATGCAGGAGAAGACTGGGAAATGAGCAGGGGGCAGAAGAACAAAGTGTTGCATGGTCAATGGCATCGTGATGCAGCCAGCAGCAATGGCCCCTCCTGATGTTCTGAGCCAGAACCTATAGGCTGTCCCCCAAATAATAGATACGCAGCAACAAATGATGGACTGGCAACAAAATTGGCTGCATTAGTCTAGCCACCTTCAAGATGTCCAAAATGACCCCGGATGATGATCCGGAGGCATACATTGAAGCATTTGAGTGTCACACCCTTATGACTGGATTGGATAAAAGGTATTGGGCCAGCCAGCTTGGGGCACTCATTGTAGGTAAAGTACAGGTAGCATACTGAGCCCTAGCCTGGGATGAAGCTCAGAATTACGAGTGAGTCAAGGCCGGCATTTTATGCAGACTCAAGATCAACCTGGAGCACTACCGGTAGCAGTGTGACTTGATGTTGTTGCTGTATGTGCCTGAAGTCCTGAGATCCTATCCTCATTTCCTCCACTTTTCAGCCCTCCAAAAGCTATCTGAGGCAGCATAGCAGAGACCTTGCTTCTCTTAGTAACCAGGAGGCTCCAGAGTATGGGATCTACTTATTTGTTGGGTTTATTATGATATATTGAGATGAGCTCCTGAGCAGAATCCAAAAATAACACTCTGTGAATAATCTGGAGTTGGCTGTTTAATTAGGCATTGGCCCTGGACTATGGAGATCTCAGTGTTTCTAATGCTCTCTGGTTAATTGGTTTAGACTTCTACCTACCATGACAAAATTTCCAGGCTTTGTACAAGTGAATGTGGAAGGCAGTGTATAAGAATTGGTATTGGGAGACCTACGTAAGTCAATGAGCCACAATCTTGTTCTGTATTTTCATGGCAATTGGCTTCATCAGGGCCTTGATTGGGAATTTTTCAGTGCTTAACAATTTTTTTTGGATGGCAGCTAAACGTCTAAATAGGATTTTGGCAACTAAATATTTTTACATCTTGGCCAGAGATGATGATGATACTACTACTACTACTACTACTACTACTACTACTACTACTAAAAGTACAGGGATGGCAAGTATTTCTGCAAAGGGGGAGGAAAAGAAAGAAAAGACAGAATTTTAAAGGAGACAGATTATATTATAAAGCAAGAAAGTAAGAGATTCTTTCTGTCTTTCAAGATGGTGGCAGTCAAGTGAAGCCCCTCTGAGCACCTTGCATCTCCCCAGCCTGTGCTTGGGGACCTCCTCTCTGCCCCTTTCCCTCACTTTCTGGGCTTTCCCCCCTGGGCACCTCCAGAGCCCGTTACCCTGGTCTCTGCCACCTCCTTTTACCTTAGGGCTTGACTTCAGCCACTGTAGGGCTTTTTTGTCACCCCCTGGGGCCGATATTGGGGCTGTTTTAGCTTTCTTCCAGTTCCCTGGTTCAGTCTGGAGCTTTTCTTTTTTCCCCTGCAGCATCCCCTGTGGGAGAGTTAACCCTCTTCTGTCCAGGATGGATGCCAGCAGCCAGGGCACATGGCACGGGGATGTCTCTGCACACTTGGCCCCCAGCGATGGTCTGCGGGTGCATGCCCCTCTCCAAGTCAGGGTGGAGGCCTGAGCCAGTGTTCTGGTGGACCTGTTGGAACACCAGAACATCCAGTATGCCGCTTAGGTGAATTCAGTGCCTGTCATCTACCTGAGCTCCCCGGGTCTCATGAGGGAGGTGTGTATGATGGGACTGGCAGTTCGGGCATCCACTACTTGGCCACACCCCTGGAGACCCTGGCAGTGCAGGTGGTGGCCTCCAACGTCCCCCCACACTTGCCAGATGGGGATCTCATCAATGCTTTCGAGTGCTATGGCATCTTCACTAGCCCCTGGTGTAGGCTAACCATGGGGAGCAGGGACCCCAGGATCAGGCACATTCTGTCCTTCTGGAGGCAGGCATTCATGCTCTTTAGGGAGGACTTGCCTCCCTCCATGACCTTTGTGGTGGATGAGAGGTGGTATGTGGTCTACCTCTGCGAGGGTGAGACTGTGTGCCACCACTGTGGCAGTAGCTCCCACCTGGCTGCCCAGTGCCCGCTGGGGCAGTCAGCCAGGACATTGGTTGCTGCACCTGTGCAGGGAGATGGCTCATCCACCTCTGGCATGGGACCCTCATCGAGGGGTGGAGCTGGGGGCTCCTCCCAGCCCCCTCCACCCTGCTCCATCTGTGGGGATTGGTGCCTCTAGCGCAGTCATGCTACCCAGGGAGAGCTGGGACATCCTCCCGGGCTCCTCCCACCCCTGTCAGGGCTGGAGGCCCACCCAGTGGAGGGGCTAGGAACTCCTCCCAGCCCCTGCCTGCCCCAGTCTCTTCTGGGGTGGCTGGTGCCTCAGGCACTGATACCCCACCAGGTGCAGTGACTGTGGCCTCCTCTCAGATTCCCTCCAACCCTACACCCACCTGGATGGGCTCCCTCACCCAGTGTAGGGGGCTCATATGGTGGAGGGGCTGAGATGTCCTTCCAATTTCCCACTGTCCCAGGTCCACCCAGGGGGCTAGTGCCTTGGGTGCTGGGGCCCAATTGGGTGGAACAACTAAGACCTCCTCTCTGCCTCCCTCCAACCGTGCCTCAGTTGAAGTGGTGTGCCCAGAGGTGGCGAGCACCAGGCATTCCGGTCCGCCTCCTTTTGGGGGCAGTTCCACCTACCCCTGTTCCAAAGAAAGCCAAGAACAAGAGGTGGAAGGGAGCTTCCCAAGGAGCCCCATCCCCTTTAGGGCCTTCCTCTGCCAGTGCCAGGGAGAAGGTAATCAGGGAGCTTGACCCCACCCTTCCTGCCCCCCCTCCGGTGACCCTGCCACCTCAGGCCGTGGCTGGGGATGTTCCAGCAGGATGGGGGGCACTGGAGGAGTTGGGCAACCCCTTGCCCCCATCCCAGCCTGTGGGACTCATGAACAGCGGGCGGGGGGGGAGATGGAGTGCCTGCCTGTCTGGCATCAGGCACAGGAGATGGCGAAGGGGCCCGCTACCCCCCGCCCACTCCCCTGCCCACCGAGGCCAATGCTGAGGAGGTAGAGTGCCTGCCCTCCGAGTGCTGTAAGCGACCCCCCGGCATGGGACAAAATTTTTCCCCTAAAACAGATGGGAATTGATTTCCTGGATATGGTCCTCAACCTGGACACTACAGGGGCCTGCTAGGAAGCCTGGCCATTGAGGGCACATTCAGCAGCCTCACTGGTAGGTCCCCTTCCAGGATGAAGCCCCCCCAGTTCTCAGTCTGGGACATCCAGCTCCTGCTGGAGAACCCTCACTGGATGATCCCCAGCTATGGAAGCCTCCTCAACCTTTTGGAGCAGACCAAGGGCCGGAGGAATGTAGCAGAGAGTATTCATTAGTGGTGCCCAGACCCCATGCCACCAGTGACACAGCAAGGCTCATACTCCAGGATCCAGGCATGTGTCAACATGCCTTCTGTCTTGAGAAGCTGGTGACGTGGGTGAGGGAGGTGTGGGGCTGGGGTGGTTCCACAGAGTAGAATAGGGCATGATAGGCCTTCCCCTGTCTCTGTGGCCTTGCTCTGCTCTATCGCCTGCTTTCCTACCTATACCCTGCCTATCCTTCCCCTCTATTCTTCTGCTCATGGTTGCTACCACAGTTGCTTCTCTGAATACCAAAGGCTGCAGGTACCCGGTGAAGCAGACAGCTGTCATGGAGGGTTTGCGGCAGTAGTGGCTGGCAATTGCCTTCCTCCAGGAGATGCACAGCAGCGTGTATGATCAAGCCAACTGGCACACACTGCCTGGAGAGGCCACCTGTTTCTGAGCCATGGTACCAACCTCAGTGCTGTGGTGGCAACCCTCCTGTTGCTGCAGCTGCAGCTTCAGTACAATGCGGCAGTGGCACGAGAGATCAGCCCCAGCTGGCTGCTGACCATCCACATCACCTTGGCTCACCAGAGCCTGCTCCTTGTAAACATCTACATACCCACTGAAGGAAGGGAGAGGGTAGCGTTCTTAGAGACTCTGGGTGACCTCCTGCATGATGGCAGTGAGAACGATGATCTGCTCCTCATGGGCAGGGACTTCAACTGTACCATTGACATGCAGCTTGACTGGATGGGACCAGAATTGCACCTGCATTCGTCCCACAAGCGGTGGGCTGTGCTGGAGGCAGTGGACCTCATCGATGCCTGGCAGATCCTCCATGCCTATGCAGACCAATACACCTAGGCTAATATGAGTGCCAGTTGGATTGCCATGGCCTGCCTTCACCACCATTACATCACCCAGCACCATCTGCCAATATTGTGCAGCAGCCACACTATTCCATCAGGCCTCTCAGACCATGTCCGGGTCTGCTGCAAACTCAGTCTGCTTGGCAGGGCATGCACACAGGCCCCTTACTGGTGCTTCAACATCAGCCTGCTGCAGGTCATCAACTTCCAGGACTGCTTTGCCCACCTCTGGAGGAGCTAGGAGGCTGCATGAGCAGATTACTCCTCCTTGAGGCTGTGGTGGGACATGGTGAAGATCCAGGTCTGGGTGTTCTGACAGCAGTATTCCCAGCTGGCAGAAAGTGAGATCCCCTGCCACACTCAGGAGCTGGAGGAGGACATGGCTGAGCTTGAGGGGGCCCTGCTCTTCACTGGCAATGACACAGTGCTACTGGAGAGCCTCCAGTCTCACAGCAAATGCCTGTGGGAGCTGGCAGAGGCCAATGCCCTGACCCACTTCTTCAGTCTGGAAAGGCAGCAGGCTACGGCAAAGGCCTTGGGCCATCTCAAGACCCCAGATGGATAGCTGCTCATGGACCCTAGCAAGGTGTGGGGGCACACCATCACCCTTTTATCAGGATTTGTTTGCAGCTGACCCACCTGTCCAGAGGCCACTCGGCAACTGCATAAGGACCTGCCGCACCTCTGAGCTTTGCATGCCAAGGTTTTGGAGTGTGACCTCTCTCTGGCAGAACTCAAGGCTGCTGTCGGGGGGCTTGCTTTGGGCAGGGCCCCGGACCTTGATGGACTGCCCAGAGTTTTACAAAGTCTTCTGGCCCTTCTTGGGCCCATCCTCTTCTGTCTTCCATGAGAGCCTCACTGATGGGACGCTACTGACCAGCTGCCTCCAGAAAGTGCTTACCTTGATGCCCAAGAAGGTGGTCCTTGGCTGCCTTAAGAACTGGCAGCCAGTCTTCCTTCTGTGTGCCAACTATAAGATCTTAGTGAAGGTGCTGGTGAACTGGCTCCATGCTGTCATGACCTCTGTCATCAGGCCTGAGCAGAGATACTGTCCTGCTGCCTGACCTACTTACAGCTGTGGAGCTCTTTTGGCCTGGGCATTGGCCTGGTTTCTCTGGACCAGGAGAAGGCCTTCGACCCAGGTCAACCACCAGGGCCTGCTCGGCTTTTGGCTTTAAGCCCCTTTTCATTGTGGTGCTCCGGGTCCTGTATCACGATGCCTCCAACCTGCTGAAGGTAAACAGTGTCCTGTGCACTCCATTCCTAATGCATTGGGGTATCTACCAGGGCTTCCTCCTTTCTGGCATGCTGTACACCCTAGTCATCAAACTGCTGCTGCATGTTCTGCAATACCACCTGACCAGCTTAGCCCTGCCACCAGCACTGGGCCTGACCACCAGCCCCCCATTCTGGCTGATGGTGTATGTGATGATGTGACAGTCTTCTTGGGCAGCCAGGAGGACATGTGGGCCCTTCTGAACTTGCAGCACACCTATGAGCATGCCTCAATTGCCCACATCAGCTGGGGCAAGAGATGCCCTCCAGCTCCAGGCATGGGCTGGCACCCCCCTGGACTTGCTGGGGGGCCTCACCTGGTGCCGGGAAGGCCTCAAAGTCCTGAAGTTGGTCCTGGGGCCACCAGCCTTTCTAGCCTGCAACTGAGAGGACCTGGCAGAGGGGGTGAAGGCCCGCCTGCAGCGCTAGCGCTGGCACCTGCCTGCCCTTTTCTACTATGACCAGGTCCTCATCGCCAACAACCTGGCAGCTGTGACCCTGTCGTACTGGTGCACTGTACTGGACCCTTTGCCAAAGCTGCTCAAGAGACTGCAGCAGGTCCTGGTGCTTCAGGATCCCCTGGTCTACAACTTGGCCCTGCAGCATGCAGTGCTGAGCCTGGCCACCCTCAGCAAGGTGCACACCATCTGTCTGAGGTCCACCTCCTGGATGCCGCTTAGTAGGGCTGGCTGTCACCTGAGGCCCTGGCCACCCAGCTGGCCCTGTGCGTCGTCTGCACCATGGGCCAGCTTCTGCAGGCTGTTAGGGCTGCCCTCCTGACAGGTGGCGGACACCCTGGAAGGCTACCTCCATGCACACCAGCCCTCCCCACCATGGACATCTTGGGCAATGCCTTCCCGCTGCTGCCAGTCTCCCTGGTGTTGGCCAGTGAGCTGGCCGACTGGCCCAACTTGTTGCTGAGGCTCCTTATCCTCCCCCCCGCCGGCAGCAACACAGGGTGCCCTTTTGGTACACTACCACATAAGGGCTTCTACACGTGGGTAGTGTGGACTCGGCATGCCTATGTGTGGCTAGCCATCCCAACACCATGTGGTGGTGGAGCCTGGCATTGCTGGGGGCTCCAGCATGGTGCATGCTGTACAAGGCACCCACTGCCATGAAGACCGGCGACCTCGAGTGAAGGTTGGTGCCTGGCATCCTGGGTACCAGCACCCTTGTGTGCCACCATGACCTGGTGGCCTCAGCGGCCTGCCTCTTCTGCCCAGGGGCAGTGGAACAGAATTTTTTTCATGCCTTCCTTGACTGCCCCTGGCTGCAGCTGCTCTTTGCCGCCCTTGGGGCACTGCTTTGTGCACTGAGCTGGGACTTTTTGGAGCATACATACACCTGCTCCTTCCCATACCAAGCGGCTGAGCAGGCCACAGTCAGCCTGGCCTACTTCCTGGTGGACAAGGCCAAGATGGCCACCCAGAAGAGCTGTCAAAACCAGCTCTCTGGGACCAGGGTGGATGATGCCCTGCAGCTTATCTGCCTGCTGGTGTAGGCCCACCTTTTGCTCGAATTCAAGTATGTAGTCCTCTGATGGATGGTGCCCACCTTTGAGGAGCACTGGGCCATCGAGGGAGCACTGCGCTGGGCTGAAGGGGGACGCCTGCTCCTTGCGCTTGTACCTACTCAGAGTGTTGGGGTGGGTCCAGCAGGCCAAGGCTTCAGGCTTTGCCCATGCGGGCCAGCCCCTCATGTCCTGAGGCCCCTCTGAGCATCCCAACTGTAGAACTGTATGTATGTATGTATATATTTCTTCGGGGTTTTTTTGTCTAGCGTGTGAGGACAGGCCCTGTGGGCCATAGGCCCAAGTCTCATTGCTCATGCATGGCCTCACGGGCCCACTTGCCTGTCTAACTGCCCCCCCTTTATTTACTTGGTTGCAATATATACTTGTTTAAAAAGATCACCAACTAGACTGTGTGGGCAGGCCTTGCAGGTCATGAGCTCAGGCTTTGTCCTTGAGGCCCAGAGCTTTGGGCCAACCTGTAGTGTCTTTACTGCCCCCCATTTGTCATCATCCCCAGAATGAACATTTCTAAAAGTCAAAGTCTTTCTTGTTTTCTTTCTTAGCAAACTAAGTGAGTACTGAAAATAATTGTGGAATAACTGAACCATGATCTGGTCTTCAGTATGGAAAGAAGGAGCTAGTTATCAGTAAGGAAGAGAAAATGCAGCAAGAGACATAGTAGGCTATGTTTACTGGAAGATTGATTGACAATGTGTTGCACAAAAAAATAGTGCAAAATAAATGGTGCACAACTGCTAAAACAATTGTTGAGTAACTTTCTAGTTAGGATGGCCATGAAGGAGTGGCATTTTTCATCCTGACTAGTAGACCTAGCCAGTGGGCTTCTACATATCCCTCAGTAAAACCTTCTTAAGGCTGGTAAACCCTAAGTAGGATCAGTACACCTTAAAAAGCAACATAAATATAAAATCTGTGCATTGTGTTCACTGTGTACTATCCATACACTTTTAGTTCTTTATGTCAATCACAAATATTTATTTTTGGCAAGGGATTCTTAACTACCACTGATCTTCCCTCCGCCTCCCCCTCCCTCTACTATGAACCATACAATGCTGACATGGTGACACTGCAGTCTTTTTCACAGCAAAAGTAATTAAGGGGAGTGGATAGCAATTTGAAAGTAAATATTCTGATGAGTCAGTTGCCCTCTGCCCATTTTTTACCCATAATCTGCCCAGGTAGACATACTACTATAGATACAATCACTAACACAGCATGTGCAGTCATACAGCGATATCTAGTAGTATGATAATAAAAGACCTGAAGAACAACACCTTCCCCCCTTACGTCCCACAAAACAAAAACAATAAACAACCTGACAGTTGCGATAGAAAAATGTTGCCCCTAGGAAATTAAAAATTGTACTCCATGGTGATCATAGTGTATGCCTGACTACACCCATGGATGCTATAAACATAAGATTATGACTTCTCTACAGTTGAAGCAGAATCTAAGGTGTGACAGAGAGATTTCTTACTCAAACATTAATGCCTCTGGTAATAGAAATGCAAATATGAAATATCCCTAGCATTTTTTTTCTGGTAATGTGTTATATATTTTCAAGTTTGCCTTGGAAAAGTTCTTCTCTAATGAAATGTGCAGAAACACTTGCTATTCCAAAATACACAAAGTGATATTTTGTGATTATGCATTTTCTTAGTGCTTTGGGTAAAGCAAAAACAGAGCAGATGCTATTCAATGTAGTCAAAACAAATTGCAATCTTAAACGATCATAAACACATCCTATATTTTGATATTATTTGATGATATCATTGTTCTTAAAGTACTCTTCAAAATAAGATTATCATAAGTAATTTACCATTGGAGGCACCATAATTAACATTTCCCTATTGCTTTGGTTTTAAAACTGAATAGTACCTGAAATATTTTGTACACTCATTCAAGAATCTCAGAGTTAATTATGCAAAACATTAATTAACCCTCCAAACCTCTAGCAGCTCTGTAGATTAGTGTTCTTCTTCACATTGTACAAATACAAAATGAAAATCCCTACCATATTTCAGGGTAAACACTGGACTAAATGAAATGATGCCTATAGTTGCTTCCCCAGAATAGCTCCCCAGGGCCACATCCTGTTTTAGGTTTCCCCTGGAACCTAGAAGAAGCATTGTAGTTGGTAGGAAGCATGGATCGTAATCCCTTCTCATAGGTTATTCTGGAAGCGGGACTTGCTGTTCAGTCTTTTTGAAGATTAAGACCAATAATTCCCCATTTCTGTTGTTCTGACATCTAGAAGCTATAGGGGGAAGGCTTACTTTTCCTTCTGTCTGACACTGACCTCATAGAGGGACAATATTACAATTTTTGACTGCTCAGACCTAAAGAGATATTAACCCTTTCTGGGAGCTGGAAAGGTATTGACCTTGCCTTTTTTTGAGAGAGGGAGGTTCTCTCCTCTGCCAAACTTGTAAAAGGCAAGGGATGGGCTTTTGCTGTTCTTCTTTCTGTTCTATTGGAATGACTCTTTCTTTTTTTATGGGTACACATGGGTGAGATTTTTTTTTTAGTGACTTCTTCCTGTCTTGTGTGTGAGAGGTGGGGGAGTTGGTTGCTAATTTTGATTCTCCCCTGCTAACATTGAGGATGGAGGAGATGAAGAGGAAGTGAGCCTGGAGATGGTGAATTCCTAGAAAACAGAAACCAAACATTGATTTGATTTGTAAATAATGTTAGTGCCATGGGCTCACATATTCTCTGGAAACTTAGATCCAAACCAGGTGCTCTAGACAGGGGCAAGAAAAGTTGGATGAATAGGCTGATTCTGGCATTTAGACTGAGTTCATATTTCTGGATCCCATCATTTTGTGAATGTCTAGGATTACTCGGACGTACTCCTGTGCTTAGTGTTTTTTATTAGCTAGCTCTTGGGGGAACCTCGCTCAGCCTCTGCACTCTGCTTCTTTTTTAGGGGCAACACATTCTCCCTGTTGCATGAAAAGGCAAGCTAAATGCCAAATCTTGTTTTTAAGATTTGTTCTCCTGAGTTAAGGCACCTGCTCTTTAAACTGGCTGAAAATTAAGTTGGAGGTGCTGGTGGGGGGAGGGGGCATTTGGACTTTGTCCAATGTAGTTAGACAAAACTGGTGGTTAGGCAAAACTGGCATCTGAATCTATGGGCTTTCTGTCCCAGGCATCTGTAATAGTCATGAACTATGATCATTTCATATGCATTCTAGTGTAATGTCAAGCTAAAATTAAGACAAAATTAATGGAAATGCTAGTTATTTAGCTGATAGCCATAATAACTGATCTTCTCACCAACTCTTTTTTTTTTCTTTTTTTAGGACATAAACCATTTGTAAATAACTCAGGAAACAGCTTTCCTCTCAACATTACTTCTACAGAAGTGAGCTTTAAAAACATTTGATGCTTTTCCTGGAATTCCCTGAAAAAGAAGGAAGATCTTATAGATAAGGCCCTGAATCAAGAAATTGTCTACTCTGGAATTTTATTCCCAGTATATACTAAGGAGTGAATTTAAACTGCTTTTTTTATACTTGGATGAAGCTTGACAGGGCACAGGTGGACTTCTGGCTTAAGAGTCAGTTTTTCCTTTTAGCATATGTTACTTTGAATGAAGGTTAAGCTAAGCCAAAAAAAGGACAGTTTTATTTTGAAATGTCTCTCTGCATGGAGTGTATTTATATGAGTATAACTAGAGCAGTTCAACTGTACCTCTAATTATAGCCGTATAACTGGTAAAACCACAAAACATTCCTATGTAGACGAGCCTAAAACTCCAGAAGTCTGGCTTCCAGTCACAGTTCTGTGGATCTCTCAATCTCTGATTTGTATGATGTATTCATTTATTTCACTCTCTGCCTTGTCTGTTAAAATTGTAAACTATTTGGATTAAGCACTGTCTAATGCTATGTGTACTTAGAGTGCCGGATGCAATGGAGCTTTTACCTTGGGGAGGCCGTTGGGCTCCAATCTTACATAAATAATGGTTCGTGGTCAATCATTTCTTAGCTTCAGAATTTCTCATTTCTGCCTGGCTTATATTTGTGTGACTGTAAATTTTCAGCCTCTGTTTTTTACCTCCAAGCTTAACATGATACAAGGTTTTAATCAGCAGGCTTCCAAACTGCAGCTCTTGGATTCTATGGACATGTGTTAGAAATTAGGTTTTCAGTGAAGAGGTTAAAATTCAAAACTTCTCCCTTTATATCCTGATGGGCTAAGGGATGGGGATCAGTGTTTTTAAATACCATGTTTATGAGTAGATAATTTTAAACCATGAAGCCAGGAACTGTGTGTGTTTATTGCTAAAATTGATTGCCACAAATATAAAATGGGAATTTTTCCATGGTGTATAATTAGTTCCTGACTGGCATTTCATGAATGTCATGCTGCCAGCTCCAAGAGGCACAATGGTTGACCTCTCCACTGCCACTGCAAGAGAAATAACAAGGTGGGAATGGCTTGCGTTATAATTGCTGGATAATGACCTCAGTAATGTGCCTGAAGACAATGTGCCAAGATATTTAGAATATTATTGCTTTTCCAAATCACCTTAAGCAGTCAGTTTGCTTGGTGTTCCTTATCTCAAGAGTGCTGATTAATTGGTTAGATTAGCAGTCAGACTATCACAGTTGCACTTGGCTGGGGTCATCTGATCCCTGTGCTCTTTCCTGCCTAGGGCAGGGGGCCGGACTCGATGATCTGCTAAGGTCCCTTCTGACCCAAACATCTATGAATCCGAATTTTCATGTTTTGTTTTTTGACTCTAAATGCATGTCTACAGTACGGACTTACTCTGCCAGGTAGCAGTGCCCTCAAATATACTGTGCTGCATCACACAAGCTAAGTCCCTAACCAGAAACAAGATAGGTGTATTTATCCAGCACTATGGATTGGCTAATTAGCCTACCTACTGCACTACATAGATGTAGCCACATTTGTTGCTTGCTTAGAAAGTAACCCATGTGAAGCAGTGCAGCATGCCTGAGAGGTCTGCTGCCTGGCACAGAAAACAGATATACTGTCATTTGCTGCCCGATTAACCAAAGAGAAGACACTTATTTACAGCTGCAGCTAACCCGTACTTAAACGGGCATAATGAAATTTGCCTACCTTACGCGCACATTGCCTAATTATCTGATGATTGTGAAGTACTTAGAGATCTTTGCATAAAAGCTATTATAGAATATGACAAGCATTTTTATTTAGAGGGTTTTTTTTACAATTTGACTTCACTTTTTTGAAAATGATTTTGTATTCTCTGTCTGTGGGATTTATAGTATTAAAGACACTATCTAGATGAGCTGCAGCAGAAATGAAGCGGAAGCTTTGTATATGATTAACTGTTCCATACAGAGGAAAACAAACAAAGAAATTAAATTGTATGTTCCAAAGGACCCTGAAAGTGTTGACTTTAATTCCTTTTGGAAAGAATGATGGTTGTAATACCTAGACCAAAAATATTTTGTATTTGGGTGTGGGGAGGGGGGACTGAATAATTGCCAGGCAAATACCCCTTAATACAAGTATATTACTAGTAAAATGAGTTTATATGAATCCATATTTTGCTGAGATTTTGTTTACTTCAACATTAAAAATCAAGAAACTTAACTCGATCAATATCATGAATAAAAATGGTGCTGATTGTGGTTGATGATAACTTAGTTGACCAAAAGAATGAGTTCAGTTAAGCAGTGGAGAGAGCAAAATAAGTGAATTTCTCATTTAGTTTAAGGATAATTAGTTTTATCTGGGCAAAAAATAGACCAGTTTGAATTTGGGTGGCAATGATGTATTTATCCATATAACTATAGGTACAATAGTATATTACAATGAATCTTTTTTTATCAGTGAAGTTTATTCTACACTCCACTGATTCAACCTCTGCCTCTACTTCAACAGTTGGTGCTTCTTCACTTCTTTGATGTATAATGATGGATAGAATTAGGCAATTAGTCATTCCTTCATATTTATACAGCTGAATAAAAATGGACTTGAATTCTTTACTCATTTAATTACTCCTATAGTTTCTCCAGGATGTTATTCTTTAATTTGGAAAGAATTTTTAGTTTTGCTTTGTAAATAGGCTTCTCAACATTCAGGAAAAAGAAAATCATGCTATTCTTGAATTTTCCATACTTTCTAGGTAGATATTAGATTCCTGTATTGAAACTGTGTAGTTGCAGGTTCCTTTGCAGATTGTAGCAAGGAAGTTCAACTATAGTTTTATTAAGCATTCAGAAATAGCCAAGAATTGAGGCAAAGGGAACCAGCCAGTCACTACTGCAATGACTGTCGTTGCAGTCTTTTATTCTAATTCACCAGTCAAAGTATTTACTTACCTTGTATGTGAATGTCTGTAAGAGGTATAGCTCTTGGTACAAGAGCTAAATTAAGCAGGGTCTAATGGTCCAAGTTGGGGTGAGGGGCAAAGTTTCAGTAGACTGGATTACTTCAAGCCTGTCTGCTTGGGACAGATTGGTGATTATAAAAAGGATGTTTTTCCCCTTAAATATAACTTCCTTATAGCTTTGAAATGTGGCTGCACTTGCAGAGTGGCACAAATAGAATGCATGGGGAAATCATTCTGTTCAGAGCTGTTCAAATCTCCGACTTTCAGTTCAGTAAGAAATTCTGGTATTTCAAAAACTAAAATACCTATATACATACATGAAACCCATCAGTTATTTTAATTTCTTCTTTTATTTCATTTTGGTTTCTGGGGAAAGGGGAAGGAAGCAATTTTGAGGAGTTGCCTGGGGTCAGGGAAATGTTCCACTGGAGCAGGAACTAAAAGCCCTGAGAACCCCAGCTCAAGCCTGGGCTGTCTAGGCCTCTAACCTTCTTTAGGAGGTGTGGAGATAGGCCCTGAGAACCAGCACTAGAGTCAAGCCTCTTGGGATTTCCAGGATCCCAGTCCTCCTGCAGGAAGCTTGGGAACCCTCCCATCCTTGACTATGATGCAGCATAATGGAGCTTCTTGGGAACATCATGTCACCTGAGCTGGCTGCAAAACATCAAAATTGAAATGGTTTGATGAGAATGATTTGGTCTGATAAATTAGCATTTTTGATGGAAACTCTCTTCTGTCAGAAAATTCCCGACCAAAAATCCCTTGGCACATCTGGTTCTAGGGTTGTAAATTCAAAGTCAAATGATGGCACTAGCTTTCAGACTGTTTAGCCGGGTTGCACACTGGGAGTCTTATTGAGCACTTTGTGGACCAGAACTCATCCACCTCCCAGAACAGAGTGAATCTGGAGATAGCCAAGAGAGAATGGCCCTTAGATCATGGTAGTTTGGGGTTTATCAACCCATCCCTAGTATTTACTGTGCAGGTTAGTATGGAGAAATACCTTGGAGCAGAGCCAAACTGTGTGTCTGTACTTTACTTTAGAGTAAGAAGCCCCGTTCTGCTGTAGAAGAGTACCAAGAGCTTCTGAGTAGAGATTTAGCCTGTCACAGAAGGGGCAGATACTTTTAGCCCCTACTGATGATTTCTGACTTTCTAAGCTCTCAGCTGTGGTTCTCTTATGAATAACTTTTCCAACAGGTTTTTTCTGTCAGTCTTGCAACCCTATTTGTAAGTGCCATGACCCCACTTGGGAAATTACAAGTATATTAAATAACCACTCTACGTTGTTAAATCCTTCCACATACACACATTTTTTTTTAAAAGTGTCCTTATATCATAATTTTCTTTTATCTGGCTGACAAAATATCTATCAAACTTAGAACTGATGTCTGAAAACCATGGAAAATGAATACATAGTGACACCCAGTGTCATGAGCAAATCTGCTTAGCTGTGGGGCTTCTAATTAGCTTTCAGAAATTTATATAAACATGACATTTACATTGTGAAATTTGTCATCTAGCTCAATAGGTGATTCAACTAGCAGAGTCCAGGAGTGGTCTCCTAACACAGTGGATTCTTTTTAAAACAATAAGCCTAAAATGTAAGAGATCCTACACTAAAGTGTTCATTTATAGAAAAACTGGCAGGGGTGAAATGATGAATGTATTTATTATTAAGCATACTAACAACATTTTACAAACAAAAGTTGGCCAATAAATATCAGTATCAACTGACACATTGAATAAGCTTAGCTACATAATGGCAAGCTTTTCCTTTTGCCCTATGGTACAATTAGTCTTCTGGTTTCAAACACCTATCAGGAAATTCTAGTAGCTTACTGAGCTCACTGTTAGCCTTTGAAAACTTTTTGATGACTCCTTCTCTTATTCTACTGGGTTCCTTATACCTGAAGGGTACTTTTCTGAGGTTTGGGAAAGTTATTTTCTTGATGAACAGATTGTCAATGCTTCAGTAGTGGCCTAAAAGAAAGCACTGTTCTTTTTTTTTCAGCACAGTGAGAATTATGTATACAAAAATGTTATGTGCATTTAAATGTTGAAAATAAAAATGATCTCTCAGGCATCTCACTGCAAAATAACATCCTGTCTTAAATCAGAGGACTGGGATCTCAGTGTAGGTGGTATTCGTAGTAAACCAATTCCTACTTGACTTCATACAGTACTGACTTGGCCATTCACATCAGGCCTCAGCGATCTTAAAAAAACCAACCATTTTAAACAGTGAAATTATTTTCTGATTTAATATATCAGCTGTTTAAAGCAATGCTAAGACTGCTTTCACTGCTTATGTCTCAAATTTTGCAATCTAGGAATGAAGTGGTTTATGGAATTACTTATTGCACTCGGTTCAACAGGTAGCAGTCAACTCTCTGTATTTTTCATAGCTCATTCACACGTATGGTCAAACTTTATATTGAAAAGACATTTGGGGTAGGGGAGGTGGAAAGGGACAGGTACCGCTGGCTGTCCCCTGACTACAAGCTGGGAATTACTAGCTTAAAGGGAATAGGACATTCATGTTTTTTTCTAAATATACCCTAGATTGAGTGCAACTAAAACATGAAACTACTGAAGGATGTATAAGAGCCTAGGTAATGAGCTAGTACTTTCAGTCCAGTTTCTGGTAGAGAAGTGTTTGTCACAAAACAATCAACACTGTTGGCACTAGCTAGAGGAAAGAAAGAATGTGTTTGTGATTAAGGCTAATGACCTGATATTGAGCAGTGCAGTTTCTGCTCTTGATTCTGGCAGACTTCCTGACAATATTACATGTTCTTTTTAAGACTCCTCTGTGATGTTAGGGAAGCGACTTATAAAGTCTGAGTGGTGCTAACCTCTGCAGGGCTACCAGAAGGGTCCATAGAAGAAAGAGTTTATTTGCAGTGCGCCCCATCACCCCCCACCCCCCATGCTGCGAACACCCACGATTCCAGTCTTAAAACTGTGAAATACTTCTTCACGGGTCCTGGAAAGATATGGGGGCTACCTCCTTGACCATTAGTTAGCCCCAAAGAGGATGTATACTGTGTCCTCTTAATTGGCTATTAATATGTGCAAGTCCTCTGGTATCTCCAGGAGTTCCAGGAGCCGTTTAATCAATCATATTAGCATAGCAAACCTAGCATATCAAACTGATACAAGGGGAGGAAGGTTATGGGTGATACATTTCTGTGCCAAGCCTAGGGCAGGTCTGTGATTCAGTGCAACACTTTAGTCATAAGACTTTGTCTCAGTTTTCCTGTCTGCAGCACAGGTATAATAATACCTACTTCCCCAATGTTGTGTGAAACCAAAAGTTAAAAATTTGAAGACAAATGAAAAACTATGGGGTTTCTTTGGGGGGGGATTTGTAGTTGGTTTTGTCTTATTTCAAGGGACTAGATTTGAACACGGGTTTTTAGTTCCTATGGTTGACAAAGAAACAATATCTCTTGTCAAAGTGTAAATAAATCCATCTGGATGTGGTTGCTCCTTTTGCATAAGGGATGTTTGGCAAATTGATGGGATACTTAGATCACTGGCCTCAGTGGATGCCCAAGTAGTCACATCTTAGGAGCTCTAGGCAAACTCAGCAGAGGTGTGATGCTGAGCATCTCCTACTCCTCAAATTCTATCCTCCACAGTCTGTGTTAGGTTGCTCCAACTATTGACTACATAGAATTGGACCAGTCTAACCAAGACCATGGAAACTAGATAGGTTTGGGAAGAGTGTATCTCATTGTCACTCCCTGTGTAAATAGAAAGGCTACAAAGTGATTTAGACAGACCTCACATCCCCTGTGAACAAATTGGTGAGGCTTTTCATAGCAGGAGCTGCAGCTGTGAGAGAGAATGGGTTTGGAAGTGTTTTCTTTGATCCCAGTCCATCTGAGAAGAAACCAGGAGTGCCAGGGCTCCATGAGAAAAGTAGTTTATAAAAAATGAAGGAATTAACAAGACCACTTCATTATGTGGATGAGATGGTGCTTTCTTTCCTCACCAAGTGTTTAACTTCATTTTTTATTTATGCTTCAGTTTCACTAGGACCTAAAGGCTCCTCAAAGCCTAGTGTGCCATTTATTCCCTGAATTTTATAGTCTGTCTGGTATTGTATCATAGTATCTAGGGTCCGAAGGGGCCTAGAGCAGGCCATCTAGTCTGACCCCCCGCCAATGGCAGGAACGAGTGCCAGGGTCACAGGACCCCAGCCAAATACCTATCCAATCTACT
>JAGPOW010003648.1:23244956-23305551 GCA_030014935.1 Caiman crocodilus | reverse complement strand
GAAGATCTCTGCCTTCCCATTGGCTGCGAGCACCAGGTTGCCCGATGAGTCCCTCAGGGGCCTGACATTTCCCGGGGCTCTCTTTTTGCTCCCCACATATTTGAAAAAGGACTTCCTGTTGTCCTTGATCCTAGTCACCAGGGAGAGCTTTGCTCCTGCCTTGGCCTTCCTAACAGCCCTCCTACACTCCCAAGCACCAGAGGAGTACTCCTCTTTGGAGAATGCTCCTCTCTTCCAAAGATAGTAAGTCTCTCACTTAGCCCTCAGGGTCCCCTGAATATCCTATATTCTCCTATTCTTTTGACTCCTGTATGCATAGTGACAATGGAAGTAGAAAATGTACAGATGATTCTGGCTGCAAGGAAACAGCATGTAAAGCTGAACCTGATAGAAGGATCCAGGCCTGGCATAGAGGAAGTCCTTCCTATGGACAAAGCCCTTCAGAAAAACAAAAGCATTGTCCAATAAATGAATAAAGGCAAAAGCTGGTGCAAACAGAAAATGCTCACTTCCCCATTCAGCTAAGGGACTCATCAGTACATAAAATGTTTCATGTTCAGTGTCACTTGAATCTTCCATACACAAGAGTTGTATAGCCTTGGAAATATACATATTTTTAAAGGAGTCAAAAGAAGAAATGGGAATATATCTGTAGTCTTCAAAGTATCTAATAAGTTCTCCTCTCTTTATTTTATCCCCTCCACCAAAAAGTAAGAGGGGGAGTGGGAATCTACTAGTTATTTAATTTCATTTCCCATTTCATAAGGCTATGGATTTGCAAGTGCTTTAACCGTTCAGAGTTCCTTGATGGATTAGTAATAATAAGGCAAACATGAGAACAATATTTTATTTCAGAGAGCAGGCACATAAAAATCTTTGAGGGAAAAAACACAGGAGATAAAATCTTTAGTAACGGTTCATTTAGAAGTAGCTATAAATACTTCTCTAATGGTGCAAAATGTTTCAAGGAAGTAAAAATGTATGAGCTGGTTATTCTACAGGCAGGATTTCCCTTATTTAATAAAGACAAACAGGTATAGCAAGCGCTTTGTCTCTTTGCCAATAAATCAAAAAACCCCTTTTCTTCCCAAAAGAGGAGCATAAGAATTAAAGCTCTAGTACAGCAATATTATACTTCTGGCTTTTTTTCAAGGCAAAGGTTGGTTGAAAGGGATAGCCAACTAGAAAGCTGTTCACTTACAGCAGTCAGGCAGGCTTGCTATTGTACCTTTTTGAATAGACATAGGTAGAATCCATGTTCATATGGAGCAAGGTGAGTGCTGTCTTTTACAGATGCTAGCAGTTACCTGATTACTAGTTTGAACTTTAACCTCTTAAAATTCAGAGAATCCCCCTAGCCCCTGGAAGAGCAAACAGCTTCCTTTAATAGCCTCATAAATGTAAACAAAACCTTTACTACATCTCATAGGGCTACATCTGCAATATATTTGGAGAGATGAGGCCTGTGAAAAAAGACAAATTCAGCTGAGGACAATATTTTAGTGGTTACAAATTCTTGATTTAGATCAGTGTTTGTTTATCACCACCAGAGGCAAAGGGGAACTCTTTCAGCACCTGGGGCAGAGGTGGGAGGGCCAGTGGAGGGAATCATGTTGATCACTGGAGAGCAGGAGGAGTGTGGGGGGGTGCACTTACCTGCCTTCTTCCTCTCTGCACTCTGGTGGCAGCTTTTACAGCTACAGCATTTGCTGTAGCAGAGTGAACTTAGGCTGCTGCAGCAGAGACAGGCTCTCTGCACACTGGTGCAGAAGCCCAGTGTCATGGGCTTCCTGGGGCTACTCCTGGTGCCCTGTTCCCTTCCCCACTTCCCCACTCCCCATCCCCCAGATATGCTTCTGGGTGCAGGACTGTGCCTCCCATGATAAACCTTTCTGAGAAAGGGGGTATGATTCCACTTGCCTCATTCACCCGCCTTCTTCCACAGATACACTATGGGGTTAGTCCTGCCCAGCTACTATGATTGGGCTGTCTCCCATGGGTAAGACTCCTGGGGAGAGGGAGCCGCTAAGTTGGTGTTGGGGCTGGTGCCCTGCTCACTCCTCTAGACAAGTCGCTGCCCTCAATCTCTAAGCCTGCAGGGTATCTTGGCCTGTTTATCTATTTGACTTGCTATGGCATGGCTCATTGTGTCTCTGCTTTCCTGACAAAGCAATGTGAGACATTTGTAGAGTTTTTAAGTACATTTTATTGCAGGATTGTAGACATGTAAGGTAATTAAGTGGTAAGATTTTCACAAAGCACTTACCATAATTAGTAATTTCAGAGATTTGGAGAGGATGAACAATCTTACAGCTCAGGTCTTGGAACAGAACCCAGACAATCTATATTCAACATTGAATTCCTACATAATTTCAAGCAGTGTCCAATGTCTCTAAAATGGGAATATTAGTACCATCTTTCTGTATGTAGAATGTATACATGTTATTGTTTGTTGTTGTTCGTTCTTCAAATTGACTGGTTGGTTTAGTTTCTGTGAATATGTGAATGGCTGATAAGGCCAGTTTTTGCTTTGAACAGTCTATGGCACACTGAACAATAGATGCTACTTTGGGCTGCTTGATCAACAGCAGACATGCTGTTGTTGTGAGATTTATGCTGTTTGCACTTCTGCTCTGCCTCAGCAGTTCTCCTCCCCTCACAGACAGTAGCTCCAGTATGGATGAGACTTTGCCAGATGAAATGATTGAGTGAGATCTTCCAAAGACTTTGGAACAATGTTGAAATGTTTCAAGGATGACTTGAAGGAATCCTTCAAATGTTTTTTCTGGCCTCCCCAAGAGGGCTTTCCTTCCTTTAGCTCACTGTAAAACATCTTTGCCTCATCTGACATCCTGGTGACATGGCCTGCCCATCTCATCTGTGATTTCATCAACAGTGTGGATGCTTGCAATGTCTGCCCAAGCAAGGACCTCAGTGTCTGGGACCTTGTCTTATCCTCATCAGTTTCCTCAGGCAGCCAATATGAAAGTGGTTCATTTCATAGCACGGTGTCTGTATATTGTCTAGGTGTTGTATGCATACATCAAGATTGAGAATACAATGGCTTTGTAGACTTTTCATTTTTTGTTGATTGATGCCTCTGCACTTCCACACATTTGCACATAAATTGCCAAAGGCGATGCTTGCTTTAGCAATTCTGGCACTGGTTTCATCATCAATGTGAATTGCATGTGACTGTACTGGCGAGATAGGTGAACTTGTCTCCTGCCTGAAGGGTTTGGCCATTCACTGTTATGGTAGTCTCTATGTAAGGCTTTCCTGGTGCAGGCTGGTGCATCACTTCAGTCTTTTTAGTGTTGATTGTGAGACCAAAGTTGTAACAAGCTGAAGAGAAATGATCTGTACTCTCTGTTGCATATCAGATTTGGCATTCAGGGAACAGAAGATGAGTAGTCACTTCCTGTAACTTAATCTTCACTTGTAGTCTCCTCAAATTGAAGAGTTTGCCATTAGTATGGTAACTAATGTCAATCTCAGCATCATAGTCACAAAAGGCATCTGTAAGCATGGCAGAAAACATCATACTGAAGAGGATTGGGGCCTACACACAGCCGTACTTGACTTCATTGGTGACTGGCAATGGTTCAGACAACTCATCGTCATCCACAGTGCAAGCGAGCATGCCATCATGGAATTGCTGAACTATTATGAAGAATTTCTGCAGGCAACTGAATTTTGCCATGATCTGCCAAAGGCACTCCTAATTGATCATACCTAATGGTTTGCCATGTCAATGGAAGTCATGTACAGGTTGGAGTTCTGTTCCTGGCATTTCTCCTGAAGTGGATGAGCTGCAAACACCATGTTTATTGTCCTTTCTTGAAACCATGCTGAGTCTCAGGCAAGAGCTCTTGTTCAATGTGTTGCACAAGGCGATTCAACAGAGTTCTGGCAAGGATTTTATTGATTGACAGCAAGGAGATGCCCCAATAGTTGTCAAAGGACTTATTGCCTTTCTGCTTGTACAAGTGGAAAATGGATGCATCCTTGTATTACTGGGGTATACCTTGAGTCTACATTGACTTAACTCTTCCAGTCAGTTCCAAAGCTATGCATGAACCTCCAGGCTTGTAGACTGTAACAGGAGGGATGACAGGGTTGCCATGCTAGCCCTTGTTGCCTCCTCTACTGTGCCAAACTTCGGACTTGCACCCTCCTATTTTCATCCGCCACAACTTTGATGATATGTGTTTTTATAGGGAGGCTACCTCTCCTCCACTTGGCCAGTTCTCCTGCTCTGGGTGTCCTGTGTATCTAAGCCTTGCAGGCCTTCTCTGTACTGCTGCCCTTCTTGCTGGGGCTTCTCCGTAATGCTGCCCCTCTCCTGGGACTCTCTGTGCCCACACTGGGGCCTTCTCTGCAAGGTTGCCCTCCCACCGGCCTCTGCTCTGGAGCTAGGGTCTGTACCCCCAAACTCTGTGCCCCCACTGGGGCTGGGTCCTTACTCTACCGTGAGTCCCCTATGAGGCCTCCTCCATCCCCTTATAGCCTCACCCAAACCACCAGTGTTAAAACAAACTGCAGCATGAACTCAAGCCTCTTGGCTACAACTTAAACCTAAGCCACCTGGTTGTAACAACATTGCTCAGACATCTTGGAGCTGCTACCCTTTACTCTGCTGGCAGTACCTGCAGTCAGGCTTATCCTCACATCACTGCTCCAGGAGCTTCTCTCTCTGGCTGCTGGCAGGGAGCTCTTCCTGTCTTGTGTGCCAATAAGGAAAAACTACTTCTGACCTCAACTCCCCCTATCATAAGACCAGGCCTTGTCCCTTATAGCCAGCTGATTGCTGCCAGGTGTGGGTCGTTTGCTGCCTCCCATTGCTCTGGCAACCAGCACCTTATGAGCCTTCCGGTTTTTCTCAGTAGCAGGCACCTTAGTGTCCTGCTACATAGACCTATGCTGGTATAGATTCTGTTCCAGATGCTTTATCATTTGACAGCAAGTTAATTGCTTTCACAGTCTCAGTCAGCATTGGAGGGTCAGCAAGAGATATGTTAATATCTATCTGGAGTAGTCAATCAGTTGCCTCCTTACTAATAGGTGGTTTTTGATTGAGGATGTTGTTGAAGTGTTCTTCCCACCTCTACAGTATCTTTCCTTTATCAGTGAGCAGGGTGATGCTGCCAGCACTTGGTACTAGAGACATTCCCAATGATTGTGTCTGGTAGATTGTCTTCAGAGCATGATCAAAGTTCTTCATATCATTCCTGCCTGCATAGGACTGAATCTCATCTGCCTTGTTGCTCAGCCATAAGTTTTGCATTTCTCTGAGTTTACACTGAGCAGTCCGCTTGATGTTATTGAAGGCTGCCTTCCTAGATGTTGAAGTGCTGTCTTCTAAGTAGGCCCTATGGAGCTGATGTTTCTCATTCAGGAGTCTCCCTATGCCAGTATCATTTTCATGAAATCAATTTTGATGTTTACATGTGATGGAACTGAGAGTATTGGATATAGCCAAACAAACAGAGTGCCTGATTCTGAATCGGATTCTGATCAGATCTGAATCTGATTCAGAGTCTTAAGAATGCCTGATTTTCCTCAGTTTTATTGGAGTGTACATGAGTTGCTATTAGTTGGCTGCGTAGTTCTTCAACAGATGCCTGTTTCACATTCTCCTGCTTCAGTTTGGAGACGTTGAGCTTTTGGGGTGCTTGTTTGCCTTCTGGTCATCTACTATGTGGATATTCAGCTTGGAGACTGAGCCTGTGGTCAGTCCAACATTCTGTACTTCTCATGGCCTTTGTCACTCTGACATCCTGTCTATCTCTTCTCCTGTTGATGACATAATCAGTGAGATGCCAATGCTTGGAGCGTGGCCGAATCCAAGATGCCTTATTATGGTTTGGCAGATGGAAGCCTGTGTTGGTGATGAGAAGGTCATGTTCAACGCATTTCCTCAGCACAAGGAGCCCATTGCTGTTGCATTTCCTAAAGCCATTTATTTCGATGATGCCTGGCCATGTATGGTGATTGGTGTCAACTCTAGCATTAGTCACCAAGGATAACGAGCTTGTCTGCCTTCAGCATTTCTGTGATAAAAGACTCCAGATCTTTGTAAAATTTCTCCTTAATCCCATCTGAGTTGGTCATAGTGGGTGCACAGGCACCAATGATAGTTGCACATCTTTGCCCAGACAATGGAAGTCTCATTAATATGAGTCTGTCAGTCACTCCCTTTGGGAGATATAAGCTTGTTGACTAGCTGTGTTTTGATGGCAAATCCAACACCAGCTTCATGTTGCTTCTCTTTACTATGGACACTTCAGAAGAAGGTATAGACGGCTCCTTTTTCAGTTTCTTGTTCTTCTTCAGCTAGGCAAGTTTCACTCAGGGCTGCTATCTGAATGTTGAATATGGCCAGCTCTCTACCAGCTAGAATTGTTCTTCTCTCTTCTGTATCTGTTGTTGTACAGTCCAGTAGCATGCACAAATTCCAAGCACCAATGGTGAGTGGTGTCACCTTTGGCTTTTTTGTCTTTTTGCGTAGTTTTTGACTACTATAATGGAATCCCTATCAGCTGTATTATGCTGACCAGGGTCAAGGTGAAGCAAACAATGTTTAGGGCACCTTTTCTGGCTCCTTCTTCATGCTATGAAGTTAAGCAGTGTAATCCTAAATAGGGCTGCTCAGTCACTCAGGGGCTGCCAAATTCCACTGCTGCTTCAATCCAGTGAAAAGTGACCCTATCCCCTGTTTCCACAGCTGTTTATACATTTTATCTGACGATTCCTTTGCTAATTGCATAAGCAGTCCCTGGAGCAGACACTTTACTACAGGCCTCCTGTAGAGAATGTGTTCACCCTTGGGTTTCAGAGTCATGTTTTCTCTTGCTTGCTATTTTTTTCTGACCTCATGAATATTGCATTCTTTGCTACCTACTGGTGTAGCCCCAAAACAACTTAGCCTATACCTTGGTGGTTAGGGCACTAGATTGAGAGGTGGGAGAAGTATGTGAGGTGGACCAAAACCCCAAATGCCTCATTTTTCAGGTGAGTCTTTTAAGCATAAAGCACTGCCACCGTCAGCTATATTTTTAATGCAATCTGTTGCTCTTTGTGCTGCCAGGGTATGTTAGATGTGATTTGAGCATACCCCCTAGATCAGATCCCTCATTTGTGATTACAAAGTGGCCTTAGGCACCAAAATACTCAGTTTAGCTAAGATTGATAATACCTCTAGGCATGAAGAATAGCAGAATTTTAGGTATTTACATGATTAGGCTGGGTTTTTGTGACCTGCTTTCTTAACCTGAACACCTAGATTCACTAAACTTTCATTTCAGAAATATGGGATCATAGGACTCGAAAGGATCTTGGGGTCATCTAGTTCTTCTTCATCCTGCACTCCATGCAGGATGAAGTGTTCTTAAGCTGTTACAGATAAATGTCTCTTAGCCTTTCTCCAACCAAGAAATACCCACAAGGCAGTGGGAGCTAAGGTTTTGAGAAGCCCTGAATTTGCCTTACTCTGGAGGTGGCAATTTTATGGTATTTTATAGGAGCTACCCCACCATGAGTAGCCCCACCATGTTGCCACAAGTCCTCCAGTTGGATGCAGTTTATGGTCATATCCAAGACCAGGTATGCATGTATGCTAACTGGATCTTACACACACAGAGTAACTAAATCTCTAGTAGTTACACACATGCACCCCCTCCCACACGCATCAACAATGGGGTGAAATGAGTGTACATTAACTCTCTATGCTTTTTAACATCTACACACCATTCCTCCTTCTTCACACATTCAAGGACAGCAACGATGGCATTTATCTTTATACCATACTAGTTGGAGGCTTGTTCTACATCACAAAGTTAAGATCACAAAACAAGGTGAAAGAACTGGTTCTGAGAAATTTCCTGTTTGTGGATGACATGGGCTTGGTTGCCCACGGTGACTTTTCCCTGCAAAATCTCTTGAGCAGATTTTCTGAGTTATGCAAGAGCTTCAGGATGGCAATTAGTCTCAAGAAGACTGTGATCATGTACCAAGAGGTCAAAGAACCAATACTTGACATCACTCTGAAGGATAATTTTCTTGGTGTCATTGACAGTTTTTGCTGCTTGGGTTCTATGATCAGCAGGGATCCTGATCTTCGGATTGGAAAAGCCGCTAAGAATTTCAGGCTATTACAGAAACATGTGTGGGATAACAGCAAACTATCAGCCTCAGGTGAAGATCTGAATCTAAGAGACTTGTATGTTATCATCCCTGCTTTGTGGTTCAGAACCACGGACAACATATGCTAGGCACATCATGAGACTGAACAGCTTATACATAAAATGCCTGTGTAAGATCCTGAAAATAAAGTGGGAAGACAGAATACCAAACACAGAGATACTGGAGCATACAAGACTGACACATTTAGAAACAACTGTCAATTTCTTGGAAAAGAAGGCCGTGCTGGCTAAGCCATGTCACGAGAACAGGAGGAGACTATTCCCAAGAATATTTTGCATAGTGAGATTTGAGATGGCTCTAGGAAGTGGGGTCTTTATTTGTGGCATTACCATAATGTGTGCAAAAATTATATGAAGTTGTTCAACATCATTGTAGAAAGCTGGGAGGAGCATGCAGAATCCTGTCCAATCTGGAGGGAACATCTGGCACCGGGTTCAGCTCAACATAAAGTGGCTTGATCCAGAGGATGGCAGCAAAGCAAGAAAGAAGAAGGCAGCATGCTGTAAATTTGGACTCCAACTCAGACAACCTATGGATTTGTGACATGTATAACCAAAGTGCACCGTGATCCAGAGGATCAGCAGTTTCCTACACAGATAAATGCTTACCTAACCTCTTCCTGGAAACCTCCAAAGAAAAAGATACCACCACTTCCCTGGGCAGTATGTTTTATTGTCCTACAATTCTGACAGTAAAGAATTTTTCTTTAAGATTTAATCTATATCTGCCTTACTGCAGTTTAAGTCCATTGCTTTATATCCAACTCTCTGTGGCAGTGGAGGACAACTTCTAGTGATCACCTCTTTCTCAACCATATTTACAAATTGATTGATTTTATAATTTGCTCCAATAATTTCTGAAATATATAGATCAGGCAGGCTGACTATTCTGTAATTCACCTGGTCCTCCTTTTTTTTCCCTTTTTAAAAACGTGCATTATGCTTTCTTGTTTCCATTCTTCTGGGACCTTATGTCATTCACAGCTTTGGAGATAGAACTGCCAGTGGTTCCAAGCATCCTTCAGCCAGTTACTTCAGTGCCCTGGGATGAATTTCATCAAATCCTCTTGACTTTATACTCATTCAATTTTTTCTCTCTCACATACACACTTTTTTATAGCTATCTCCATCTCTTTCCCTTCTTTATCTGTCTTAATTTTGTTAGCTCTTTCACCACAGTTTGTTGTGAAGACTGAAACAAAGCAGCAATTCTCCCTTCTTTTCAACTTCTGTTAATATATCACCTTGGTTGTTGAGCAGAAGATTCATAGGCTAGGGACAGAAGTTACACATAAACTAGTTTAAGAGATCAGAAACTGGTTTAATCCTGTAACAGAACAGAAGTTCATTGCACATAAAACCAGTTTCAAAAGCTGAAACTGTTTAAAAATAAACCTGGTTGAATGTAGTATTAGACTTAACCAATTTGGGTCAAACCAGTTTATGAAACTTATGTCCCAGACTCCTTCCTGGTTCTAGTTAACTCGCAGTCTCCCAGCATGCTTTCCAGCCCTGGGATGGGCTGCACTGTCTGCTTCAGAGCAGGGCTGGCCCTGCCCCTCTGCTATCTAGCTGCAGTAGTGAGGGCTGGCTGACCAGAGGGTGCTGGTGGACAAACCCAGCTAGGGATTCAGTCCAGTCTATGGTGGGGAGGGGACTGCCCCCCCCTGCAGCAAGCCCCAGCTAGGGTCTAGGGTCAGGGAGGGGGGTTAAACACTCCTTCCCCTGCTCAAAATTACAGTGGGCTGCAACTGTGCACTACAAATCCCAGAGGCACCTGGAATCAGGAAGAGGAAGTGATAAGCAACCCTGCAGTATCCTGCTGTTGTAATTCTGGACTGCAAATCCCAGAGATCTTGGGAAGGGAATAGGAAGAGGAAATGAACACAACCAGAGAACTGTGTTCTAGTGTCCCCAGCTTCTGGCCTAAGCTGCTACAGGCATATGGATGCAATTCTTGAATCAAAGGTAAAATGTCTATTCACTTCTGTTTCAATTTAATCTGTGCAGTTTAGACTAACCTACAAAGGCTGAATTGATTCAACCTTGGGTTTTTTGACTGCCTGTTTCTAGCCCCAGTTTTCTTGTTCTGTCTTTTCTCTCTGATACATTTATATAACCTGTTCAATTTTTTGTTTTTGTAATCTCAGCTGTTAATCTTAGAAATATTTGGATCTTAAAACCAGAAAATACTCTTGTATTGGTGCATGCTTTGATTCTTCATGTTCTGGTGTCCAGAAGTTTGATCTGGAACACTTCTTCTGTGTTTTCTTTTCTCAGATGAAATGAGATACCCCCAGACAAACTTTACTCTGGGTTAACAAAGTCCTCCCCCACCCCATGAGTTAATTTCAGCTGTCTATAATATTGCTCACTAAGAAAAATGAATTTGATTAAAAGTAAGTAATTGTCTTGATTTCGTATGAATGTTTCCAGATAAACAAACATGGCTGGAAGCAGAAAGGAGAGGAAAATTTTGTAAAAGTCAGATGTGCTCCACATGATTGAATTTGAAGTTGTTATTACCATAGATCAAAACATTTCCATCTGCATTAAGAAAACCATTAAGGGGTGAAATGCATTCTTTGGGACTGTATATTAAAACACTAAGTTATCTGCTATAGATGGAGAGAGAGAAGTTTACCTGATTTTTCACTTAGCAAATGAATTTCTGTTGTCCAAGTTGAAATTATGCCAGAAATGTCAGAGGCCTTAGGTCTGTAGAGTAACATTTATGGAGTGACTTGCTTCTGCCCCAGTTCTTTGTGGCACTCCTTTTTTAGATTCACTCTTCATAAAGTAATACAGAGCCATGGATTTTTCTTTGCAAAAGTGATGATTTAGAACCTACTGAGCAGAAGCATAAATTTAACCACAATTAAATACAGCAATTCAAAGGCAAGGGTTAAAAAAATAAGCCCTCCAAGCATTAAAATGTTTACAACAGGTTTTAGCAGTCTGGACAGATCTGGCTCCTGCAGGCTTTTGGGCCCTGGCTCAGTCCTTTTCTTCCTGCTCCAGTACGCTCATTAAGGTAGAACATGACCTAGCTTTGGCCCATTCACTCTCTGGAGCTGGTCTGCTCTAAGTTGGATGAAAACCATTCCCTTAACATGGATTTGACCAGCAGTAGGGCAAACAGCAGTAGTCTAATCTAGCAATTTTTGCAGCTAAGTGATGTGGAAGGCTAAAAAACTATCTCTTTTCTGGGTCATCTTTTCCCCCTGTTAATTCAAGTAGTTATTTCAAGTATCAGGCAAAGAAGATTCAGAGGCCATTGTTACACTTGTCTTGAATCTGGAATGTAAAAAGAGGAGGAATGGGGCAATGAGGAAGGCTGGCAAAAACTAAGGACTTGCTTCATTGGCAAGGGGTGCCTCAGGCTTGTGAGAGTTTCCATTTTCATGTTGTAAAGGAAGGAAGATAGCCTTGCTTATAGCTGCATAATGTTCTCATTCAAATCAAACTGAAATGAAGCCATTGCTTAATGTGTTATAGAATTAGAATAAAATCTGTTTAATGCTTACATTGCTTCAAAAGACTTTCTCAAATTAAAAGATTCAAGTACCAGATATAGAAACTCTTGGGTCTATTCCACCATTTTTATTTTATTTTATTTTATTTTATTTTATTTTATTTTATTTTTTCTATGTCAATCAGAGGAAAGAGACACTAGATCTATGAGTAAAATTGAAGTATGTTATATCTTTCATGGCTAAATGAATTTCTCTTGGATAAATCCCCTATAGTCTCTCTGAATTAGAATGGTCTGTTTTGTTTAAAGTTTTCTATTATGTCTTGCATTGCAGAAGTGAATCAAGTCAGAATCTTGCTATTTCTATGGGTCAACAGTTTTGTTTGGTAGCAGAGAGTTGTGATTCTGAGGGGATTTAGCTTACAACGTGTGTCTCCGTGTGTGGTATTTTGAATCCTGTAGTATATTGAAACTAAATCTAAAGTGTAATAGAAATACAAGACAAGGGAAAATATGTTCCTGGCAAGTTCCTATAGGTAGATGAATAAGGGAAAAAACCCTGGGTGTTTTCCTGGCAGCTATTCCATTTAACAAGGTTTGAAGGATGAATATGAGGTTACTTGACTCTCACTGGACGAAGGGAGGTCATTCTAAGCATAGAAAACTGCTCCAATTAGTGGTATGGTGAGTGTTGGGCTAGTTGAAAGATGACAAAAAATAAGCTTATTTAACCTATGATGGATAATCACTCGTGAATGAGTAAGATAGTCTTTTGAGGATCTTAATAGTGAGTCTGCAGATGGCTCCATAGTCCAATTCTAGATCCAGATTATTTATTTAAGCTATACAGAAGAGACACTAGGGATGCTTACACAAGTTACATTTTTTGCATAAATGGGCCCCTGTAAGTGCTTTACAGTTATGCCATGACACATGTGCATGGCTGCAGGTTGCTTTTAAAATGGCCAATCACACAGAAATTTAACCTTCCTCAAATGAGGTATTAGACAAAGGTGTTTTTTGGTTTGTGGAGTCCCTGAGGGATCTTGTGTTCTCTAGGGTTAATGTTTCGTGTGTTGTGGGATGGGCAAATGTAGCCTGGCCCTGCCCTGCCCTGCCCCCAGGGTTGTCAGTGAGGGAAGGGGGAAGGAGAGTGAGGGGGGAAGCAGCTGGTGGGGGTGGACTGGAGCTGCACCTGCTTCATGTTCCCAACCTCAGCTACCCCAGCTGGGTCAGGCCCACAAAGCAAAGGGGCTCCATTCCATGCCCCCTCCATACCTCCAGCTTCAACCAGGCAGCAAACCCTAGCAGGCAGTTCTGGTGGGGGGCTGGGGAGGGGGCAGCTCGGCAGCCTCTTAGTCTTCTGGAGCATCCGCAGCTTCTGGCTAGGGGTGGATCCCAACCCAACAGGTGAATGCCTGGGCGGTGGAGGGGGGACTCTAACTCATGGTGCTTTTTAAGAAGTGACATGAATTAGAGCATGGCTAAAGTATGTCTTTCAGTACTCTGAGTCTTTCAGTGGGGTATTCACAGTGGTTAAGACAAATTGAAGCAGGTAGGGGGGAAGCAGCATGAGAAATACTATTTACCAAAACTGAGGAAATCAGCAAGAGCTCTCCAACTGCTTTTGCAGTTGGTACTCACTCCTTGTCCTTGTACCATCAGCTAATCGATATTCAAGTTACAATGGGCATTATGAAGATAGATCAGTCCCTCATTTTTACCCAGTCGCAAAATACAGGAGGTAGCAGACATGCAATAAAATGAAGGGGCAGTAAATTTGAAAATAATAAAAGAAAATACTTTTTACATAGGGTGCAGTTGTCATATGGAATTCAGAGCCTCAGGATGTCATCAAGACTAATATTGTAGCCACATTTCAGAAGCATTTGGTAATGTTAGGATCATTAATAACTTTTTCAGCTATGCAAGCTAAGATAATGACTTAAACGTCAAGCTTCATTGCAGAAGGCAAATGCTTGTGAAAAAAGAAGGATTTTTTTCTCTTTCATATACAGCATTTCCCAATAGTTTAGGTTTATTATGGGTTGTTTATCTTCCTCTGAAGCATCAACTATTGCAAGGCCTAGCAGCCAGATGGGCTAACGTTTTGATCAAGTAGAGAAACATCTTTATGCCAATCAAATGATTATCCATATTTTTAACCACAATCTGCAGGAAAAATATTAAAGGTAGATTTTGTGCCCTCAGTGAAGAGGGTTTCTGTGAGGTGATAAATGCACAAGATAATAGGTTACATATGTGATTGTGACTCTAAATGATGATAGGTATAAGGCAATCAATATATATCAACGCACAGAATTTATCATGTTGGTATTCTTATTTATACTGAAATAATGCCCAGAAGTCCAACTCCATTGCGCTAGGCAATGTGCAGATATTGTGCAAGGACTATCCCAATCCTAAAGAATGTACACTTGGATGGTGTATGAAAAAAGACAACAAGTAGACACAGGGTGCTTATAAAAGTTGCATCTTTTCTGCAGTGAGACACCCCCCCCCCCCCCGGAATCATGCTACAGCTGTAACAAAGCAAACATTCACAACTGGAGAGCACTTTTAAAATATCTGTTCATGCAAAAGTTTTACCCACATCTGATGAAGTATCAGACAGGGACTCTCCAAGTCAGAGTGCCTTAGTGTATACAGTTTCCCTGCAAGGGTTAATTTGGGTGATTCTTCCCATATCCCATGCAGCTTTGTGGGCTGAACTGGTGCTTGCATGGGTGAGCACCAGCCCAGCCCCACTCCTGGGACTATCATACAGAGAAGACAGAAGTCTTCTGTTTCCTCCCTGCTCAGTGGGAGTCTGGGGGGAGCCTCCTCTGTCACATGTGTTCATCCAGCTACCCCTGCTGGGGTCTTGGGGATAGCTGGGTTGGACCCATGACATGGAAGGGTCACTTCCCCCACCACCCCCTCCACAAGCATCTTGACAGCAGCAGAGGCTATGGCAGAGACTGTGTCCTCTTGACAGTGGCAGAGGCTAAGCAGGGTAGGTGGGCTGGGCCCATGTGGTGGGGAACTCCATTGTTCTCCCCCCTCGCACCCCACATCTATGTGCAGCAGCCTCTGCCACTGTCAGGATGCTCATTTAGGGGGCAAGAGGGTGGGGGAAGGGAACCCTCACCATGCACACCCCAAGTTACCCCTGCTGGGGTCTTGTGGGGAGTTGGGATGAGTCTGCACAGTGGAGGGGGGATCCTTTCCCCACAACCATGTACATGAGATCTTGAGAGTGGCAGGGGTTTCTGTTCCTGGAGCTGGGGTATGAGGTGGAAATGGACCCTAGCCTGGTTCCTCCACAAGAACCCAGCAGGGGTAGCTAGGTTGGGCCCATATGATGGGGGGGCTCCATTCCTTGTCCCTCCCCAGGTGCTTGAAAACAGCAGCCTTGTGGCTGCCACACCTGGAGCTGGGGCAAGAGGGAAGAGAAATGGAGCTCTCCTGTCTTCTGGGCCTGGCCTTACTACCCCTGCTGGGACTTGGGGAAAACTGGGCTGTGTCTGCAAAGCCCATTTCCATCCCTGCCCTAGCTCTGGGCATGGCAGCCTCCTCCACTTTCAAGGCACTCATGCAGGGTGGAGCGGGGTGGAGAGGAACCCCCCCCCACCCCACCATGTAGACCTAACCTATTCCCCCAAGACTCCAGCAGGTTTGGCTATTTGGGCCAGTATAGGCAGGCTCTGAGGTCTGCTCCACCCCACACAACAGGCAAACACCTGTTGAGGTCAGTGGCACTCTAACTCATGGCACTTTATGAGTAAAGCACCATGAATTAGTGTCATGTAAAGCACCATGAGTTAGAATGCCTCATTGACAGAACCATGAGTTGGAACGCCTGCATTTGTGTACATGGCCACAGATAGGCACCTGAGGGAACACAAACAACATTCCCTCTAAAGTGTAGCGGTCAGTGAGCACACTGCTTTGGTCTGTGAGTACACATGGTGTTGGGGCTGGGGAGGGCATCTTGGTGTGAGAACACTTGCATTTCTGGGAAGGGTGTTGTGCGTAAGTGGTCGTGGGGTCCTGCTATTGCATGAATAATTTTTTTCACTGTTTTATTATTTTTTTCCTGGTACACTTTGATGTACATTTATGAGTGAGAGTGTATGTATTGCTGAATATTTTATGCAGCTGAAGTCAGTGGCAGGCTCCTAGATGCTCAGCTCTTTAGGAGAACAGCCACTGTGTTTCAGTACCTGCTGATAGATTTAAAACCCTGATTTTAGGCACCCATTTAAAAAAAAAAAATCTTGACTGTATGCATTTGTGTTTCTTGGCCCCAGCCCCAACTCCCACCTCACCTTCAGGAGTGAGGAGGCACATGGCATGGGCTGGGGAGTAAAGCAGTTTCCCAGCACCTTCAGAGCCCATGCCAGACCCCAGCCTCACCATGCCTCTGGGAGTGAGGAGGCCCATTGTGTCAGGGCTGGGAAGTGGAGCAGTTCCCTGGCACCAGCTCCCATCCCCTCCTTGCCTCCAGGAGCACACGGCTTCAGGGAGGAGCCACTGCCTGAGCTTACCTCCAGTAAGTATCCAGTGACAGCTCCGGTGCCTCCACCACACTCAACTCATTGTCCAACTCCTCTCAGGGAAGCTGCAGCCCAGCTCCTCACTGGGCAGGTGCTCAGCATTAATAAGTTTGTGTGTGGTGTGGCATGGTTTTAAAGTGTACATGGCTGCACATGTGGACAGGTTGCAGGGAACCTTGAACACAAGTAAATAATGAAGCAATAAGGATCAGCATAATAAGCAGTGGTGCCAGAACACCAGGTGCCTAGTTATTAACAATTTTTTTGCAGGCATTGCAGCAAAAGAGAGTGTTAAGGAGGACAATGTGGTAGCCTTGTGGATAGTGATGGAGAGCTCCCATATGGGCGGTCAGCATAGGAGATGCTTATTTAAAAGTTAACATGTAAGCAATAAAGGCTAGCATCACTGACAGACTGGAGGGAGGGCTTGGCACTGAAGCAGTAAGATGACAGATATCATGAAGATAAGGTGCAAAAGATCTGGAGAGTTAAATCAAGTGTAGAGCAGGAAAACAGTGGATGCAGAAAGAGGTTACGTGGTCAGCCTAGAAAACCAGAAGATGCTCTGTGCAGCCATGTCTTGAACAGATAAAAGCTGGGCAAGACTGCATTTTTCAGAGCCGCAGAAGTGAATATTTTAGTAGTCAAGATAACATATGGTGAAAGTCTGAGTAAAAATATTTTTCTGTGTGAACAGGTAGAAAAGACCAAATATAGGTGCTAGGGAGCAACATAGCATCTAAAAATAACTGTGTTCCCCTAGGACTGGGCAGTACTGGCAGGTACTACATAGTCATTTAGTACTTGCTAAGGCAAGTACTAAATGACTGAACAGTACCAAACACACATGCAGATGCACCCACATTTGGTTTTAGCCATATCCCTTTTACATTATTAGGTCAGGAATAAAGTTCACTCTAAGAATACATTTGAAACACTTTTTTGTTCTCCCTGTGCCATCATTTTAGTGACAGGTAAATGCAATGTTGTACATTTATAGGATGTGAATTATACATCAATGAATAGTTTGCACATGAGTAGATGTAAATGAGACCAAAGAAAGTTAAGGGATGGTGTCCAGATGAGGTTTGTAATGAAGAGTGGTGAAGCAGGAAAAAAAATAAACAGGAAGATGAAAGAAGGAATAATTTAAAGCAAGTTGCCTCATTATCCATTCATCCAACTCTTCAATGGGTGAGTTGCATGTACCTACTTATCAACATGTAAAAGCACCAAGTTACACATGACACCTCTGAACTTGGCTCTAAGGTGCCCATGTCAGGTTTGAGAAATGAGACACTATTATTTTGCTTACAAATCTGTCCTTTTTCTCATAATTGACAATAACCATTTTTCCTCATTTACCTGAATCTGACTCTGAGTGAATTACCAAATGTTTTCCTGCTGTCACCCACAATTCTTTTTCTACCTTTTTGCCATTTAATCAAATTTGTCCTGTCACTTAATGTATTTATGCTGAGAACTTTTGTCCCTCAAGTGAATTATTTTAGTTTTACTAAAATTAAACCTTGGCTTGTTTAAATTTGTTCTCTACTTTAGGATATCCATTTCATTATACTCCGCACTTGTCTGAATACCCTTTGGAGCTTAGATCTTTATTCTCATACAGGTAAGACTTTTATCAGTTTATGAATGTCTCACTGCTGTGTATCAGATTGGGTGTGTCTACATGTTCAATTAATGTGAAGCAATCAACTCCAGAATTTATTGCTCCTGCGCAGTGTTTGAACATGCACCTGGGAGCAATAAACTCTGCAGTTGATTGCTGTTTGAATGTATGCCTAAGAGCACAGCACATTGAGCCAGGTTGGAGCAGTCCTGGCTGACAGAGGGCCTGGCGTGCCTGCCTGTTAGCCTGGGGCAGCTCCCTTTGGCTCAGTATGCTGCAGAGGAGCTGGCTGCGACACAAGGGTGCTTTAGCATAGAGCTGGTATGCAGCCCCCATGCTGAAGTGCCCTTGTGCCCCAGTCAGTCAAGACAACATCTACATATGAACTGCTGCAGCATTTTTTACTTTGCAGTAGGCTAGTACTTGGATTTACAAGTACTATCGTGCCTCCAAGTAAATTAGTTTACTCCAGCCTAGTAGGGGGGCACGTGTAGATGCTGAGATGTTTACTGCACAGTTAATTAGTTTACTGTGCAGTAAACATCTCATGTAGACGTGCCCATTGTTGTTAATTCTCATCAGTAAACAATATAATAAGGAATGATATGCAATTAATAAAAAGAGGTCTCATCACGTAGATAATGACAGCTCAGCATATGCTTGCTTACTTTTCTCAACATGACATTAATGACTGACAGCACCAAGGATTTGTTACACATGTCATTACAATTTAATATTGTTTGTATGCTGCCAATACATCTACATTTAAAACTCAATCAGAACTTTAGCACTCTGTTTGGAAACACAGTAAATATTAAGAAAAGTGATATAACGTGAGAGGGGCACTGCTGAAATTTAATTTAAAAATGTATCTTAGAACCCATTATTTCTTGTGAACTGTGATACTGGCTTTCTTGAGCTTTTTGGAACCCTTTGTTAAGCTTGCTGCCTCACCAGAAATCAAGCTAACAAAGATTATGGGGAAAGAGAGAATCTAATCTCCTATGGGCTTTCCAGGGCTAAAGCTCCTTTTACCATCTGCACTGTTTGTAAACCGACAAAGGCAAGTCCTCTGTAGCTGTGTGGCCTGATTGATACTATGAATGCTTTCTGATACAGCTTGGATTATAGTACTTCATTCAACATAATACTGTGTATCTGGTGTGGGAAACCTGGTATGTAGGAGGATTTTGGAAGATGCTGCATTACATTTATCAATCCAAAATCGATTGGAGCATTACACCCATGCTTTCTTTTCATAAAAACAAAAGAAATAATTTAAAATAAGGAAACAAACACATACCATACAGAGAAGCAAAGCCTCTGAAGTTACCTCCTAATAATGATTATGGAAGACAAATTATAGGGATCTATTTCTAAAGTCTTGAAGAAAAAGAATATTTTAACAAAAGGAAACACATTCAGAACACTATTTTACCTGAAGCAACCTCTTTTTGCATACAGTAGAAACAACTCTATCTGCTGCAGTTAATACTTATCCCGTTACCCACTGTGCCAGCTGGTAATTCCCAGCAGTCAAGAATCAATGCACTGCATCTATTCAATAGGATCACACCAGCTGCTCCAAACGGTGGAAAGCATGATATATTATCCAAGAAATGATGTGTGAAGAAAAAATGATGAATACACACACAAAAAAAGAAAAACTTGAAAATACTGAAACTTGCAATCATAGTCACCCTACTTTTGAAAAACAAAACAATAACAGAAACATTCACACCAGTAAATGAAGCCCGAGTATGGTTTTGAATGGACAGTGGTCTTTCTATTTCTCCTGGCTGAGGAAGATGGATGCCATTGACTTTGGGGTGCTCCAGAACTACCAAAGTCAATGGCATCCAAACTATTGAGCAGTGTCTCAGAACCCATGAGACCAGCAGTGACTAGCGGGAAGGGATTGTTCTGGACAGCTAGGATGACAAACAGTGGCTGCAGGACTTCTGCATGTGCCAAGCCATTTTCATTGACATCATCACCCAGCTGGCCTCTCTTAGTGGCAAAATACTGGCATAAGTCCATCCCTGACCAGAGAAGCACATCACCATTGCTATCTCCAACAGCTTCAACTTCATCACTAACCAGTTGAGCATGAGAGAGTTCATGGTTGGAGCAGTGGCCCAGGTGGCAGTCATCTAGGATATGTTGGTGAATCACTTCATCTGATGGAAGCTGTTGATGGCCCCTGGTAGGATGAGTCAGATGGGGTTCCTAACTGCATCCACATCCCCATCCTTTGACTTCCCTGAGGCACTGCCATTTGTTAATTGCAAGAGCTTCTCTGTAGGTGTGTGCTGAGAGAGACTTTTTGGGCCAGTACTTACAACTGATTATGAACAAGCCATATCCAATACCAATCTGATTGCCGATATACAGCCCAACAGCTTGGAGGGCTCATTCAGCTGGTATGCCTGTTGTGGGAAAAGGGGCAGAGGAAGGGAACGGATGGATAGGGGGTAGATCTAGGCCCCTGTGGTGAGGGAGGAAGTGGGGCTGGTGCTGAGGTAGGGGCAGATGCTGCCCAGTTGGGGCACAGTGGGGCACAGGACAGAGCCACAAGCAGCTCATCCAGGGCATGCAGGGAAAGGGATGGGGGGCAGCTCCTGCCCCTTCATGCACCCCAGGCAGGTATGGGGATGGTGTGCCTCCTGGATCTGTGCATTCAGTGAGGGCAGGCTGCTGCTGTGGCTATGGCTGAACCAAGTTCACCCAAGTGTGGGGACTGTACTAGGTTGTTCTTAGGGCAAGCTGTGGCAGTGCTGGGAGGAGGGCTATGGGATGAGTTACAGCCATTCCAGAATTCTCTGTAGCCCCCCCAACCACTCCTCCCAGCACCGTCACTGTCCACCCCAAGCACAACCCGGTCCAACCCCCTTCTGGGAAGAGCCTAGTGCCACCCCTGGCTCCAGCCTGCAGGGGCAGCCCACCCTCGCCCCATGTACAGATCAAGGGGTACACACTCCCCATGCCCTCCTGGGGTGTGTGTAGTGGTTTGGACCCCCCCACACACACTCCTCCATGACCCCAAGATGAGCCGGTTATGGCTCTGTCCTGTGCCCCAACCCCTGCCCTGTCTGGGTAATGCCTGCCCCTGCTCCAGCCCCACTCCCTCCCTCACCACAAGGGCCTCAGTCTACCCCCACACACCCCATTCCTCCCCCCCCCTCCTCCTCACACAACAGACTTACTAGCCCAAAGCTGCTCTCTACACTGCCAGGCTGTGTTCCTGGCTGCCTGTGTGCTGCACTGTGGCTGTGTGCGTGCATGGGGCATCTATCAGCTACATTATCAGCCACATCAGACAAAAAATGCCAATTACTGATACTGTCAATTTTCCTTATATCAGTGTAGATCCAATATGGGACCAATGTATTGGTACACCTCTACTTCTCTGTCATGCTGGAGGGCATTGTCAAGCGTCATAGCCACCTCACCCACATCTTCACCAGCTGGGTAGACAGTGCCCATGATGTTCTTCTGCAGTTCCTCCTCCCTGCAGATGGTGGAATATAGATGCTATGCCTGCAGGGCCTCCAGCATTAAGGTTGGCAAAGTCTTATTCCCATCCCTCATCATCAATGACCCCACCTACCCTTTCCTTCTCTGTTTTTTGAAGCTCTACATGGAACACTTGGCCTGAGGAAAAAATGGTTCAACTGCTGCCTTCACCTGATGCTGCATGACCACTGAGTGTGCCTTTTGGTGTCCCTAAGGCATGCTGGAGTGTGCTGACTATGCACATAATCATCGCCAAGGAGTACTTGCCATACCTTACTGCTGTTATCTGTGTCCTGCACAATATCTCCACACCTGGCAGAAGGGAGCGTCAGCTTCCACAAGGACTGGGTAGAGGAGATGCAACATGTCGGTGAAATGCTTAGGGGCAAGCTGTAGCGTATCCTTGCCAGAACATGCATGCCTGGGCCAGACCATCTAGTAGGGAGTGCTGGTTGAGGAGGCACTAGATTATTTCTTGGACTGCCAGAACAATAGGTGATCCCTGAAGCAGTGGGACTTGAAGGCTTTGGAAGTCTGGAAGCCCTGAGCAGTTAAGCCCTAGCCTTGGGTGAGGGACCTTTCTGCCATGCAGTTCCTGTTTCAAGTTTGCCATCTATGGTGGGGGGGGGCATTCCTGGGGGCTTCACAAGGCAGCCTGGGTTAAGGAAAACCTTGGCCAGCTAGATGCTAGCCTTGGTAGGTGGAAACACCTGGAATTGAGATAAAACGGTGCAGGAAAGAGACATACCTCAGTTTACCTGTTGTCAGTTGCCAAAAATAACTTTCTTTAATAAAAACCATTGAATGGTAACCATGTTAAACATGATTCTACTTCCCTTTGTGTGAAACCAGCAATTGGGGAAGGATGGGTATTGGAAACTGGGGCAGCACCCTTCACTGGAACCAGAAGGCACCAGGGTAGGGGGTGAAGGATGCTTAAAACCCAGGCTCACTGGTGAAAACCAGGTCATCTTGGTGTAAGTGGAGGACAGGTGGGTGATCCCCAACATACTGTCCCCCTGAAAGGACTGTGGGGAAGTAAGCATGGGCACAGCTGGGTGTGTTGAAAAATACCAGTCTACTGCTGGGTCCACAGGTTCCTTGAGTGTCTCAGAGGGATCTAAACATACTTGTCTGAAGACCCTTGATTCCTCTTTCCTGCAGGGACCTTGATCGTGTGACCCTTGACAATGCTTGAGGTTGCCTTGTGTCCCAAGATGAGGGTTGGCAAGTACTTCTCCCCACTCCCATAGCAGTAACTCCCTCACGAAGTGCTAGGGTTCTGGGTCCACATATAGTTCTCTGCAGGTCCTGAGCATGGCGGAGAGAAGGAGGTGAGGGTCCTGTGCTTGATATCCTGGCTTTGTCCCCGTGAGTCTGGCGTGGTGGGCTGTCATCGTTATTTTGACCACGGCAGTCTGGTGCCTCACTAGGGCTATCCTAGTACTGCTTGGTGGGAGGAGAGTGGGGTTAGGTTGCATAAAATGGAGAAACACCAGGGTTGCAGAAGGGGGTTGTCAAAGACGCTGGGAGGACAGCAGTGTCTGGGATGGCCCTGCCTTTGGGTTTTGGGGGCCTCTCTCCCAATCATGCCATCTTCCCTTTGCCCTCCAGAGATGTTGTCTGGTTGCCCCTCCTGCCATCAGCTACAGGGGTTCCTGGGTCCCCAGTCCCACTCCCCATCTCCCTAGTTTACCTCCCTTCCTTCATGCTGCCAGCAAAGGCACCAAGAGTACCTCCCCTCACCCTGCCTCTAGACATGCCACATGCAGGATCCCTGTTGTCCATAGACCAGTGAAGAGTCTCTGGGGCAGGGCACACCATGGCAACTTGGGCTGGGGGGAAGCCTCTTATGCTACATGCGGCCCAAGAGGCTATGGTATTTATTGGGGAGATGGCAATGATGCCAGTATTCAGTGTCATAAGTTGCTACAACATGGACAATATGGAACTGAAGTCCACATCCTATGTTTTAATCACTGTGCTGTCAGAGCTGCTCCCTGCCTCCTGCATCTCCATGCCCCTGGCCTAGCCACCCAAGAAGTAGTTGAAAGAGCTCCTGCTTTTCCTGTCTCCCCAGAGGGTTGCTCCTGTGCACCCAGTTCCCTTGTTTCTTCAGGGCCCTCCTGCACCATCTCTCTCCTGTGCATAGGTGTGCAGTTTGGCAACAGCACTATCCCTCATAAGGATGTGGGACAGCTCTTCCTAGAAGAGCATGGCATGACTTGTGCCTCCAGCAGTCTGGTTGGTATCATAAGTCTGACTGAAATTGGTCTTTATCTATTTGGTTTTGCCCCTGGACTGCAATCCACTCAAGTCCCAAGCTTTCCAAGGGCTTACCTGCTGGCAGTGACTGGAGGTCTGCATCATATTCAGGAGACACAGCTGCCTCAGTTCCCTGTGTCTCCTGGCATCCCAGAGCATGAGGTAGGACTGTGCAGAGAAGCTGGGCTTTCTTGGTTCAGAGACAGCCATGGAGCAGGGTTTTCCCTGTGCTTGTTTGGAGCAGTGAAGTAGGACCTGAACAGGGGAGTGTTGGGGGAAGGGAGCACTGATGCTGGGATGGCTGGAGGACAGCAGGAGAACTTGTGTCAATAGTGCAACCATACAAGCATTTGTTAAACCAGTCTAACCTCTATTGGACTAGATTTAACCCTTGTCAGATGAAATTTAAATTTCTACCATGTATGCCATTCTTGGATCAGACTAATTATTATGCACACCTAGCATTTCTACTGAACTAAACACAATTCTGTCAATACAAATGTAACACCTTGCACCTCTTCAGAGTGTGCTCTGCACTTTCCTTCCTGCCTGAAAAGAGCTCTGATAGCCTTACTGTATTCCACTGCTTCAATTTGAGCACAGAAATCAGTTTCTTCACTTAAAAAATACACTCTAATTTTGGAGGGATGACTATTGAGAAAAGTGAGGGTGGCATGCAATTAAATACAGAATTATTTGGTTGGGGATTACACCTAGATACCCCAGTCATAGGCCAGAATCATATTGTGTAAGGCAATTTACAAATTAAAAAATTATTGCTGCTCCAAAATCTTACACTGCAAGCATAGCAGAGGAGACAAAGGAGAACAGGTAAGCAAAGCAGCCACAGAAATGGGCAGAACTGGTCTGTAGGACAAGCAGTGTCCCAAGCTCTTGTCAACTTTTTAATATGCTTAACTATGCCCCTTTTGAATACCATGGGACTTCAAATGCTTAAGGCTAAGAACAGGTTTACATGCTTTCCTGGTTTAGGTCAAAACCCAAACTTCCTGGTTTCCAATCTGTATGTTAATTGCAAAGCTGTACAGCACTTCTTCCTAGAGAAATGGTCCAACCTCAAAGCCATTCATTTGAACTCCTTCTCCAAAATTTGGTGGGTGGGAAAAAATAACAGTTCAGATATGATCCTGTGATTGAAGAGCCCGAATTGATGATGTATAAAAAAAAAACCTTACTTCTGACATTTTCTAGATGTTGAGTACTTCAGTTATAACTTTAGTAACTTTTAATATAGTAGTAGTTTTGTTGAAGGATTGGAATCCTTAGATTTGCTGTCTAGATCTCTGCTGCTTAATCTAATGGGGTAGCAGTAGTAGGTTGTATCTTCTATGCGCGCCCAGAAGTAGAGGATGATAGACCAGTTTGCTAGAGGATTTTGCAGACATTTGCTCATGGCAAAGGAATGGAAATATGTAGAAATCATAACTTCCATTCCAGGTTGTGGAGGGGATTAATGGGCAAACTCTTCTGCTAATAACCTTCAGGTATGACCCTTAAATCTCCTCCTACCTGTTGTCCCCAGTCCCAGTTTTATTCCCAGTTTTACCTATACTGTCTCTGTCCCCATCTCTTTGCCCCTTCTCCATATAGGCAAATCCTCAGCTAATCTCTGGCTCCCTTATGCAGTCTTCTTCCTTTCTGCATCTGAATATCTGTGTTCAGTCTTAGCTTTCCCTCTCCACCCCCTGCCACATTCCTTGCTCATCCAGTCCTAGTGTTCATTTCCAGTACTTAGTTTCATAGTTGGTAGGATCAGAAGGGACCTGAGCAGATCATCAGTACTGGGTTCAAATGACCCCAGGAAGGTGTTCATCTAGACTCCTCTTAAAGACCCCCAGGATAGGAGCCAGCACTTTTTCTTGGAAGTTGGTTCCAGGTCCTAGCTGCCCTGACCATGAAGTAGCACCTTCTGATGTCTAGTCTGAATCTACCTTCTGCCAGCTTGTGACCGTTATTTCTTGTCACTCCTGGGAGTGCTTAGGGGAACAGGGAACACCCTAATGCCTGATGGTCCTCTCTGACTAGTTTGTAACAGGCCACTAGATCCCCCCTCAGCCTTCTCTTGTGGAGGCTAAACCAGTTCAGGTCCCTTAGCATCCCCTCATAGGGCCTGCCCTGCTGCCCCCTGATCAGGCTGGTGGCTCTCCTCTGAACCCTCTCAATGCTGTCCACATCCCTCCTGAAGTGCGGTGCCCAGAACTGGACACAGTACTCCAACTGTGGTCTGACCAGTGCTGCGTAGAGGGGGAGGATCACCTCCTTGAACCTGCTCAAGATGCATCTGTGGATGCATGACAAGGTACAGTTGGCCTTCCTGACTGTGTGCCAACACTGCTGGCCCATGTTCATTTTGGCATCAATAATGATTCCAAGATCCTTTTCTGCCTCTACACTGACGAGAAAGGAGTTCCCCAGCCTGTAGGTATGCTGCTGGTTCTTCCTCCTCAGGTGCAGTACCTTGCACTTGTCAGTGTTGACATCCATCCTGTTCTCATTTGCCCACCCCTGTAACCTGTCTAGGTCCAATTGCAGCCTATTCCTCCCTTCTAGCGTGCCCACTTCCCCCCCATATCTTAGTGTCATCTCTGAATTTGAACAGGGTGTTTTTTACTCCCTTATCCAAGTCGCTGATGAAGATATTGAACAGTGCAAGCCCTGCGGAACCCCACTGCCCACATCCCTCCAGGTCGAAAATGACCCATCCACCACCACTCTCTGGGTGTGGCCCTTCAGCCAACTAGTGATCCATTTGACTGTGTAGGTGTCAATGCCACAATCCCCTAGTTTTTTAATGAGAATGGGGTGAGAGACAGTATCAAAGGCCTTCCTAAAGTTCCACTGCTATACCTGTGTCTAAGGACTTTGTGACCTGGTCATAGAAGGCCACCAGGTTGGTCTGACAGGACCTGCCTCTAATGATCCCGTGTTGGTTGCCCCTAAGCATAATCTCCCCTGCTGGCCCCTCGTGGACATGCGCCAGGATAATTCTCTCAAAAAGTTTACCCAGGATCGAGGTAAGACTAATTGGCCTATAGTTCCCTGGGTCCTCCTTCCTCCCTTTTTTGAAAGTGGGAACCACATTGGCCCTCAATGACCTCTTCATCAATCTCTGTTTCCTACCCAGATACTTATATTTCCCTTCCCAGTGCTTAGTCTCAGTCTCTGTGGCTATCCAGTCTGCATCAACTCAGCAATCTAACTGTGCATTTTGGCCTTTAAAAACTAGGATTCCTGTGTCCTTTTCCTAGTTCTCCAAACCAACTTCCCTCAACCAGTCAGTCATAGAATCATAGAAAATTAGGGTTGGAAGGGACCTCAGAAAGTCATTTAGTTTTTCAGGGTCATCCCCAACTAGATCATTCTAGCCAAGGTTTTTTCTATCCAGGTTTTAAAAACCACCAAGGATGGAGACTCCACAACCTCTTTGAGTAGCCTGTTCCAGTCTTGTCTCCAGCACTACCCTCCTTGTGAAAGTTTTTCTTAATAACCTAAACTTCCCTTGCTGCAACTTGAGACGATTGCTCCTGGTTCTGTCATCTGCCACCACTGAGAACAATGTAATTACTTATGTTCCCCAGCCCCCTAACCATTTTTGTTGCCCTCCACTGGGCTCTTCAATTTGTCCACATCATTTCTGCAGTGGAGGACCCAAAACTGGAGACAGTGAGGCCACATCTGGAGTACCAGTGCTGAACAGAGGGGAAGAATCACTGTTTGTTCAAGTTTTCACTTTTCTAAAGATTCAGAGAGCTTTGAATCAATTTGGATCTTTAAATTGGTGCCCTGGTTCAATTTGGACTTGGAGATTTGGCTACCAAATCAGGCTGAATCACCTCTGAATTGAATCACCATCCGAAGCTTCACACAGCCCTAATCGCATCCTAATTCTATGACTGTACAAGGACTTCCAGTTCTTCCTGTTCATTTCCAGGGATCTGCGCATTCATGTAACTAGCTAATGTAACTACCTGATTGCCCTGCTTTTTCAGGAAGAATGAGTGTACATTCCTTGTTACCCTCTCCTGCCTGGCATTTCCTCCAGGTCACCCACTTTCCCTCTTATCTCAGGGCTTTGGTCACCATCCACCAGGGAACCTAGTTTAAAGCCTTCCTTACTAAGTTAGTGAGCCTGTCTGTGAAGATGCTCTTTCCTCTCTTCATTAGGTGGATCCCATCTCTTCCTAGTAATCCTTCTTCTGGTCAAAAAATCCTGTGTTTAAAGAAGCCAAATCCCTGCTGGCAACACCATTTGCACAGCCATGCATTGATCTGCAGGATGCATTTGCTCCTGCCTAAGCCCTTCCTCTCGACTGGAAGGATCAAGGAGAACATCACCTGAGCTCATATCCCCTTTCCCCTTATACCCAGAGTCCTATAGTCACTTTTGACCTACTCAGGGTCTCTCTTACTCTCCTTCCTATGTCAACCTCCATTTCTAGCTTTGTGCGTCTCCTGGTATCTTTTCCCTATTTTGATCCCTAGCCTTCTAGGATGCACCTTTGACCCTTTCTCTGATAGCATCTGGCATGGGCAGATCTACAATTTTGAAACGGGAGTTGCACATGGTGAGGTACATCATCATGTATAAAAAAAACACAATTTTTTTCTCCAATTAAAAAATAATCTAGAAATGTTACTAATATGCAAGGGCCTAGGGCTCTATTATTCAGTCTAAGGTTGAAGAAAAAACAAACATAACTTCTCTAGAAAGAACTAGAAACAGCCATCATGCCTGTGAAATTGGAGCTTCATTACCAGGAGCAGCTAACAGACTTCAGAATTTCAGAACAAAGGCTAGTTTGTTTGATGGAACATCAAGACTATAAAAAAGAAGAAAGGGTCATTAACACCATGGAATGAAGAGTTTAGAAGGGATTAGGAAGATTACAATGAGAAAGAAAATCAATGGACTTCCTCAGCACTGCATGACTAGAAATACTGCTGCCATTTCCAGGCAGGAGGTTTTAAACTTTTGATAAAACAGGAATCAAACTGGGGTGCAAGTGCACCAGTGCATATACACCCCTAACTCCACTACTGGTGTCTCAACATGAGCAGGAGGATTTGGGGAAGTGTTTTTTTCTTTTGTTCCTGTGCTCTCAGGTCAGATGTCTGTAATAGATCTGCAATTTCAGGGGAAGTTCTGACTGGCTCTGTGCAAGAGCATGTCTGATGAAGATGAATTATTCTGATTTATTAGGAGCTATGTTTTTTGTCTGCATCCATGGAGCATGTATGAACTTCAGTTTTTCAGCAACTTATATTTGTCCAAATGCAGGTAGATTTTCTCAGGGATAGCAAAAGGCTCAACTCTGACATCAGAGAAGCCCCTGTACCAAATTTGTTTGCTAGAAGGAAAAGATTGCCATTTTTTTTTAAAGGACAAAACAGCTTAGTTTTCCCTAGCATCATTCCTGGAAATAGCTAAACCATTTTAGCTATTTTTTTTTTTTTTTAATATTTCACTCTGAGACCAATACCTGGCATGGACAATTTCAGCTGTTACTGTGAAAGTTTGACAAAGCTGTAGGCAACCAAAAACAGCCCTGCAAGAAGAAGAGCCAGGCAACCCTACTGATAGGCAGTTCTTCTAATTCAGTGCAGTCAAGCTTTGAGCATCACGAAAGATTTCTTCCCAGACAATCTATCCTATGAAGAGAAGGCTGGAAAAACAAATAGGTCTCATATCATGTTCTGAAGGGCAATGGTTCTGGGTTCTTTCAGAGTGAGCCCACTATACAAAAGCCCAATAATCAACATAGCAGTAAGAAGGTCTCAAGTTTTTCTGGATGTTGAAGAAATAACTATTTTTCAGTTTAATAAAGATGAATGGTAGAAGAAGCAGCAAATTTTCCCTCTATGGTGAAATAATTCTAGCAAATTGCTCCCACAGTGGACTCTTGTGTTATTTCATTGGAGGGTAAGTTCCAGGCTGATGGTAATATGAGAGAGAGATTGTTTAAACTAGCCCACAAATTATTTCTGTTAAATACAATATACATAATATTGTAGTGTTCAAGGTTCATCTTAGCTTACACTACATAACCGGTGCAGTGAAGTATCAGAGTCTGGCACAACTTTGGATTGTTAAAGATGTGTCCGTCATTATTTTTATCAGTAGACTACAAACTTCATAAACTTGAGTTTGGAAACAGCCACAGAATACAGAAGAACAGGACTGTCAACCAACAGCTTCCTTAATTATGGATTCGTTTCAACAGTATTTTCTCCATCCTATTGTTATCTGGTTCTCCTGGTGCTAAGATTCCTCTTGTTTGAATACAGATGATACAGTAGTTGAGAGCTTTTGTTGATTACATCAGGATTTTCAATTTTGCCAGAAATTTCACTTTCTCCTAGCTTCTCATTTCTCTATTTATTCAGCAGATTCTGAGATGCACCCTTGTCATTCCTGGTGCTTAGGAAGTTGTGAGTATACACTTGTGCTTTTAAAAGCATATGGTCATACCCCTAAATTTTTATGGGGGTAGTTTGAATGAGTCACTGATATTAAACCATGTACCCCTTTCAGATTCATACTCGATTTTTTTCTGTCTCTGCTAAGGCGGTGCGAGGCTTCAGATTTGGAGAAGCTTCAGACTCTTCGGCATCTGAAGCAGCATGTCTGGATCAAAGCACTGGCTTTGTTAGGCTTTCTGAAGTGCTTCGGAAAAGCTTCAGAGCCACTTTGGAGATTTGGCCATAGGGTATAATGGGGAAACAATGAAATATCTATAACTTTGTTGGTTTTTGTCTGATTTGGATGAAATTTGCAGGGATTGTAGTCTCTGCTGAGAGCATGAAGTATGCCAAGTTTCAGTGCATGGGTTCGGGGGGAATTGCACCCCAAATTCTTGATTGCAAAACTGATGTCACGTGTATGTGTTATATCACGGGGGGGGCAAAAATTGCAGGGGTGGTGGTCCTGGCTGAGGCCACAAAGCCTGCCAAGTTTCAAGAAGATTGGTGCAGGGGGCAGGGGGGAACTGCACCTTGAGCTGCGGACAAGCAAAAGTTGTGATATAGGTGACACTGTGTTAAAGTGCAGCAGGGTGAAAGCTGCAGGGATGGTGGCCCCTGCTGTGGCTACGAAGCCTGCCAGCTGTCACGGAGATTGGTGCAGGGCTTCTGGGGCCTGGGGCCCTGCACCTCTAGCTGCTGATAGGCAAAACTCGTGCCGTGCGTGCTTGTGCAACTGACTCTCTCTGGCTTGGGGCGTGGGAGACACTACTGCAGGCCTGGCTGCTAAGCTACTGTGTTACCAGCTACCAATCAATCAGGATTCAGTCAGGGACCAGCTCAAAACAGTACCTAGCTAATGTAGCCAGTTAATTAACACCAATTAACACCTACAAAAGAAGAGACTAAAGAGAGGAAGTCATCAATACAGACAATCAACTGCCCCAAGACAGAGACAGTCAGTTACACAAGCACCTATGTCATGAGTTTTGTCCGTCAGAAGCTAGAGGTACAGGACCCCAGAACCCCCCTGCACTGATCCCCTTAACAGCTAATGCTTTGTAGCTGTAGCAGGGGCCACCATTCCTGCAGCTTTCACACACAATGTCACCCATGGCATGATTTTTGCTTGTCTGCAGCTTGAGGTGCAGTTTCCTCCAAACACCTGCATTAATCTTGAAACTTGGCAGGCTTTTTGGCCTCATCAGCAGCCACTGCCCCTACAGTTTTGACCCCTCTTTGTTGCCACACAAAGACACGACATGAGTTTTCTTTCAAGAATTTGGTGTACAGTTCCCCCCAAACTCCTATGCCAATCTTCTTGAAACTTAGCAGACTTCATGCCCTCAGCAGGGGATACCACCCTGTAATTTTCACCCAAATCAGACATAAATCAACAAAGTTATAGATACTTCATTGTTTCCACATTATACCCTATGGCTGAATCTCCAAGGCAGCTCTGAAGCTTCAAAGCTGCTTCTGCCAGATCAAAGCAAAAACCCAGTCTGGAGCTCTGGATCAGATCCCTGGCATCCGAAGCAGCCAGATCGGATTGCTACCAACTGGCACAGGCCTAGTCTCCACTACTCTCTTTCTGGTTATAGTTTCACTCCTCCCATAGGATGTCTATTATGTCAGTCATTTAAAAATTGTTTCTCCTGAGCCTTGGAATTTGTAGCATCTTTAAACTGATGTAATTTCAGATTTATTTTTAGCCTGACATACTTACTGTTTGCATTCTTCATTGCTTGCATCAGTAGTGTAAAATGGTCAAGCTTCCTTGCGCTGTTTGCTTGAGTGGGTTCTCTTTCCTTGTGTTTTACTAGTTTTTTCCATAAAGAGAGATCCCATAAAATTTGTCAGAAAGCTCAGATAATGAGTGGGAGAGGATCCAAGGAACATCTGATTGCCAAATATCAATCCATACATGTCATTTTTTTTGTGCTTTATCCAACTATGAAGAAGGATCGCTGTAAAAATTAAGTTACTTTATTCCCTTTTAGTACCTGAATTCTGCTTACATTTTTCCTTTATTTTTCTGATATAAAAGAACAAGTGGAAAGCTGAAATGGTACTAATGGTATTACTGGGGTTACTGGATACAGCTAATTTATATTTATCCCAGTGAATAAATTCCTTTACATTTTATATATACATTCGAAATTTCATACCCTGCAAATATGTATGGTTCTTGCTGAAGGAATTAACCTGTTAAATAAAGCATATTCATTCATAATGATAAATTAAAATGAGTTAAGAGTCAGCCAAGTTAAATGAACAACCCTCTTTCCTATTGATTCTTGTCAAAGCTGTCTGTGAATATGAAGCATGACAGGAATTAATTAAGCAATCATCCCAGAGGTTATGGGCTCTGTAGGTAAAATGGGGGACCAGCATGTGAGTTCATATAAACCAAGCTGGTGGTGAATGGGCTTTAAGGCCCAAATGCTGTCAGTAGAGCCTGCAGTTGGGGGCAAACCTCCATGAAATATTCATTTTCTTTTAAACTTATAAACTTTATGCATTGTAATTTACTAAATCTTTTGAGAATACTCAGTTCCAGATCAATAGACCTGTGGTCATGAAGCATTGCAGATCTGAAAATATAAGACTAAAACCTGCATAATATAATCTAAATTAATTCTTGTAGGGTTGGAATGGTGTTGTAGCCATGATATTCCAGGGAACTTACAAGAGGCAAGGGTTTTGTGTGAAACTGTGTATTTGACCAAATGCATAGGTGGGAGAAGTGTTCCCCCACTTTAGGCTTTTAGGCATCAGTTCGCTGAATCTTCTAGTGAGAATGAAAGATTTATTAGAGGTTTTGTTTAAGGTACTATTTTGATTTTTGTCCTCACTTTCTGAAAATTGCAGCCTCTTTGTTTATATGCATCCATATGTGTAATATTTATCATACCTCTGACATTACTTTGGTACCTGAGCACTTCCATCATATATGAGGAATGAAAGAAGGCTGGTCCTATTATTAGGATATCCAGCTAGGTCATGAGAGATCTAGTTTCAATTCTTTGTTATATGTCTGTCTGTGCTTAGGCAAATTACCTAAGTGAAAGTATATAGGTACCTGAACCTGCAGAGGGTTCCTTGGCTTAATTTATTGAAAACAATGGGAATTAGGTCTCTAAGCACCTTGGATAATCTTACTGAATAGCTTTTAAAAATCTGTACCTGAATGCCAGTGCATCAAGGATACCATCTGTAAAAATGGAAAAGCAGACAGAGTGGTGTTGGGATAACAATAAGAACTGAAAAACACTCAGATACTAAGTTGTGAGGGGGGTACATAACTACATGAGAGAGAGAGCTTTCTGCTCTGGAAAAAAAAAATGGAGACATTTTTTGTCTGAGGAAAACATTTCTATGCGCCAACGTTTGCTAATATGAGTTCATATTACTCAATATTCTGTATAGACTGTGTACCTTCTTTTACTGATGCACTTTTTTTTAGTGTTTAAGTCAATATAACATTTCTCTCTATGCTTCTGTCTTTCCCATCACGCTGATACAATTTCAAATGCTTTCTTGAAATCCATATAACATTCTGAATGTATATTGCTTTTTATTGTCCAGTCATTCCATGTTCTATGTCCCATGTAACATAAACTCTTACTGGCATCAGTTGAAGCTTTGAATGCACATGAAACTCAGCATCAGATACCCCTGCAGAAAGTCAATCCAACTTGTCAGTAATAATTTGCTTATTTTATGCTTTTCTAAATGGTTCTTTAGTCTTATTTCTCCACTAATGGCTACAAAGTCTCATTCCAAAGAATATTTAGGTACTTGGCTCATGGAGTGGAATCCACAACCCAGAATTAAGTACCTAGTTTCTAAGGAGAGTTGCGTATCTGGCCCTATCTAGGATGTCCCTGTGAATACTCCTGCACTCATAGCTGAACTTGAAAATACGTTTGTAAGGGTACTTTTGTAAGTCGCATTGTAGATGTTCTTGAGACTTTGATCTCCAGTATGCCTGAGGCCTGGCTAGGGCTTGCTACCACTCAAGTATAGACATGTCCTTAGATGCCACCAAAGAGTGACCCAAACCCAGAATGGGTTCATGCCTAGAGCTGGACAGTAGGGGCACGTATACACATATTGTTTGTCCTGAGAAGTGCAGAGATCCACCGCTTCAGAGTTGACTCAATTAATCGAGTCTGCACTGCACGCCAGCTGGTGTGAACTGCAGTGTGCCATGTGCAGTTGTATAAGCCGTGAAATATATGTCAGTGGCCAGAAATGGTAGTGTTGTGTTTTTGAACTAAAGCACCTTCTATGTGTTCTAGTTCAAAAGCACACCACTGCCATTTTTTCAGCATCGACATACATTTTGCCACTCATACAGCTGCACGCTTTGCAGCTCTGGGCGCTTTTCAAAGCATCTGGTGCTGCGGCACTTACGTGTGTAAAAATACCCTAGGAAACACTAAGCACAGACATATGTCTGTACCCTCAGCCTTGCCTGCATCAGGTCAACATGACCAGCACCTCCATCCAGAATAAATTAATTATTAATAAATCCAGAGCTTACTCCTAAGGCTAGGTATCTACTAATACTCTTTGAAAAATGGGGCTCAGTCTTTTGAAAAATGTGGCAATATAGAAGGAGGGAGAAAGAGGGCTAGTGTTGCTGCTGGTGCCTGCCTTATTATATTATAAATTTGTCAAAAAATGTTGCTTCTTAAAAGCAAAACCTGCACATTTAGGTGAAAGTGAAAAGTTCATATTTTTACTATTTTTTTTTTTTTTTAATGGTTACTATGGGCAGAAATGAAATTTGTGGGTCATGTTGAAAGGTTGATGGATTGCGAGGTCAAAGGACAAACTCCAGTTGCCTGTGTAGTCAGCTGTGCAGCCATTTGTATCTATTTAACCAATATGATTCTATTGAATCATAGAATTTTAATTGAGTATGGTTTAATGTCCCCTATGCAGACTTTGTAATCTAGAGATGTCCATAGCAAGTATATAATTTTCCATTGAACAGTACAGGTGGATTTCAAATTCTATAGAAAGGATATCATTCTTAAGTTAATTTAGGGACTGGGTTCCTTTTACATTTCTATAGAATCCTATGGGCATCATTCTAGTTTCTGTTTCATTAGGGAACCAGTGATCCTATAATATTTGTATCTATTTAACCAATAATACTATATTCTAAGTGTATAAGGACCCCTCAGATATGGTGCACATTACATATATTCACTGAAGTTGCATTGTATAGTCCTTCTAAGTATGAAGAAATATTTCTAAAGTTTGATATAAGCTGGTAAGTGCTTGCAAGTGCTCTCAGTCCCACCCTCAGAGTCATCTTTTTAAAGTATTGTGTCACATATTATAGTCTAATTATTAATTCTTTTCTGATACTTTAGTTCAGACCAGGTCTCCTGTCTTATTTTACTGTGGATCTTTAGAAATGAATTGATTTTGATTCTGTTGAATCCAGTGCTCCTATAATATAGCCTCGCTCTTTGTGAAGAGGAGTCTCAACAAGACTTTACACTCATTTTGGACCTGATATAAAGTTCACTGAAATCAATGGGAGTCTTTTTATTGATTTTGGGGAGCTTTGGCTCAGGCCCTATAATAGTTGAGTATTTTTTTACTACAGTGCAGGTCATGACAGCACTTTTTGAATGTCAGTCTTTCCTCAATAAATGCATCATATACCACCATCATAATTAGCTAGCTCTAATACTTACTGTATCTTCAAGGGACACAGAATATCTCTGTATGGAGACCTACCAGACATACAGGATGTTTCTGCTAAGCCATTAGACACATGTTTACTGTTGATATTACTGCTTCTACTCTTCATTTTGTTCTGTGGAGATAAGTATGCTGATATATTATTTTTTCAAGGTTGTTGCTTTTTAAAGTTGTTTTCCTTTGTTCATTTTCAGTCCCAGAACTGCATTTCTAATAAATAAGTTTTCCTAATTAGTTGTGCTATTTCCATTATTTTGCCAAGTTTTTCTTCTTGGTTTGGGGCCTTGTTGCACCTTATGCTTTGAGCCATACAAATGCTGATTAGTACTAGTACTAAACTGGAATTTAGAGCAGTTACATCCTTAAGTCTAGGAACTTTCTTTTAACTGTCTGCCACCTGGACAGCTGTAACTTTCTACTAGAGGCCTGGTGAACAGGGATAGGACTAGGAGCTGTAGCAATATGGCATGATTTGGATCAGTGGTTCTCAACCTTTTCAGACTTGAGGCATCTCACAACAGGCTCTAGGCACCCATTGGAAAATGCCAGCTCTTAGTTTTAATGTGTTTTCTGCCTATAAAAAATAATAGAGCAAGTCTTCTGTTGCAAAGAACTCAGAAAGACTACGTCAGGGTAGAATGTTTTTAACTCTGTGGATTCCTATTTGTGATCTCTGGGTTTATCTTGTGAATTATACTCTCACAACGAACAGTGATAATATTATGCAACACCCTGTAGCACCCATGAAAAAAATCTCAAGACATCCCAGGGTGCCATTTCACCTTGGTTGAGAATCACTGTTTTAGATCTTGCAAGCACCAGTATTCTGAGCTTCCCTTGATTACCGGTTTCATTGCATCCTTCCTCACTGCTCACAGGGGAGCTGTGAAGTGGCCAGGGCAATTTTAAAATGAATTAAATGTGAAAATCATCCATAACAATATATTGAACTGAGTAGACTAGGGTGACTTTTCATCCCTATTATTTCTAAGATTCAAGATTTGGAAAACCTGATCATAAATATATTTGCTATCCTTTCAGCCCCAGAGAGACCTGGCTGGTTAAAATCTTGAGCTAGGCCAGTCTTTCCTGAGTCAGATGGTACCAGGCTAGATCAGTAGTGGGGAGTATTGGGATGAAGAGAGGAACAAACAAGACATCAAGTCTGCATGGTTTGCAGATGATCTGCCCTTCTTGTTATCTTTGCATGTGCATGCAGTCACTTGTATGACCCCATTGCATGTTGGAGCCCTAGTCAGGGACCATAACTCCACTGTGCTAGACACTGCGCAAGTACAGAACAAAAAGATGGCCTCTGTCCCTGAGAGCCTGCAGTTTAAACATAAGACAAGAGACAGCAGATGGACATATATAGTCAGTGTACAAGGAAACTGTGAAACAAGCATGATTGGTAGCAGTATCGGTATACCAGCAGCCTAACCATGGTCCAGTTGCCTTGTAGGGATCATGGCAAAAGAGAGTTTGTAAGGCAGGGTTTGAAGGAGAAAAATGAAAGAGTATTTCCACTGGTTTGAACATTAAGTGGGCAATGGAGGTTGGTGTCATGGACCCATGGGAGGCAGAAACTGTTAATGAAGTAGCCAATTAATCCTAATAAGTAGGTTGAGGAGAGATTGTGAAAGAAAGATATGCATGTTCCTGTCCAGTTGAGGGGTACCTCTTTGATAGCTGGACCTTGGCATTCCTGCTCCTACTGTGGCCCTTTATGCAAACAGTCATGTGAGCAGGCTCTATGTGGGATGTTTCCATCACACACAAGCCCACCAACTGAAGCTTTTACTCGATCTTTCTATGACACTTGATTGCAGAAAATGCATGGAGCTTGGTCCTAGGCAGCCTTCTGCTGGCTCCAAAAGAGACAACAGGACGGGTAAGGGGAACAGTTGATTAACAGGTAGAAGAAAGCAGAGAATGGAGATAAGAAAGGTGTGCAAGAATAAGGAAAGGTTCTAGCAACTTTATCATGAGAAGATGAGCTAAGGATAATAGGGGGGCATTTAACTGCTGATTCATTGGTAACAGGATCCATCATAAAATGTTTGTGACATGCTGCATAGTGTTATGGTGCATGCAGGCTATACTGTAGAAGAAACACCCATGTACCAATGTCAACCTGCCATTTGGAATAATAGAAAATTAAGGTTGGAAGGGACCTCAAGAAGTCATCTAGTGTAGTCTCCTGCTCAAAGCAGGACCATATCCAACTAGATCATCGCAGCCAACACTTCTAGCCAGATCTTCAATACTTCCAAGGAGTGAGATTCCACCATCTCTCTGGGTAACCTGTTCCAGTGTTTTACTACCCTTCTAGTGAGAAAAAATTTTCCTTATGTCTAATCTAAACTTCCCAGCCAGAACAATCTAGCTCCATGCTCTTTCAAACTCCCCTTCATTGAATCATCGATGTGGGGAGATTCTGGTGGCAAAGTAGCATATGCAATAGAGGTCAGGAGTTAGTCACCAGGGCACTCTGTCTCTGAACAGTTCTATCAAGTTAGTTTCTTGACAACTACAACTAGACAGATTTAAAGAGTCATATAGATGACGCACAAGAGGTTAGTGAGCGCTGCTCTGTTAACTGTGAGTTTTCCCACATCTCAAAGGGGAAGTCAATTAAAAAAAAGAGTTAAGTGGCATAAGACACTTTCCAGCTGGTGCATAATGAATATAACCAATTAGACATAAGAATTCTGAAACATTATTTTCCAGACCAAGATTGTAGTATGAAGAGAAAATGCACAATGATTTAGATTGTAACAAGAATAGAGACATGGTTATAAAATTAACTTCTCATTAAAGTCTCAAAAGGATAATTTTGCTGGCCCCTTCTGATGATCTAAGTATTCCTTCCCTTGACCTCTGCTCAATATTTTTTTTTTTTTTTGCTTCATATCAAATTGGTGACAGAGAAACATGTTTTGTAACACTTTGATGAATAAATGTTAGATTGGTAATAGTCTGGAAATAGAATAATTTCCATTCATCTGCAGGTTAGTAGGAAGAACTGACATGCCAATTTACAGGTATCCGCAAAAAATTCCAGGAACAGGTTTTATTTTAGAGCTTTATTACTCACAATTAGCACCCCGGGTTTGCATCATGGCAGGCCACAAAGGAGATAAAAACAACGTGAAAACGAGAGCTTTTTCTACTCTGCCATCCTAGATCAAAGCAACAGTTCTAAGTTATGTGCTGTAGGTAGATTCTCATAGGCATGCACAAGGACTGATTTCACAACTGTCAGAAGTGACTAGGATTCTAGGGAGGACTAAGAACCAGTAAATCCTATCTGATATGGTCATGGCAATCAAATTCCATGCTTCAGAGAGGTAAACTGATTATTTACCCAGGGGATTTACCTTCCTTCCATTCCCAACTCTACCCTTTTTTCTCATCGCTTAGATGCATTTTTTTCCAAGCATTGAAGGAGGTTACAACTCTTTCTGAAGTATCAGGTACCTGACTCCTGCTAAGGCAGAATACAGGGATTATTGAATCATTGATTTGATTTGAGATGACAAATACTATGTACCCATATCCCACAGCTGGTGAACAGAGGCAGTGTAGCCTATAGGTGGTGTGAATGGTTACTTTTAGTATAGGGTCCCATAACTATAGGGAAAAAGGGTGTCACATTTGTGTATGTGTTTTGTCAGCACACAACCTGGGTCAGTGCTAGCTACAACAGAAGGGTGCTTACTAAATTTGGCCTGTTAAGCATGAAATGCTGAACTGTTCTTTAGCATGGACAACCATATAACTGAATTTTTTTTTCATTGACAGGATTTACAAAAATGGATTTTTCCTTTTAAATTGAGCTGGAAGAGCAGTGGGGGTTGGCACATTTTGCATTCAATTGAGAGAGATTTTTAATGCATCTTGGAGCAATGGGGTGCAAAAGTTTGATAGTTTCTTTCCATTAAGTGCACAGATGAGTAAGAGAGCCAGTCTTTATCTGCTATGGGTGGGTTTTGGGCTTTGTTTGTTTTTGGTGAGGTTTAGAGGAGAGGGATTCTCTGCTGCCTTTTTCATATAATAGCACTGTAATCTTTCCAAGCTCCCGTCCACATTTAATGTTGATGGAAAAACATGACATAGCATTCTTTGACTGTCCTGGACCTGAACCCTAAATAATCTATTGATTAATGATGATGAACCTAGTCCATACTTAGTGTCTGGTGGGAACCCACTGTATATCCTTGAGGAACTTAATTATGCATGGCTCCTCAGGGTATAATGCATATAACTAAGAAAACCCCAGAGCATACAAGTATTGCACCCACTGAACTTTTAGACCCTATCCAGATGAACATGGCTGTGCAGTATGTGGCACCACAAATGCATCTGAGGCACCACATGCTGCACATTTAGATGTTCTCCATGCTGCAAGGATGTGCTACCCGTGCATGCTCTGCTCCATTTTTTTCCCCATGGGATTTTTTTTACCCCTGGATATCCAGAGGCCAAAAAAATTTGCCTGAAAAACAAAACAAAATGGAGCAGTGCGTGCCATTCAAAGGTGGAGCCAGGCTGCCCAGAGCCATGCTGCAGGAATCGCTGCCCCCAGGAATCCAGGTAAGGCTGCTGGGGCTAGCCCATTCCTGGCCTCAGCCTGCCCTATCCCACCCAGCGTAACTTGCCATGTGCCAAAACATGCATGGCATGGATGTTCCCTGGGGACAAGTAGCAGCTCAGTCCCCTGCCCCCCACCTGCTGGTGCCCTGCACTCTGGACCCTCAGCCCCTGCCCCCCAGCCCTGCTGGTGCCCCACACTTCTGACCCTCAGCCCTATGCCCCCAACCCTCCCAATGCCCCACACTCCTGACCCTCAACCCCCTGCCCCCCAGCCCTGCCACTGCTCCAGACCTCTCCAGACCCACAGCCCCTGTCCCCACAGCCCTGCAGGTGCTGCACACTCCTGACCTGCATCCCCTTGGCCCTCAGCTTTGCCAGTGCCCCACACTCCTGACCTGTAGCATCCTGCCCTCCCAGTCCTGCTGCCCAAGAAGCTCCCTTGTTGCACACAGGCATGTACACACACAGTGTCTCTTTACCTGGGAGTTTGCCAGGGCTGCATGGGGAGCACATAACCCCTGACAGCCAATCACCTTGCTCACTGCTGCCAGCCCCAAGCAGCCAGCCCAGGAGAACAAAGGAAGAGCAAAACCTAGAAATTTGCTCAGATTTTTAAAACCCACCCACACATGAGGACAGGGGCCAAAAAAAGAGGACATATCTGGGAGAACCCAGATGTATGATAATCCTATTCTCTTCCCAACCTCTATTCTTTTCCCTAATCTCTTCCCAACACTATTTTTGGTGATTGGTTTGTAAGATTTTTTGTGATTATTTTTAAAGATATTTATTTAGGAAGTGCCATCTTAAGACGTAGCATCTGATTTAAATCTTTTTTTTTTTTTTAAACCAAGGCACTAGGTGTTTGCATAAACTGAGTCAGTGATCCAGTCTCATTTCATATGTAGGCACTTCTTCCCAAGAACTTTGTATATTCCTCCCATGAGTCTCTATAGATAGCTGTGTCTGAGTCATTGAACATATATGCTGATGTAGTTATCCCTGAGTTAGCTTTAAACCAGCTACCTTAAGGTAAAGTTGTGCATTACCCTTAGACGATACTAAATCTTTCTTCCTGGATTGTTAAGCAGTGTTTAAAGTTAGTGTGTGCTGTGAGGAGTTGCACATTAAGGCAGGGACAGGTGAAGTCCAGCATGTGGGCTGGATCTGGCCTGTGGCTGACTTGATTTCTCAGCAGCACTTGCCCACATCATTGTAGCTGGTTTCTATGGAGATCCCAGGAATGGTGGGGCCATGACAGAGTGGGGCCAGGGTTTCTGTAGACCACCTCCAGTAGGGCACGTGTCTGGGCAGGGAAGTGCTCTGGGACTGGGAACTTGTGGCAATGACAACATAAGCACTAAGCATGAATCCATGGGCTTCAGTGCACAGACGCTTGTATTTTCAGTGCCGTTACTATGATATGTGTAGTGTATAACTTCATCATTAGACTAAACCCTATACTTAGTACTTATTTAACACAATTAGCACAAGCTAATTAACTTCCTTCTCATCAGAGTACAAATCTAGATCATCTGTAATATATGTTTTTACAGGACTGGCCAGAGGAGGCCAGTTAGGGTTTTAGTTTAAGTTAAGATGCCATGTCACTGACCTTGTCATGAGGTATCTGTCCTAAATGACAGATGTCTTTGGGGTGAGCTGTTTTAATAACATTTCTACCATCTTAGGCAAAAACCTATTCAGTGATTAGACCATGAATGTGAGCCCTTTCTGGTTTTAGATGATTTGGATAGGAGCCCTGATCATCAAAGCACTTTATTTGAGATTTGATTTTAATTTTATCACATCTCTGATCCACTGGCCATTTAATAACAAAACTGAAAATCCCTTCACAAGAATCATAAATGATTTATCATCATATATGTATTAAAAATAAAAATGTAGAGATTAGACTCCTATTATATAATCATATTCTCTTTGTCCCAGTCTTTGCCATCTCAGTATTGTTGGCTACTCCTGTTTTTAATTAAAAGCCAAGCCTGTGAACACTTAATCATGTGAGAAGTATTATTGATATAGTGCTTCCACATGTATGGTTAAAGTGGAAATGTTTGTTGGGCTGTGGCATTAGACTCAAAACCCTTTGGGGGCAGAGAAGCTCTCTTTTCACAATTTTTATAAAAAGATGAAATAAGTAGGGGTGTGGAAAAACAGTTTTATGAAATGATATTGAAGGAAACTGCCATCGTTTACCTTATAAAGGAGACAAATTAGAGGTTACATGATTTTATATATAAAACAAAAGCTCTGTTATCTGGCACCCATAGGAAATGGGGGGGGTGCCAAATAACTAAATATGCTGGTTACCTGAGAGGACCCAATAGATGTCTTTGCCTGTTTGGGCCACCACCCATCCCTCCGTGTCTGGTGTGTCAGTACCCCTCTCTGGCATCAGTGTGCCGGGGGACAGGGAGAGGGGCTGCACTCAGACTGCTTTGCCCTAGGCCATGGGGGCTCAGCAGTGCACGTTGCTTTGCCCCAGACCCTGGGGGCTCGGTGAAACCGGAAGTGCCACAGTGGGCACTTCCAGTTTCACTTTTGCTGCATTGATTGGCATGCCGGTTAATGGAGCATGCTGGTTTCTAAGGTGCTGGATAATGTGGCTTACTGTACTAGCTAATTGCCCATCAGGAATGATGTGGGTAGGCGGGGGGGGACACAGAGGCCTGTCCCCACCTCGCCTTGGGCTGGGGCCGGCGCTGGGGCCAGGGCCAGGGCAGTTCTCCATCTCCCCCTGCCACTTTGGGCCAGGGCCACTCTCCTCCTCTTCCCACCACTTTAAGCTAGGGCTGAAGCTAGGGCCACCACCGGCTTCCCCCACCACCACTTTGGGCTGAGGCCAGGGCTGGGGCAGTGGTTGCAGTGGGGTGCAGCCACCAATAACACCCCCCTTCCCTTTCTGCTCCCTCCCGTTTCCTGCAGCGTCATCTCCCTGCCAGCTGTTGTTGGGAGGTGGGGTGCTGGCCCCTGCCTCCAAGGAACAGACCAGGGGGAGTGAGGCCAGCACTGCTGGCCTTGGCCTTCCACTCCATCCCCTTCATTATGGCAGTGCTTCAGTCCCTGTTATCCCCCTCTGCCTTCAAGGAGCAGGGGAGGGGGGCAAGGCCAGCTGCGCTGCCTCACCCCCGTCCCTTCCAGCCCCTCAGTCCCCACTGTCATGGCGGTGCTCTGCTCTCTGTCCCTGTCTGTGTAGGGCACTCTGATTGGCCCAATCAGAGCATGAATAAAGCATTACAGACAGACAGACTAAGGTTTTTATAATATTGGAATGTATATATAAAATAAGTGGTATAAAGAAGGTGGAAAGTTCTGTCAACTTGGCATCATGAGACATGGACAAGTGGACATGGGGGGGAAAAAACTGAAAAGTATAGCTGCTGCAGCAATGCCTGTTTTTACCACCCTCTGCCCCCAACCCCAGTCTCACCCCAAGGCAGCGCCCCCTTAGTTACTGATTCTACTTGTACTTCAGATGTCATGGCTTTTCTAGTCAAAATACAACTGCAGATCTTTTTTTCTGGATATCAGTTCACCAACCCTTAAAGACAAAATATGGGACAGTCAACTGCAAATATCTGTTTAACCATCAGACAGTAAATAAGAAAATTAGAACACTGAAGTGCCCTTGATCTGTCAAAATACAACACTGCCCCACTTCATTGCAGGTGGAATTGCTGAGATACTACAGAAAAAAAAAAGAAAAAGGTAGGCATATAAATCTTTTCTAATGTCCTTTCAGGCCATACACACTGGTATTTCAGGGATAACAATTTCCTGTTTTTCTAAATTACAAAAGGCAAAGCATGCATTTACTGCATAAATGTTTTTTCACAATGCATTGCCCATTCATTCTTTTTAATAGTTTTTAATTATTACTTTTATACTACTCTGTATAATAAGATGGGCCTTTTCAAAACCAGGCATTGAAAAAACTTACTGAAACATTCACAGTTCCAGAAGGGGACAGGTCAATGAGAGGAAGATGCAATATTACACAGCCTGCATTGCACTATATAATTAATAATGTCAAAATCCTTTAAAAATAAACTCCATACAAACAAAAATATATTATTGGGAAGGGGTGGTATTTGAGGGCATAAGAATGGAGGACTTAATTGACTGGCACAGGGAGAGGGACTAATGCAATGTAAGAATAGGTGGCTAATTAAATGAAAAGGAACTGAAGAATGGTAGAAAGGGATAGAATTGGTAGGAGAGAAAGGGGATAAACAGTCTGCTGTCTGCCTGTGTAGAATCAGTGGAAAAGACAGGGTTTTATCTACAGGGCTTTGAAGTAGAGTCATGCACATCTGGAATGGAGCCTGCTTCTGAATACTGGCCCTCAGATCAATAGGAAAAACTAGCCATATCTAGCATGTAAGAGGTTGTCCTCCTATTTCTTCTTCTTCAATCAAAAATAATGCAGCCATTTGCAGACATGGGAGCCATTTCCAGACTAAATGAGGTAATACAGACAGAAAATATCCTGTATTTTGCAAATGCTACCAAATATGCATTTCTAAATGCTGCCAGGATAACGAAAATGATCCTTGAAAGCAATACCTGAACCAGACATTAAGACATCCTTCATAAATGGAAATAAAGTCGTAGTCAAAGAATGTGACACTGACAATGGTTACATCTGCAACCAGAATTCTTAATCTAGAAATCCACCTACTTCTATGCTGTGGCTGTTGATAAGCATTGTATATTCAAACTCAGCTCTTCAGTCAACAAGAAACCAATAGGCATCTTAACCAATGATATCCAAAAGATTCCTAATAGTTGCTTTATTTATTCACACATGATGCTTAGATATCACCCAAAAAAATCGACCAAGCTCTCAGAAAAGTATCCTGTGCTTCACCGGTAATAGTTTTTGGAAGGCAGTATTTAAACTCTTAAGATTCCATGGAATTTTTTTGATCAAGCTTCTTTTATAGTCAGAAAATGGAAGTGTAATGCAAACTGTGCAAGAAAAAAAAACCAATGGAGCACTTTGTCTGGCAGTACTTACAGATGGATGGACAACTGTTTGGGGGTAGAGAGGGGGAAGGAACAATAAACTTTGTGATAACACTTCATGAGTTTTTTACAAGAGCACTGGAGAGAACAGACATAATGCAGAATCTGTTAGCCGTGAATATGCGAAGTCCTGGAGAAGATAGGAAGTGGGAAAATATTTGCTCTGTCAATAGACAGTGCCAGTAATATGAAAGCAGTATGAGGCATCAAAATGGATAAATAAGCACATATTTCTATAATAAGATGTGTTTCCTATGGTCTAAAACTTTTTATTATTGTTTTTATGAAGTTGGGCTGAGTAGCTTTTACATATTTTTTTTCTACATGCTTTTGCTTCTTTTTCCAGTGTGCTCTCCAGTATTATAGTTGGACTCTTTCAGAAGAAGCAGGAAGAAAAGCATGATAAGAACTTTTGTCTAGAAAAACAAGATGGAGAAGTGTGGTGCTCTCATTTCAAAATGTACTAAAAAAACCAAAATAGCTCATTTAGGAAACAGTGATAAAAACTGAAAATTTTAAAACAATTAAAATTGTACAACACACTGCTTGATGAGGATATTGTCTGGGTTCACCTGCAAAACTCTGAATGTTCTATAGCCAGTTGCTTCTGCAATCATTTTACCTAAATCAGGCAAAAAAAATTGGTCAGGCTTTCATTACTTTATCTTGGCATAAAAAGTAAACTGGGTTTTTTTTGTAAATCTAAGTATATCTCCATCACAAGTCAGGAAAAAAATAGAAGTGAAGGGCTTTATTCACAGATTGTAAACTAACCAAAGCGTTCTGCCGCAAACATTTTAGATATGATTCGAAGTTAGTATTGTTAGTGATTATAGCATTATTACAGCATTTCACTAGATTCTTAAGGTTATTAAGGCTTGGTGTTAGAAAGTACTTCTAGATGTCACAGAATACAGAACCTCTTTGGATATATGGTCCAGGAATGTGATCTGAAAATCTGCAAAGTGTATGGTTTCTACAATGCAATGCAAGGCCTTTGTATAATACTGTAAGGATTGAGGCACAAGCAGACTAGAGAAGTAAGGTTAAAGATGTATGTGATTCTGCAGGAAATCTAAATTGGGGGTGAAACAGTACAAAGGTATCATACATAGAGAGAATGTGTCATGTTCCTAGCTCATAGTGGTATCCATGCCTGTAGTCTAGGCCAAGCCAGAGATCTGGAGATGAGGAGTCCAGAACACACAACAGTATAAGCAAAAGCTTACTGGGGTCTGAGTTAGGAAGATGCACGAGAGTGCAAGGCTGGGAACAAGGCAGAGCTGCTGAAAAGTAGATGCGGAAGAGCCAAAGCCCAAGTGAAAGGTCTGGGCTTATATACTAAACCCCATCTTTATATACTAAGGCAATTAGTTGGTGCCACTCTGCTACTAGATGGTGCTCTGAGGGCACAGATTGCTGTCTGAGGTCCCTGCCACACGTTACACTTAAGTTGATTAAGCAGTTAATCACATTGTAAGTCATGACCTGGCCACACACAGTTAATCACATTGTAAGTCATGACCTGGCCACACGTTAAAGCAATTTATGGCATCATAAAACAAAGAATAAGTCACAAAGTTATTCCACAAAAATGTGTATTAAATTTGTTGCTGACTTCTATCACACTATTCACTGATTGTATGCCCAGGTGCACCCTTGTAGCTAGCGAATGGGGCTCCCAGTTGTGGGGGCTTCTCATGCACCTCTGAGGCTGGGAGTCCAGATCAGCTGACTGGGTTCTCAGCCACAGGAGCATGCGATGCACCCCTGTGGCTGGAAGTGCTGTCAACTGAGGGGGCTCCCAGCCGCAGGTCATGATTCCAGGCTCTCCCTGCACTGGCAATAAGGTATGATGGAATCTGTTGCTTGATCCAACTTTGATGCTTCCTGCCATGAACATGTGGCATGGGAAAAACATGATTATGTAGATCACGCATCAGATCCCATCATGCCTTTATCTGCATATCTGTTATGGGCCCAATAAACACAATCTCTGACTTCTCTTGCTTCTTGTCTGCTTCAGATTCCTTCTTCTCCTGCATAGGTAAAATTCAGAAAATCAAGAAGCAGTGGAAAAGTTGAGGAGTTTGTTTCAATTTGTGTAAGTCTTCAGTTTGTTGAAGTGTGTGAAGTTCATAGCAAAAATTCAAAATTGGAAGTCATGGTCTTTTCAGACTCCTACTGAAGTCATAAGGGCTATTTTCAGCTTTGCTAGCATTTCAAAGACTATTAGTAACTGAATTGTTTAAGTTTGTTGTTCCTAGGATAACTACTTTTGCCTACAGTTATTACATACTCTATATGTAATCATAACTCCCTGTTAAAGTTTGGTGTATTATGTTGTGGTTAAATACATTTTAATAAATACTTTTAGCGATGTTCATTTTCCTAGGTTTTTTTCCTCTGGAATATGAGCTGCTTTTGTATTTACATTTTACTGTCAGATCTTGGTTTATATACAGATTCAGAATTCTGTGGCTATAACCTTCGTTTTTCTGTGTAAGTCAACAATACTGAAGCTTTCTTTTAATGTTTAATTCCCCCCACCTTCTTTTAGAGATGTACAAACAGACAATAACAAGAACAAACAAAAAAAACCCTTAAGTACTTTTGTATGCAACTCCATCTCTAAGTTTTGGATAAAATTATAAGTTTTCAAAAACAAAAGAATTCACACACATTTATTTCATAGAAAGCAATGCTAGGTATTCTTATATGGTTACTAAAGTACATTTCTTCCTCATTCTTTGAAAAAGTAAGTAAAGTTTTAGTGTCATTAAGAAAGTAAACTCCTTCAAGTATTTCAATTTTTCCTCAATTTTTCCCCATCCTCCCCAATAATTGTTTTTACTCCTGCTTTCTGCTCTGTCAGGCCAGAGGAGAATGCTCCATGAGTGGATCTGATCCAGAAGCCATATCATTAACAACTCTGGTTTATCCTATTCTACAGTTTGGTGGTTAGGGAATGCTCTGGGGAAGTTGAAGACAGGACATCAAAGAAGTACTAAGGTTGGGGAGGGCTTAGAATAAATCCCTACTTCCTTGGTGAATACTCTAGCTGCTATGTTTTGGGGCAAAATATAGATGTCACTAGCACTGTTATTTTCAGGTTTATTAGAATTCAAAGGTATTGAGATGAGTTGAACATGCTCCACCCATGCCCAATGATTCAGGTCCCTCTGGGGACTAGGGTTTCTCCTCATCACTAAACTGAATTGCAGTGAAACTTAGGGACCTAGATCAATGGTGCTCAACCTCTGGCACAGAAGCTAGATCTGGTCCATGAGGTCATGTCATCAGCCCTATGGGGTCTCCATGGTTCCAGAAATTTTATTGGTAAGGAAGTAGGAGTAGACCACAGAGCAGCCTCAGGCCACTCATCCAGCCCTAGGGCCAGGTGGTTGAGCACCAGTAACCTAGATGTGTATGGGCATGCAGAGAAGTTAAAGATTGAGTGAGCGTGGAACTTTTCAGTCCAAAACAGGGGGGCTGTTTGAACTTCGGCAACTACTGCATTTGGTGGCTTGTGGAGCAGGACCAAACTAGATTGTTCTTGAGTGTCTATATTCTACCTAATACATGTTTAGGCTGCTCTGAGACCAAACTGGATCTGGGTCTTGGTCTCCTCAAGAGAGTTTCCTCATTGGAGATGCAGAGGCCCAAGAAAATTGAGGAAGAGTTTTAAGATGTCCTTAAAACATAAAGAAACTCATGAGATTACAGAACAGAGTTGGAAGAGCCTTACTTATTCTGTGATCCACACACCTAGGAACAATCTGTGGTCCAAGCCAGATGTTAAAAGAGAAGTTGGATAAACTCCTTTCTTGGAACCATGGATTGAGTAGAAGTACCAAGCATGAATGGGCATGTTTGGTGGTCACCACTGAAATACTAGACAGAACTCTGTGCTTGCATTTAAAGTGAGTAAAGAACTATGGATAAAAAAAAAAAATTTAGAAAGGTGGCTAATGCCATCTTCCTGTACTTCACTCAGAGCCCAGATTCAATGTCATGTGATTTTATATATTCAATCAAATAACAGATGCTGTTTTTTCACATTGAATTGCACATGAGCAGTTGCAAACCAAGAAAAATATGTAGGCAATATTTGGTAAGTAATACATATGAGACTTGTGAAGTGCTTGAAGACAATACATGAGCAGGAAAATGAGTTAACTTTGTCAAATTTATATGTTACAATTGATATACTTGACTCTGAGAGAAATCTTTCTATTCTGTTTGGACTTCAGTACTGGCTGGTTAACTGGAGAAGCCCTTGGGGGATAAGAGACTGACAGGTTTTCCAAAAAGAAGAAAGAAGCATTGTTGTATTCTGTATATGACATGATTGCCATTGCCACACAGCATCAAGTAAAAAAGGCTGCTCCACTGTTATGTATTTCAAATAGTGTGCTCTGACACATTCTACTTGTTTGTTTTAATTTGCTTTTGCGCATTGAACTGGAATTGTCATTTCCTGAATATTAGTTCCAAGTTCAGAATCTATCAGCTCTCTACAACAGGCAACAATGCAAGTTCTCGACCTTGTGCTTCTTACTGTTATGCACATAGATATTTTGGATCATCTTTCTCCCATCTGCCTATGAGGAAGTACCCATTAATGCACAGTAGGGTAGTTTGTTCCTTCTGATTCAGGCATGCTGTGTAATCTTTAGCCTAACTCTAATAAAGAATACTGTAAAAACAACATAAGTTGACCATAGAAAATATTTTTCCTCACATGGATCAATCTCTGTGGTAGTGCTGTATGACTTTTCTATTCTGTCACCCCTTTTCCTCCAAGGATCTGCAATATAGTGAATAAAAAGCAATCTCTTCGGGAAACTTAATTAATGCCCTCTAACATCATGATCAGCACTTAACAGCATTGCAAACCCAGCCATTGTGTGGGGTCCTCAATTACCAAGAGATATTGATGAAAACTCTCCCTTGTGAAAGCCACTTACGCAATGCGTATGGTAACAACTCCTCTATAATGGCTTTAGTAGGTGCTGCCTCAGCTGATTGTTCAGGGAAACACTGGGAATGGACAGAGAAAAGGACATCAGGAAAGGAAAAAAAAGAAAGAAAGTAAAAAAAAAATTGAGAAACCTTCACTTTTGTAGGGACTATAGAAGATTGATACAAAATGGAAAAAGTTGAAAGGATATAGGAAGGATTGAGTTTCAAGTCATTTTTCTCATTGTTAAACTGCAATGTTCTATGTGACATCTTGCACAGCCTGCAACAGCACTGACACGAGCAACGGTGGATGAATGGCTTATACACAGTATATATAGTACTTAATTTCTCACAAAGATGTAGCATGTTGTATCACTTCTTGTAATTATTAAGGCCCACGATAGATCATCAAGTGAAAAATAATGACATTTTTAGTATACTGTTCTAAAGTCACCGAGCATAGGAGATAATTATGATAATGTACACAACAGCATTTTTTTTAGTTCAGCATTCTTTCTATCAATCTACTTCCTATCGTTTACATTGGTTAATGTCTTGGGTAGTAATAAGAGGCCCAAAGTCTGCCTTTTTTACCATTAATGTTCACTGAACCACATTTTAATTAAGGGAATGTATATTGACATGCATAACATAATCAGGTCGGGGACTTCAGCTGAAATTGATTGAGTGCAGCTCTTTCACACTTATTTCAATTTATGAATGTTCGGATGCAGATGGATAGTGAAAAGGTTTAATTTTCGTTTGTGTTGTTTGCACAATCTTTGTAATGTAAGTATTAATTGAACATGTTCTGTGTCAGTGTGATGCAATCAAGCATGTCCAGATTTCATAAGCAGAGGTTGTAGGTCAATTTTGAGCAAATTCCAAGCAATCTAGTTATAGAAATGTATTTATTTTTGATCAGGTACAATATTAAAGACTATGGACCTGGAAAATTACATTATTCGCTTACTGCAAAAAAGCCTCTTGAAATGGCAACTCTTGCATAAAAATAGCTGGTGCCTCTATTTTCCTGAAACATTGGATGTGAAGTTTATCCTCATGTTCTTTTCTTTCATTTCATGTAACTAAGGCCCTTTGCATATTCTTTGAGAACCATCTGGGGTTTCAATGCTAAGGTTCCAGTTTGAATAGTATTCCGGTATTTTTCACAACACAAGCAAAGTCCAAATCATTTTGATCTGACAGCCCCATGAGCAATCATGAGTTGCACTATTTTTTCGATGCTGGAAAATTCCCCACCTGCTGGGTAATATTCTCCACATATTAAACCACATCAGCATGGGAGTTCTTTCTAAAAGTCGTATTTTGTTAGTGAAAGAGCACTTTATTCATTTAACAGTCTTTATTGGTGTACATTTTTATCAGCACATTTCTATTTTTTTTGCACATGTGTATAAAACTTGCTCCCTCTCTTGCTCCTTTTCACTGTGCTCATAAAATGATGCGGTAAATGTTTATAGCCTGAGTGGAAAGACGTAAGTAACTTTGCATTTTGTCCACAAGAGTTGTGTGATTTATTTATTTGTTCATTTGCTTACTAAAGGGACAGACTATTAAGATACACATCTCATTTCCAATTTAGATACCTCATAAATTCTGCTTGGTTGATAAATTAAAAGAAAGGTTGAGGGATTTCAGTCTGGGAATTTCTGTGTCACATTAAACATTCTGCTGTCCCTTGGGAATTTATTGACCTAGAAAGGAAAAAAGACAGCCCACACTTTGTGGAAGGATACTGAAGGAACTGGAAGCCATTTTTAAAAAGATATTTAGTGATGTTATGGTAGTTTACTATATAGAGTGCTGTAGTTTGTGCTATCTAGTGTTCTTGATATAAATAAATGAGTTTTTTAATTAAGTTGCCAAATGAAAAAATGGTTCTGACTGAACCACATTTGAAATTATTTGTGTTCTCTTACCAAAATAAAGCACTGAAACATTCACTTTTATATTGAACAAAACGTTATCTTCAACCTGATTTAAAAAAAAAAAAAAGGTACTTACAAGAAAGTCCTTTACCAGTTAATAATGGCCTTTTAGCTATTTTATACAGAATGGACTATCTCCAGCAGAACAGGTTAAAGGGCCCTTACTAGAGGCTACCCAATGCCATCCTGGGACAGCATGTTCCCTGGATGTGAAAAACAAATGAAAATCTTCTTAGAACCCAAATCTTTAGTATGCAGTGAGTGACTATATGACACAGAGAATATTCCAGTTTCTTCCATTTTATGAATCTGGTTTTCTGAGAACAAGGGGTGAGGTGTGGGCAGAAATTCCCCCATATTAAACAAGGGGGAATTAGTTCCAGGATAACCTAAATTGAATTTAAGACACTTATTAAAAGGGAATATTTCTATAAAAGAGTGAACATTTGAAGTCTCTGAGAGTCTTCTACATTCAGTTTAACTTTAGTAGAAGGAAAACCATTTACATTAAATATATGTATAGATGTTTGTGTAATTCAACTATTAAAAACACCAATTTGGAGGTAACTCTTTAATTTCTTTTTTGGAATTCTCATTTGATGAACTGATAACTAGTCAATGAGTTGGTAATTGGGGGCCCTCAGAGCTATTCTTCCAACAGAAATTTATAGCAAAAATGATAACCTAAGAATGTTTTTGCATTTTAGAACATAAGAAGTGCCATACTGGGTCAGATTAATGGTCCACCTAGCCCAGTAGCTTATCTCCAACAGTGGCAGGAGTGAACGCTTTAAAGGGAAAGCACTGAACTGGAGTAATCTTTTCCCTATTCATTACCTTCCCTAGCATCCACTATTATTGGTTTAGAGATGCCAGAGGAAACATTTCCAACTGTTCTAGTCAACAGTTATTAATAAATCTATTATCCATGAATCTGTCTAGTTTATTTTTTAATCTGGCTGTGCTATCTGCTTCTACAACCTCCTGTGGCAATGAATTCCACAAGTTAATTACAGTAAAAGCTGTGTTAACCAGCATTTTATTCACCAGAATTTCCAATATCCCCCAAAACAAATCCTCACTTTAGCACCTGGAATCCTTGCCAAGTCTATGCAGCATAGGCAGTATTTCTTGAGCAGGGCTAGGAGGGGGCAAGGGTAGCAGCTCCCCTCTGAGGGAGGTGTTGCAAGTGTATCAGCCGTTAGGATGCTGGGTTAGGGATTGAGGAGGAGAGTTGGGAGTGAAGTAAAGGCAAATTTACTTATAGCTTAGCATACAACAGTTAACAGAAAGATTAATGTGACAAACAGTACAGTAATAAAGAGCTAATAGCGAATAATAACAACAGATAGACAGAATGACAAAGAGTTCCCACATGGGGTTGGCAACTTATCGGCACTCTACCTATGACAGGTGCGTGCCAAGTTGTTCCAGCAAAGTCAAGCGTCCCTGATCAACACTGTCTGAAGGGTCTCTGGGAAGGTCCCTTGGTCAGGATCTGGTCCTTGCTCATACTGGGAGTCCGGGTTCCAGGCTTGGTACAGCGATGGTCCTTCTGTCCTGTCCTTCTAACTGGTCACTTGACATGCGCAGTCCTTTATGCCTCATTTTATACTAATCTGTTGGCTTTAGAGCCACTCACAATTGTGCCCTATAGCTGTTACTCTATGGGATCAAAAGGTGTTAGAAATTATCATGAAAAGTTACCACCCAAACTCGGGTTCACCCAATAAGCAAACTACACCACATTACTTTGAGGTTTGAAATTAGCATTACCTGCCCAAGTTCAACCCGTTGGTTTCTTATTCCTTGGATTCCTAGGAATGTGTTAATTATATTAAGTGGTCAGATCTTGTTATGGCTGACCTTTAAAAAACCTGTTAGATCAGCTAATCTTGTAGCTTGGCTTATTTTGGGGGCCTAGTCATTTCATGATCAGTGCAAACAGTTATATTCAACACTTTGGTTAAATTGTGACAGACATTTTCCACTTGTGGGTTGCAAACTTGCAAGCTTTGCATTAGCTAATCTTAACTGCTAAACAATTGCCTGGATGTCTCCAAGATCATATATTTATTGCTCATGATAGTTATCCCTCTGGTTATGGTTACCATAGAGGGCCACACAGGTGCCACCTGTGGCAGAATGCCATCCCTGTCTCTCCCCTAACTCTGCTATCAGACAAGTGACCAAGCTGACAATTTGCTTACCATGGTCACTGCAGAAGACAGACACCACTGGCCCCATTGGCTTCAGGTAACTCTGAGTTGTAACCTGAGCTGGACACATTCCTGAGGGAGAGGGAAACCTGCTCCCTCTGCCTACATGACTGGCCTCACATACCTGGGTGGCAGCTTAAACTCCCTATTGTTCTGAGCAACGTCATCATGACTAGAAGGGAGCTAGAGACCCCATCAATCTACCCGGCAACCAGTGATGCCTTTCAGATTGGTTAGCTGGCCTTCATTGGATCTGGCAACAGCTGATGGCCTTCATTGGGTTAGGTAAATGAAATCATAAGGTCTATATAAGTTAAGGACTGCCCAGGAGGCAGGGTAGCAGCCATGATAAGAACTCTCAGAGAAGCTGAACTGTCAGAAACTCACTCACTCCGTCTTGAAACTCATGGACAATGAACTGTTTGCCTCCAGAGGGAATCTCCCTCTGCCTCCGGATGATACTTGTGAGTAAACTACTTGAAATCTAACTAGATGTATAGCTTGCAGTAACTCAGATGTGTGATTAAAGGCTACCTTGCCACTGTTTGCTCTAAGGTATTTCTCTGATATTGCTCTACCCTGTACCCTATTCCAAACCCACTTCTTGTAACCAATAAAGTTCTCCTCTATACCTAGTGTGGGAGACTTATTGGAAGAGGGTCTAGATTATGCCTTGGGGTCCCCTTGGTTCAGCTAAGGGAGACCACCATTCATGCTTCATACTGAGGGAAGCATCCCAAGTTCTTGCAGTGGGTCAAGTACCCCTCAAGGACTAGGTCTGTGCTTCCCTGAGGGCACAAGGCCAAGATCAGTCTAGCCTCTGGGTGGTGGTGGTGTTATCCTCAGGCTTGTGGGTGTGCTCCAGGAAGGGAGTCAGTTGTATATGAGGCGCCCCCAGGTGGTTTTCCCACTGTCCTAGCCTGTGAGAATACAGGAATAACTGAGCGGCTCAGCTCTTCAGTCTGTGTCAAGACTGAAGAGAGAATTAACTGGCTAAGATAAAAATAGAATCAAATCCCAACTCAATACAAACCTTCTTGAGGACTGAAAAGGTTGATTGATTATTTTCTTTTAATTTTCACATCCCTGAATTTCCTGGTTTTTCACTAAACAGGAGGGAAACATCACAAGTAAGCCTCTCTGCAATATTTGCCACCTGGATCAAAGCAGGAATTATTTAATTAAATTATTGAATTAAAATATTTAATTTAATTAATAATAAATTAATTTAATAATTAAATGTATTATTAAATTAATTAAATTAAAATTTAAAATTAAATTAAATTTTAAATTAATACATTAACATTTTAATTAATTTTATTCCATCAATGGAATAAAGAACAAAAGTAGTCATTTCCATTTTTTTTTCAACATAGTATAATTGTAGTGGCATTGCTGAGTATCCCATCTAATGTGATTTTTAAGAGGTGAAAGCAAGAGATTTGATGGAAATACTCTTAAACTTAAATTCATAAAATATTTGTTTTTCTTTGACCATATCTTATTGTGGAATCTCCAAACTGTAAGGACATGTAGTAAAGATACGATTCATTCCTCAGTGAGAGAGACTGAAAAGTTAATTAACTAAACTCTTTTGAAGAGGCTTGGAAAACTATTACTATTTTTAGCATTGTTCTGTATTCATGGAGAACTGAAACTTAAAAAAAACCCTTCAGATCTTACAACTAATGTATGAAATGTTTTCTTGCTCAATTTTCCTCATTACATTGACTGTGTTGAGAATGGAATTCATCTGGACTATTTTCTATGCCATTAAAAAATCTTTACTATAAGAATGAAGGTAGCAGAATTTTATAACGCTTTCCTTGCTGCTCTTATCCTGTTGGAACACTGAATTGGCTGAAATAGTGGGTCAGAGATTACTGTGTTGCTTGGGTCAAGATATGAAACAGCCGTCTTCTGTAGCTCATAAGCAGAGACCAGTAGTTAGCCATGCAGTCTGAAGTCAGTCAGAAGGCAGGGGAGAATTGAACCTTGTAGGCTATTTCAGAGATGAAGCAAGCTGTTGCTTATGAAAGCTTATGCAACTCTGTTTGAGTTGGTCTATGAGGTGCAAATCTATCTGCTTTCTGTCACCCATAGGTCATGCTGTCTTATGGTTGGGGTATTTTTCTGAAATGCCTAAAACTTCCAAGTTCATCAGCTCTATCAACTTATTTATAGCTTTGTTACTACCTTTAGGAAAAAAGAGTTAAATTAGCCATCAAGTCAAAATATAGCATGTTGAACTAAATCATCTAAAAAAAAAAGTTGGCATTCAGCATATAGCATCTGAAGCTAGTAAACATTTCCTCAGGCCTTATTCTCATTTACTTATTTAAATACTATTGATTTCAATGGATTTTTCCCAGATGTTATATGCTCCCATGTAAATGACATCAGAAGCAGACCCAATATGAATAACATGCTGTTAGATTGTTCAGGCATCAGTTTTGTGATCTGACAACTTATTTTTCACAACTTCAAAAAAGATGGCAGGAAGACAAGGCAAATCCCTCTCATGAGCCATTTAAGGAAATCAAGAATTGTGTTTAGAAGGCTAGTAAAAAAAAAAAAAAGAAAGAAAGAAAGAAAGAAAGACTTTGACTTTTAATGGGCATTTATTCCAGGTAGGGCGACAAATCAGGGCCAGTAGAGAGTATGTACAGGTTGGCCCGAACACCCAGGACATGGTCCTGGGCTCATGGCCTACAAGGCCTGCCCATACACTCTAGACTAAAAAACCATAGCGAGCCAAAGGACTATTTACATATTTACATTTCTGCCACCAGGGACATCCATGGGGGGCCTCAGGGGTCGACCCGTGTGAAGCAAAGTCCAAGGCCTCGGCCCCCTGGATGCGTGTCCACAGCGTGAGCAGCCGGGGGTGTTACGGGGCGAGGAGTGGGTGCCTCCCCTTGACTTGGCAGAGCTCCCCCTCAAGGGCCCAGCATTCCTCGAAGGTGAAGAAAAATGAAAGAAAAAAAACTCTACAGTCAATTTTCTCTTACTTGAATGAATAGAGCTTTCTTTGTTTTGGAGGTTTTCTTGTAGATGTTGCTTGGTGTTGTAAAGAAAATTCCTACTTTACAAAGAAATTAAGCATTATTTTGTGCTAAATGGAATTCAAAGTGCACCGCTTGTAGTGGACTAATCCAATTGAAGACTATTTTGCAACAGCCCCAAATCAATCTGCCTTCAAGTTCAGCATTAGTAGCACTACATGGTAGGATTCATAGATGTTTGGGTAGGAAGGGACCTTAGCAGATCATCAAGTCTGCTCCCCTGCCCTGGGCAGGAAAGAGTGCTGTGGTCAGATGACCCCAGCCCAGGTGCAAGTCTAGCCTCCTCTTTAAAGACCCCAAGGTAGGGGAGAGCACCACCTACCTTGGAAGCCCATTCCAGATTCTGGCAACACTTACTATAAAGTTCTTGATGTCTAACTTAAATCTACTCTCCATCAGTTTGTGGCCATTGTTCCTAGTTAGTCCAAGGGGTGTCCTGGTAAACAGAGCATCTCCTAGTCCTTGCTGTCCCCCTCCCCTGAAGAACTTGTAGGCTGCCACAAGATCACCTCTTAGCCTTCTCTTGTGGAGACTGAAGAGATCCAGGGACCTCAATCTCTCCTTTCAGGGCTTTCTCTGTAGGCCCCTAACCATAAGAGTGGCCCTTCTCTGAACCCTCTTGAGGTTGTCCACATCCCTTCTGAAGTGTGGCACCCAAAACTGGATGCAGTGCTCTAATTGTGGCCCGATCAATGCTACATTGAAAGGCAACGGTCCAAGGACTAAGCCTTGTGGGACTCCACTGCCTACATTCTTCCAGGTTGATAGCAACCCATCTACCACCACTCTCTGGGTGCAACCCACTAAGCCAATTTATCAGCCACCTGACCATGTAATTATCTAATTCACAGCCGCTCAGTTTATCTGCAAGGATAATATGATATATAATATCAAAAGCCTTCTTAAAATCCAAGTAGATGACATCTACCTCGATTGCTGTGAATTTGCATTTTGTAACTTGGTCATAAAAAGAAACAAGATTAGTCAGGCAGGATCTACCTGCTATGAATCCATCCTGGTTTCCCTTTAGCATTTCTTTCCCCACAAATATGATGCTTAATCATTTTTTTTCAAATGTTTTCCTGAGGATAGAGGTGAGACTAACCAGACTATAGTTGCCTAGATCCTCCTTCCTCCCCTTCTTGAAAATGGGGACCACAATGGCCATTTTTCTGTTATCTGGGACCTGGAGATAGCCCTTAGCATGTGTGAATGGTTTATTTACATGTGACTTGCACTATCTATTACAAGAGTAGAATTAAGTCATTGTACATTCATATTATTGAATGTGGTATGCCAGCTACTGGCAAAACAAGGCCTGAACAGAAAAGATGTGACCTTTGACAAGTTTTTCATTTTGATTTCTGCCTTAGATTTTCTAATATAAATTCCAGAGTATAAAAATGTAAAAGGCATGGGGCTACATTTTGCTTCCTATTATACCAATGTAAATCCAGAGTAACTCTGTTATCTTCAGGGGAGTTTTTCTGGATTTAAGACTGCTATAATGAACAGAATTTGGACCTTGGTTTGTCTGCAAATAAATAAAATTCTTAGTGCAAAAGCATCCAGAAGGCTTATGGGCCACTAGGGAACAGTAAAGAGAAAAGGACCATTTCTAAGCCAATTAAAGATTTATCTTACATATCTTGTTCTCTAACAGTAACCAGTGTTACTTTGAGTGAAATTCTCCTGACATTTGGATATGATGGAAGAGCAAGAAACTTAATTCCTAAAAGCCCAGTATTTTGTCTTAAATTCAACATTGCCCACTCTAAGGAAGACACAAACATTTTCTATTTCCAAAGCAGGAGCCTGCTGCTAAGTGTTTGCAAATTTCCTGGAAAAGGAACAGAAGGTAATCTGGCTACTGCTTGGTTCACTTGCAGTGTCTGTGAGAAGTTTGGGAGGGCACTGGTATTCTGTAAATAAATATTTTTAATCAGCAACATTAAAATTACTATCTTTTCTAGATGAATATGAAGAATTATGGTCCACTGTTACCAAGAATACAGGTAAATTTACAGAATGATAAGAGGCAGGAAACAGGTCTACAGCCTGACCTTTTATTGATTAAACTTCAATACAAAAAACAAAAACTTTTTCTAAATTCTGTCTGGCCACTCATGACTGCTAGAGTGTGGAATTCTGCAGTCACCAATTCAGTTCAGAGAAGAAGTGGCCAGATTTGGCAGATGACTCATCAAATCCGCATCAAACGAGGAAACCCATTAAAAGCTCTGAATTGATTTGAAGCATATGATTTAATTTTGAAAAAGATTCAGAAATGATTCAGTGATTTGGAAGGTGGTCTTGCAGGGAAATGGAAACTGCAAAGCAGGGATGAGCAGCGGGGAGAAGACTGCTCTGATATTGACATCTGTAGCTGGCCAGTGACTATGATATTTCCCTGAGTTCCTTTCCAATCACAGTGCTCTGGGGGAGGGACATAGAAACAGTATACAAGGCCTTTCTTATGTGAAGCCTGTGGCAGGCTAGTAGGGGGTGTTCCTGCATTAAGCTACCCACCTCACTGCACCTGACCAACTTCCAGGCTCTGAGTGCCTTCCTGGGGATGCCTCATGTTTGGCTGACCCCCTTCCTGGAGCACACCTGCTAGCCTGGGGTTCCACTGCCACCACCCAGGGCTTTGGACTGATTCTGGCTCTGTGAACCATGGGAAATGCATGCCTAGTAGCCCTCAAGAGTACTTGATTCACTTCAAGAAGTTGGGATGCTTTCCTGAGTCAGAGGTAAGCACAAGTAATGGTCTCCCTTAGTCAGCCAAACTAAGGGGAACCCAAGGCATAATCTAGACCCTTTCCCAATAAGTCTCCCAAGCTAGGTACAAAGGAGAACTTTATTGGTTACAGAGGGTAGGGTTAGAATA